>ML685848.1:6256672-6326992 GCA_007922175.1 Pelusios castaneus | reverse complement strand
ACACACACACACACACACACACACACACACACACACACACACACACAGAAATATAGCCCTTAATTAGTAGGTACATAGAGAAACACTGAGTTGGGCTAAGGCCTGGCAGGTTTGGCAGAGAGTCAGGAGAGTGCATACAAAGGAAAATCTGAAGTCAAACCCACAAGAACTTCAGAAGACCCACCCAATGGTGATACCACATCTAAATAAATAAAAAGGATTCATGTTTGCCTGTGCCAGAAATCACACATTTCACATAGCTTCTGACAACCAGGATCTATATCACACACCCTGTTGCTCAATTTATATTAAGGGCTGGGCGTTAAAAATAGGTTGTATTTTTTCCTTCTTAGAAACAGAGTCTAAGTCTGCTTTGCTCTACTATTGAGACTACTGCAAGGTTTTTGCTGGAGCAGGATAAGAGAGAGCTAATGTGTAAGCCCAGTGTACTCAGATCCTTTGAAACTAATCCTAACATGCAACCTGTTGCAGGTGTTCTCAAAGCTATGGTAGTGACATGAGTTATTTTCCAAATTGTCTTGCAAGATTTAGCAATTTAAACCTATCTTATTCAATGGTGTTCCATGCAAATTCTCAGGAGTTATTGCACCCAACTCATTAATTAGTTTGCATAATATTTGTATTTGGAGGTAAGGTCAGATCCAGGGCACCTTGGCTACAGTTCAGATAGAATAGCGTCATCAAGGAACAAAAAATCTTGCATTTTAATGTATACCTCATTTGGAGGGCTTGCTGATTAACACCCACTAAAAATAATTATTTAGTATTTATATTATGTAGTGCCCAAATGCTCCAATAAAGATAGAAGCCCCACTGTCCATGCAGTGAGGAGCTTACAGTCTTAGGAAACATGGCACAGGTGAAAAAGATGAGAACTTGGAGAAATCCCATCCTCACAACATCGGCTTATACAGTCTCTAGTGAAAGAGGGAACTGGTCCTCTAGGTAGGGGGACCTTTTATTACTCAGATAAGAGACATAGTAAATGGGAAAAAAAAGCTGTATGTCTACTGTTCTGGCAAAAGAACAACATATTATACTCAAAAAGAATATAGGAAGGAAGACACATAAAAATTAATTACTCCTTAGATGTCTATTCCCTGAACAATGAAATGGCAGACAACATCCCACCTCATGAAAACCAACACCATGCCTCAGCTAGTGACAGGAAAAATCATGCATCACCTCCAATTTTTCCGAAGGCAAACTGAATCTTCCATCTCATCTGGCTCTGACACTAAGTCTAACTTCAGCCTTACATGTTCTTCTCCAACGAAACTCAGAAAAGATTGCAGCTGGATTTCTTCCCATATCATCTCTGATTCATTTCCATTCAGATATATTTTTGGGCTTTAATGTTCAAGCCACTTCTTATCCAACTTATTGTACCTGCTGACTGGCACATTCATCCTCTGAATGGTACTGGACTTATTCAATTGAACCTTTATGCTTAACTTCAAAGAATGCCACTCAGAGATGCATGGGGCTGTGGCTTTAAATTATCTGGATGTAAGGGTCTTTCTTCTCTGTTAGCTGTGCTACACTTACACCTATATCGCATAGGATATAGATGAACACTGCAGTTTTATCTTAAAATGCCAATGACGCGATTTTTATCATTAAAACTGCAACTGAAGGCTAAATTTGAATTTGGATCTGACACGTCAAACCGTGAACAGTAGAACTGTAGAGAATATCTAACAAGGAAAAAGCTGCTTCATAAAATAGGTGATTGTTGAAGTAGTTCAAGATTGTTCTCTCAGAATACAATTAGCATTCATTTAAAAGAAAGCTGTTTGCTGGTCAACTGGACCACTTATCACTTTCTGTTAGATACACGGTTGAGATGAAGAATGGAAGACAGCAAAGCAGTACAATAAAAGTTTAAAATTCCTATGATCAATTAAATAAATATATGCATTTTGACATTCTGCATATACTTTGCCATTTTAAAATAATGAACACTGCCTTTAAGTACTAACATGACAAATGGTGCTCATCTACCGCCTTTCCACATAATATCTCTCTGGATTCCTGGAAGATTACTCTGTATGATGGGGTAAGAGTATTTCAAAAGCCCTACAAAATGACTGCCTGCATCAATGAAGTCATGACAGCTTGGATCAGAGACAAGAGAAGTTTTTCCCCAGAGACATCTGTATGGCTCTGCATGTGTTTTTGGTGCCCGGAGAGATGGCTTCAACACCAGTCTTGCCGGTAACACTAGAAACCACAGAAAGGCGTATTTAGTTTTCAGAGAAGTTTGGAGTCCAACAGAGGAAAAATGGCTTGTTATAAATAAGTATTTGGGTTTGGAAACTTACTGTACTTTAAATCCCAAATTATTTTTGGTCTCACAATTTTGTTTCGCAAGAACTCTTTTCTTCATTAAGGTAATTGAAATTTTCTGCTGCAAAAGGTTAAATGTGTACATCTCAGGTAAATAAGAAAAGACAGCTTAGAGGACACGCAGGAGATGGCAGCAGCACATAAAGCTTTAGTGAGGAGTTAGTGTCTCAGAATAAAGGTGATTTTCCATTAATTCAAACACCAGAAAGGCCTGATTTTCAGAGGCTCCAATCACCTATCACTCCAGCTGAAGTCACTGGCAGCAGCAGGTGCTAAACAATTCCAAAACCCAGATCCCTGACCACTAGAGGCCTAATCCTGCAAGGTGCTGAGTGCCTGTTGCTTGCCACTCAAGTAAGTGGGGGTTGAGACCACTGAGGGACTAAGGTACGGCAAAGTTCAGTGTAACTTTTAAGCGCCCTGCCACCCAATGGAATCCTCAACCCCAAACTGGGCATCTAGGCTCCCTCTGCAATGCATGAAGAGAGTTAGGCACCTAAAAAAGTGATCCAGAGAAGCCAGTAAGTAGAGTGGAGAGCTTTCTAAGATAGCCAGTATGAAATGCCAAGGAAGGAGGGTGTTGCCTAAGCTCCATGACTCAAATGCACCTTGCTCCTGATGGAGCTTAGTCGTAAGCTCAGGGGATGAGCTGCTTGCTTTCATCTGGACATAGATGACTTTGTGCATACGCCCACCAGCAGAAAACTAAGATGCCTGGGGAATTTAAGCACTTCCAGAGTTAGGTGGCTTTTTGAGGCGTGGAGCTTTTGAGGTTCTCAATCGTTCCTAAACAGCCATGGACTTTGACAGCTAAAGCAGCAGCAAGGCATTTAAGTTCCTTTTGGATACAGACTTTCGTGCCTCATAAAATGTGCCGAGCACCTGGCATTATCAAGTTTTATCAGTAGTTGGAAAACAATCACACACTTGATTCTTCTGTCTAAAAAGATTATGAAAAGGGAGCCAAAATAAAAAGGAGGATGAGATGATAGATCAAAAACCTGAACATGGACTGTACCTTTGATTGTGTAAATAAAATATTCTGAACTGGCTAACTGTTGTCCTGAATTTGCATTTATAGCTTCATCAAATCCAGTCTAACTATTCTTATACAATTTCTAGGTGTCGTCCCTTCCTGGCATAGGCTTCCCTCAACTGCTCAAGAACTTTCCACCCTTCTTTTTTTACCCTCTTTTTGCCAGCTATTTTGAAAGCAGTTTCCCTGATGAAAGGAATTTTAAAGAGAGCAGAAGACACTTTGGCATGTTGTAAAAAATAAATGGATTCTGAATGTTGTAGACACCTCCCTTATCCCTCTTCTTTGTTGCTTATAACTCATTCTTGAACAAGTGTGCTCTGTACCCACCCACATATAATTAGAAGCCATGATGCTCACACCATCTGGCAGAAGCCAGCTGACCTTGAAGCAACAGTCAGTTTTAATTTGTTAGCAAATTCTCTGATCAGATCTGACACACCTACTTTTCTATTTTTTTAAATCAATGTTATTAAAAGAACACAGTCTGCTACAGGAGAATAGGATGAACTGTTCTTTCCAATCCTATTGACATATCAGAGAAACACACATATTACACTTTAAACATGGGATTACAAAACACATCAACACACTGTACTTTTATATTATACAAATAAAATGTTCAGGTCTACAGAATTCTGCAGCTAATAAATTAATACTGAAGACGCCATAGAAAGTTCAATTCACATATTTGGCTTTGAGTTACAAGCATGAGCAACCCTTCTTTGTAGCAGAAGTTCCAGCTTCACTGCAATCATGTCCGACTGATCACAATGTAAAAAGTGTTTCAAACAGCAACAGCCCTTGTGATAAACAAAACACGAAATGGCTGATCAAATGTCTTGAATAGCTTTTTAGAAATTCTGAGACCTTTGGGGCCCATCTGAAAACTGTGATTTAAAGGAAGTTGCAAATTATTCCTACTCACAGTTGCTTCATTGTTTTTTGGCAGTAGAGAATTAAGCAGTTTTTCCCTTTCTTTTTTATTATTTTAATACCTTTCCCCCTCCCTCCAGGCTGAAATCATTGTTGCCCTGGTGGCACCACCTGGTACTCTTATTGGCTGCACATTAAACCCATGTATATTAAGCAATCATTATCATTTAACTTATCATCTATCTTGTGTTTTGGGTCTTCAGAGTGTTGCACTTCAGTACTGACCTAGATAAAAAAAAACCATATAAAGTAGCAGTTTGATAAATGATAAATCGAAATGATCGTCTTTCAAACAGGTACAACAATTTCCTAAGCAGAGGGGCTGAAATAGAGTGTTGGGGGAGGAGGGGGAGAAAGGGGGTGCTGTTGCACCTTCTCCCTTGAAGTGGTTTGCATTAGATACAGGGGTTAAAGATTGGCTCAATGACTCTCAGAACCCTTACTCTAAGCATTGTTTCAGTTCCCCAGTTCCTAAATTGGATTAGGGAAAAAAGTTACTTACTAAAATTGTTTCGCAATCTAGGAACAGATCCTGCAATCGTGTCTGTGCACGGGGTCCACAGAAGCAGATGTGCCTGCACTATCAGGGCATCATTGTGCCATTTTCCACACTCTCCATGGAATTTCAGAATGCAGCACTAATACCTAAGAAATGGGTTCCACTGAAACCAATAACCCCCTAATGCCTGAGCTATTGCGATTAAAAAGCCCATATTAATAGAAAATATGTTTTGGCTTTTTTCTCCCTAAGCTACATGCTTGCAAGTCTTGCTCAAGATTTTGGGGGTCACAAAGATAGATGTATGACTATAATCAGGGTGATGACAGAATTTCTAGATAGAATGGGGGACGGGGAGTCCAGGGACCTAAATTCTACTATTGACTCATTGTATGACCACTGGCAAGTAGTTTAATCTTTCTGTGCTTCAGTTTCTATCTCTTTAATAATTCTTACTCACTTTTCAGTTGTTTGGATCAGAGGAATAAGTGCAAAGTATCATCATTATAATTTCACAGAATATTTTAAGGGGGCATTTTAAAGTCACCATGCTTCTTAAAGGACTAGTGACTTTCCTGTTTATTCTGGCCACTCTTCACACTTGGAGGTGAGCCTAGATACAATCAAGAATAAATATTCAGCTTTCTCTTGGTCCCACGTTATCCTGCAAGTTTAATAAAAGTCATTGGTAGGATTTTTGTTGAGGAAAGCAATCATAAAGTGCTTTTTTATATAGTGGTAATGGGAAAACAAAATATTCTTTACATCTATTAAAAAGATTGTCTATCAGACAATTTTAGAGCATCTGCATTTCCAGTATGAATTTAAAACACATTTACTTTGGCTGTACTTTATCGGAGAGATAATGTGATTTTGTGTCCACATGTAACTCTGAGCAATCAGTTGGAAAAAAGGACCCCAAGAAATCTCATATCTGCTTCAGATTAGCTAATGTGTTATGGTATATATGAACTGTATAATAATTCAAGGTTTTGACACATGATTTTCAGTTGCTCCTTAGTTTGAAACAAAGTTTAACTCCTCATGTGGATCCCTTTTTTGATTACTTCAAATTATTTACATTTCAGATGCTGGCTTGAGAAACAGAAGATCAGTGACTGTGGTTTCTGGAGAAGCAATGAAACCTCTATCCTTAGAAGATTTTAAGTGTGGCCTGATAAAACCCTGGCTGGAATTATTTAGTTGGGGTTGGACCTGCTTTAAGCAGGGGATTGGACTAGATGACCTCCTGAGGTCCCTTCCAACCCTAATCTTCCATCATTCTATGGTTCTGTTTTAGTCTTCAGTGGCCACAGTACTCTGAGCTGAGATATAAAAGAGAAAGTATGCCTCCCTCCATAATCTAAAGCCTTGCCAAATGGTGCCATTTTTAGTGGAGGACAGAAAGGATGGCCCAGTGGCTAGTGCACTAGCCTGGCTCTGTTCCACCACAAATTTCCTGTGTGTTCTTGGGCAACTCAATTATTCTCTCTGCCTCAGTTCCCCATGTGTAAAATGTAACATAAAATAATAGCACCTCCCTACCTCCCCAGGAGTGCTGTGACAATCGATACACTGAATGTTGTGAGATGCTCAGGTTGTATCATAATGGGGGCCATATAAATATCTAAGATAGAGTTTTTTGTAGGATGGCTGTACAAATCAATCATTTTGCTCAAAACTCATCTGAGCAGCATTTCTGTTCTAGATACAATGCATAAAAAACTATCCCCAAAATGGGAGCGTGCAAGGCTCTGAAAGATCTTGGTAGATGCTAAAAAGGCCTGTTTTAGATGTTTATAAAGCTTACCACCAAACTTTATTTAATCTTTGCATTTATTGTTTGTCACAAATGTGATGCATTTTCATTGCTTTTGTTTTAAGAATAGTAGTTTTAAAACAAAAGCCTGATCATACATGACTTAGAAGAAGAAGGCAGACGGGATGGGGAGGGGGCAGAGATATAGCTCCATGTTCCGTCCAACTCTCCAATGAGTTGGACACACTTGGGCCAGAATGAGGGGAAGTAAGTTTTAGTCTTTGAAGTCAATCGATCACCGGGCTGCAACCAGTCACCTCCCCCTACAGCAGGACTCGACAAAACCCGAGTGCCAGGTTCCTATGGTGACCGGGGTTTGTACTCTGGCTCCTAGCTCCTTTGTGAAAATGTAGCAGAAGAGCAGCATCTGGTGACCAAATATAAAACTGCTGGCGCCTAGCTAGGAGTCAGTTTTGTCAAGCCCTGCCCTACAGGGAGCAGGGAGTGAACTGTAACAATCTGTCTGAGGGTGGACCCCTCTCCTAAGATGGTACAACTTGCCCTTGCCCTTCAGACAGCAACTCAAACACCAGAAATCAAGAGCAGTGCTTAATATTTCAGATTACAAACTATAATGATTAATACTTCAGAGATGGAGACGCATTCCTAGATTCAACATATTATACCATGAACATTTAAGTGGGCAAGAAAATGAAAGATGTATTTTAGGACTAAAGTAATTTGGAAAAATGATGACTCCCCTGCACAAGGACATTAGGGGCTTGATGCAGGATCAAGCCCTTGAGGATGGAAAAGATGCAAGGAGGGAACCCTTTTTCCTCCATGGATAGGAAGCAGTCATAACTTGACTTCAAAGCATTACAAGCAGGGAGGCAGGGAAGCTTTGATTGCACAGTTCTAGGCCCACAGGGTGCATGGTCAAGTGCAGCATTCATTAAGCCATAGTAGTTCACCCTGTTAACAAACCAGCAGATGCAAATTTGTGCTGGGGCAGAACATTCAACACCTGTAGAACTACCCCAGTTAAGTCCAATCCCCTCAGCACACTTGGCTAGAGTGGGCTTGGGCGATGGCTTCCCATCCCATAAAAATTCTCAAGATTTCAAAAATTTTCCCATTTCAAATTGGGACAAAACTGAGACCTTTTGAAACTTTTTGTGATACAAACAGTGAAATTAAAAGCAACCCATGCCCAAGTCCAGTGGTTAGGGCACAAACACTTGATGTATAGAAGAGGCTGTGAAAAACCCTCTGAAAGAGTTAGCAGCATGGTAGGCAGGGCTCTCACCCAGGAGACTCAGGTTTTAGTCCCAGCTCCAAATCAGACAGGGCAGGGACTTGAATCTGCATCTCCTGCACCCCAGGTGAGTGCCCTGCCTAACTGCCTATTCTGGGTTGGTTCTCACTCTCTTTGACCAGAAATTCCATCTGGACCTGAGAAACCTTCCCATAAAAGCTGTACGGAAAACCATATATTCCATTCAAAAGTTTCAGTTCTGACAAACTGGCATTTTCCAATGAAAAACCATTCTATTGAAAAATTTCTGACCAGCTCTACATCATCTGTCTACCACTGGCTGCTGCTACCATAGTGATTCCAGGACACGAGGGCTGGAACAATTTTTAAAGTAGGGGTGCTGAGAGCCATTGAATCAAACAGTAAACTCTGCATATAATGGAAACCACTTCAAGCCAGGCCCACACAGCTAGTTTCAGCACCTATGTGGTAGGGGCCCTCACATTAGTAGCATGTTTCATCTCTCACACTTCCAACATGGCTCCAGCTCAAGAACCCTAACAGAGTATTATGGTTTTTCTTATATAATAGTTCATTTACAATCTATCAAGATTACAATTATATCATGTGACAAAAGGTACTTGATTGCCTGGTCAGCTCCACATATCAATCAAACTATACAGATAAATGGTCATATATGCTGATTTCACATACAGCTTCACCACAAAAATCAAACTTTTCCAATTAAAATATTTTTCTGTTCAAGAATTATAATAAGCTCTCTCATGCAATGGCCTAAAAGGCCTGCCTAAATAAGTGACTCCATCTGTCTCCCTCTGCTCCACTTGGGGGCAGCAGAACTATTCAAGCTGGAGCCAGTTTACAAGAAAGGGGGCTGCTATCAGGATATATCTCATTATGGATCCCTGACTTTGGAATTCACTCTTTTCTAGGGCCAAAATTGCTTGAATCAGTTGACCTTCCAATACAGTCCAAACATTTTGGGGATGAAATGGTGAGATATGCACAGGTATTTAGGGTGGGGTAAACTATCAGTGGTTCCCAACCATTTCAGTAACACGGCACACTTCAATGAGACAAACAATTACATGGCACACCCATTTTTTTCCGCTGAATTGATTGCTCATAAACATCATGTTTACTTACATTTACTATGGTTACGGTCTCACAAGACTGGTTTGCAACATAGTGCATACAACAAGCTAAAGAAGGTTCAAATGCTAAGGTTCAAAAGGTTCAAATGCTAAGGTTCAAAAGGTTCAAATGCTAAGGTTCAAAAGCTAAAGAAGGTTTCAAATCCACTGGGGGAAAAAAAGTATACGTCATTTCAATTTTGCCCTTTGGCCGCCTGTTTAGAATGTTCACTGTTTAGAATCAAAAGATTGATATCTCGCTTTTAATTTGATGATGAATTTTCACAAGTTTTATGAGTTGTAATTTTGGTTGGATAGAAAAGTGTTTAAGATGAAACAATGTTTGTTTTACATTGATTTTCATTACCTTTGTAAAAAATGTCATGGCATGCTTGGACAGTCCTCACGGCACAATAGTGTGCCATGGCACACTGGTTGAAAACCACTGAACTAGGTTATTATTTGGCTGTGTTCTGGCTTTTTCCCCACTGACATTTCATGGTTTAGAATGAGGGAATGCTGCTGATTCTGTTGTTTTATGAGTCTATTTTCAAAGATGTGTCAAAGGCACCTAGGACCCTACATAGGTGCTTTTATTTTTTGATAGTATTGTAAATCAGTAAAAAATGAATGGAAGACTAAGGATAACCATTTATATGCTTCACAATTCTTTATATGCTAGAAGAACGTCTATTGGCTTAGTTTTGCCAGCAGCTGAATTATCAACCGATCTAGCACTTTGGTGCCTCGGCTTGGTACTACTGTAATTTGCCTTTGCAAATTCAGTCAAGAGTGACTAAACAAAAACCAACCAACCAACCAAACAAAAAGTCAATAGAAACCAAACAAACAAAAAACCTACCACCACAAATCTGACGCAAAATTGTAGCTGTAAGTTTTCTGTACAGAAATTAAGAAAATTATTTTTCTTACAGTGAAAACAATGAGAGTCCTGTGGCACCTTAAAGACTAACAAATTTCTTCAGGCATCAGCTTTTGTGGGCTGCAACCCACTTCGTCATGCATCTGATGAAGTGGGTTGCAGCCCACGAAAGTTTATGCCCGAAGAAATTTGTTAGTCTTTAAGGTGCAACAGGAATCTTGTTGTTTTTGCTGTATACAGACTAAAATGGCTACTCGCCCTGGAATTTTTCTTTCAGTTAACAATGAACAAATTGAAAGGTCAAAATATTTACAACTTCCTGTCACCAATGTAGATCAATTGCTGAGCTACTTTCAGGCAACTAGGCTGTGGGTGTGCGTAATATTCGATATGCATGAAAATCAGTCCAGATACAGAGGGTCCACATAAGCCTGAGCACCAATTAAATCGTGTATAAGACCTACATAACTTTATGTGGGCTTAAGAGATGTGTAGGCCTGGTGTTCACCCTCTTCATAGAAGTGAATTTCACTCTTTACTAATTATATCACGTAAAAATGACAAAAGCAAGAAGTTGTCTTGCTCATCTTGAGACCAAAAATGATAAAAAGATATTTGTGCTCATGTAATATTGCTGGTTTAGATTGTTCAAATAAAATAATCAAGAATCTTTTGTGAAATTTCATGAGCATTCCATAAATATTCCTCTTGGGCAAAAGCACTCATCACAGAGGACCTAAAATATTTGGAAAAAAACCCTAACTAAACAGGACTATAGCAATTAATACATATTTAAAAGCAATATTTCAAATCCTCTGAAGCTTAAAATGGGAGCTTTAACTCAGTTCGGGGATTTTAATATCCCCAACATGCACTGTCACTTAATGAGTTTGGAAATGTGATCTTAATTTAAACTCAATGCAATTTCTATATATCACTTTTCATGACATTTCATTGCTGTGAATTTCAAAGTGTCTATTGATATAAAACAGCAGAGGGACTGCCATTTTAAAAAGGCTCACTATGATCTCGAAGATGCTTCTTTCATTTTACTTTTTAACTCTGTCAAACTCTAGCACAGCACCTCTTCAAAATGTATAACTGAGAAATGAGGGTAAAAGGCTGGCTGGACTGAAAATGATAGCAAAACTCTCGGTAATTTCAATGGGGCCAGGATTTTATCCCGTGAGTCTAAGAAAACAGAATGGAAAACTTTAATATAATCCTTAATTTAGAAATATCCATGTGCAGGCATCCATTTAAATGAACACTGATTCGTTTGGGCTCTAAAATAATAAGGGGCAAAATAATGACACCCCCTTACCTGCCCGATGTGAATGTTTAGCTTCTTCAGTGAACTGGAGATGGTGCACTAAATGAAAGTTATGAAGTCAATGGGAGTTACACAAGCTACTCTGTGTTGACTATTACCAAATTTCACTGGCAGTATAGACCAGGCCTTAGACTGGAAATGAAGTGTAAATTTTTAGCAGTCAGAGTAATTAACCATCGGAACCATTTACTAAGTGTTGTGGTGGATTCTCTGTCACTTCCAATTTTTAAATCAAGACAGGATGTTCTTCTAAAGGTCTGCTCTGGAAATGATTTTGGGAAGTTTCTATGACCTGTACTATACAGGAGCTCTGCTAGATGATCACAATTGTCCCTTCTGACCTTGGCCTCTGAATCTATGAATCAAAGCACTTCAACATGTGCTTAACTATAAGCACATAGCAGTCTTATTGAGAACTGAGATTAGTCAAATGACTACAATTTAAGCAAGAGTTAATGTTAATTGATTAATTAATTAAATAATTAATTTATTATGATTATTATTTGCTTTGCTGGGTTGAGGTCACTGTGCTCAATGTGTTGCAGAATCAATTGTTCGATGAGTAAGTAAATAGAAGAAGACTGCTGTAATGGTTTTGTTTTTAAAGGAACTGGAGATTTTAGAAATTGGTAATATGAGAAGCAGACTACTAACAAACTTTACCTCTATGAATGACTCAAGTTCATCTCTGAAACTTGGAAACTAAAATTTCAGAAAATCTAAATGAGCATACGCTACAGAATCAGTCCAGCATATACAGCAAGAAGGACCAAACAATGAAAACACTTCCATTTTTAACTTCTGTGGTTCTATGAAAATATTGGTGTCAGATCATTTCTCAGTGAACAAGTGTCCACATCACAACATTCATCATTTGGTATTCATTGGCACCTTTTGGGCAGGGTCAACACTAAAGATAGGAACTAAATGAGCATACAAACAAAAGCCATGATCCCATGAATAACCACAGGCAAAATTTTACTCATGTGGATTGTTCAGTGGAAATAACTCACGTGAGTAAAGTTGCACATATGCTTAAGTGTTTGCAAGATTGAGGCCCAAACTACCTGAACTCATTTCTAAGGTGAAATAGAGAAGAGTCTCTCTAACAGTTGATTTTTTGCCTTTTTCATTGAAAACTTCTCTTTCTTCTAGCTGTAAAAACTATATACCACTGTATAATACAACACACATCCCAGGACCACGAGAGTACGCTCTCTACACAGTTCATTTCTTCTGGCTGCACTTTTATTGAACTTCTGTTATCCTCTATAGCCTCCCTAATTAAAATAAACAAAGAAAATAGACAAACAGAACTAATCTGATGATGCCAAATAAATACCAATTTAAGGTATTATGAAAGGAAGTTATTATTTTTTTCTACTTAGGGATCAAATAGGGGATCCTCTTTGGCTTATCGCTCTTTGGTAGAGATTTTTGTGATCTAAAACATCTTGGCTTCATCAAAATCAAAGATCATGGTTGAGCTCCTAGTCCCAATGAAGTCAATGGCAAAATGACTATTGACTTGAAGGAGGCCAAGATTTAACCAATGTGTCTCCGATGCTCAAAGCAAACAGAATGGCCTGTGCACTAATATCAGGGAATTCTGCCCGTAACAAGTTCCAAAGGGATAGCTGTGTTAGTCTAGGTAGCAAAACAAACAAGGAGTCCTGTGGCACTTTTAAAGACTAACTAATTTATTTATCGCATGAGCTTTCGTGCGAGAAAATCCCACTTTTTCAGATACTATTTTGATTTGCTGTTACATCCTGACCTGATCCTGTGTCATACATTTCCCTGTATTTAATTTCTTTCCATTCTATAAATTCCCCATCTTCAAAGCGCCTGACGAAGTGGGATTTTCTCCCACAAAAGCTCATGCGATAAATAAATTTGTTACTCTTTAAAAGTGTCACAGGACTCCTTGTTTGTTTTGCTGCCCTTAGCAAAACTAGATTTCATTACCTCAGCTGAGTTATTTGAGTTAAATCAGATGATATATGGACACAATTTCCTAGGTGAAAAGTTTATTTTCCTCAATTCCTTTTTAGTTAAAACTTGACCACAGTTGAACTAAATGATATAATAAATGTCCAGCAAAGCTCAGAAGATGATTTACATACCTGTAGTCTTTGAGGCTTTTTGTCTACCTGTGGTGGGATGCAGAATTAGGAACGTTTTCTTCTCTTGCAAGTAAGTGTCAGAATTATGTTTCTAAGCAAATCACCGATAAAAATAGCAAAACCCTTCCTGAACACACAAGACACAGTTTGTTTTATGTTTTTAAATTATGTTTGTTTTTCAAAAGATCAAAACTGGATGACACATTCTGGAAACTGCTTGTCATACAATCCTATTTCCACATGCAATGTACTATGCCGTGTCCTACAGCTATGAACACGTTTGTACCGGGGTCTAGTTAATTAAATAAACCTGCTTGGAAACAAAAGGATATCTGCCTGGAAAACTCCATCTCTCACATTGTTTCCCAGTATTTCCATATGTAAAGACATACTTGCACTCCCAATATGGACTTGAGATGTTCCATTTCTGTTTTTCAGTTTTGATAGATTTTACTTGGAGTTAATTTTGATTAGCAACATTTCCATAGATTTTACTCCAAAAAAATCCTTCTTTAAGGAAATTTCCTTGTGCGTTTCAGTATTCATCTCCTCAGAATAACTAGCCTGGCCTCAAGAGGCTAGATAAGCTATGGAGACCTTACCACACTCTACAGCACCCATCCCAAATCTTCCTCTCACCGAGCATAAAAAGCATCTGATGGATTGATGAGGCTTTGGTGCCTGTTTAAGGATTTTGTTTGGTTTCTTGTTTTTTGTTCTTTCATTCCGCCTGGCTGCAGTTCATCTATAATGAAAAACTAAAGCCACAACCAACATGGACAGATACTGCAAGTTCACCATAAAAATACAATTGTGCTCACACTCAGTCTATTGCCATCTTCGTCTGGCAATAAGCTGAATGTGAGCATAATTGTATTTTTATGGTGAACCCTTTCACTTGCTTCCCTGACATCCTTGTTTCTACTAGTGACCTATAAAATTTATTTGTTCACAGCTTACTTCTGGGACAAAAAATAAACAATCAACACATTTCTCTTTGTGTTCTATGAGGTTTCAGTCAAGGACCAAAACAGTCCCTCACAATACTGAATTTCAACCAATCAGAATAGCACACAGATTTTCAACCAGGATCCACTGACAACAGGGATATGTTAACTACTGCAAACCGTAATGAAAGAAAGAGGAATGAGATCTAGTGGTCAAAGCTGGGAGTTGAGAGCCACGACCCCTCTTGGATTCTATTCCAGGCTCTGCCACTGACTCATTCTCATTGCACGACTTGTGCAAGTCATATAACCACTCTGTGCCTCAGTTTGCACAATCTCAAAATAGTTTTATAATATAATAATAATTTGGACTCAGAGAGTATGTCTACACTAGAAAAAGTGACAAAGTCGACCTTATTAAGTCGACTTAACAAAGTGGACTAAGTCGATTTAAAGTTAAGTTGACTTAGTCCACTTTTTTAAGTCGACTTAACTGGCCTTAAGTTGACTTAATAAAGTCGACTTAACGGTTACTCCCCGTCCACACTGTCCTTGAGTCGACTTAAGGCTTAAGTCGACCTAATGGGCAGTTGTTATTAAGTCGACTTAAGTTTTCATTAAGTGAACTTAAGGAATTTCTTAAGTTGACTTTATGAAAGTCAGGTGTAGACATGGAGTACTTTAGGTTGACTTAAGGGTCCTTAAGTCCATAACCAGAGACAACTTTTGAACATCACAAAGTGCTTCAGAAAGATGGGCCAGTCTCATTATATATATTTAACAGATGGGTAAACTGGTGCAAAGAGATGAGGGGACTTGCACAAATGCACCCATTTAATAAATGACAGAAGATAAAACCCTGGCAACTTGAATCTTAGTCCCATCCCCCGATTCAATTTCCTCCTGAATACAATATAGTTTAAGTATTTTGCAGTCTGTTTCACTTTGAATCTTCAAAGAAAAGGTCAATTATTTTAAGAATAACTTAGATTAGCATCAGGGTGAAAAGAGTGGAAATCAAGGCAAGACACTAGGAAACAACAGTGCAAATCAAGGAGAGAATATGACAAACATAACAAAAAGCAATTTCTAACAAGTTTGTGCATCCTTCCACTAATGTCATATCTCAGGGACACTATATTCTAAATATTCAGTAAAACCTCATAACAAATCAAAACATAAATGGGACACATGCTAGGAGGAACTGAGCATCCACAACACAGCGGTGGCTGTGAGTGTTCAGCAAGCACATGGGAGCTATAGCTCTAACCCATAAAGGAATTATGGCCTCAGTGTGCAGTTATCATGCAGCAAAGATTCCCACTGAGAGGAAGATTATTCTGTGGCAAAAGTTCTGGCACAACAGTTTGTCGCAATATTCTTTAAAAAATCAGTAGATCTGACACCAAACTAGACATCCGTATGAAGGTCCCAAAAAGAAATGACATAAATCAAAACAGGTCCCCAAAAAGAAAGCAAATAAAGTCTTTACTGAACACCGCAGGATGAAAAGTGAAGCACAAAACCAAATATATAATTGGTCTAGAGAAGAAACAGTAGAGGCAAAAGACAGAAGATGAGGCCTTCACTCAACAGCAGACTGATGGACTAGCAGCAGCTGTTTGTGACTTAATAGGAAGAATCTTTGCCAACTGGGAGAGGTGCACACAATGATTGCGTGTGTTTATTCTTGCCTTAATTATTGCTTAGAAGAATTACTGTTTCCAAGACATTTTTTCTTGTCTACAGTACAACTATTAAAAGCAAGACAGGGTTTATATGTCCCGAAAAAGATTCTAGAGAAAACTATAAATACTTAGACTAAACAATTTAGAAATGTTCTATTCTTTCAGTAACAGACTAAGTAACTTTTCTTCAGGTAGAACTGGAATTCACTTTTCTTTACATGTCCTCTACCTGTGAACTTCATATCATTTTTACATAAAACATGACTTTTTCAGCAGTAAAAAAAAATTACTTGGTTCTCGTAAACTTCCGATTTCTGGAGCCAAATTTATAAACAAACAATATATTTTTAAAAGTTTCCCCCTGACACAAGACTGTTGCCCATAACATTGGATTATTTCTTGGTTTAGTTTCTTTTGTATTTTAAAAACGGTTCTCTTAAAATAATCCTTTAAAATCAACTGATATAAAAAAGCTTTTCAATTGGTGCATTTCAGGCATCTGAGAAAGATTTCGGATTTGAACCTAAGATTAAGGGCACAAGCACATGAAGGCTCTGATGATATTACAGGCAGTTACCCAGCACTATAGGAAAAGTTTCAGAGGATGTTATTGTAATAGCCAGGATATTAGCCTTAAAAAGAAAGAGGGAGAAAAGCAAACAAATAAACAAACAAAAAGCTAACAACTGATTTAAAACCAATAAGTCAGACTGGAAAAAGCTTCATTTTAAAGGAACACCAAAAAAATCATTTTATTCTAAGGGTTATGGGATCCTAGTAATAAAGCACAAAAGAAACAAACAAAAGCACATCCTTTCCGAGTCAAAGTCATTGTTGACACTATTTATTCCATTTTCCTTGGCTCTTCACATCAGTAAATATAAAGAATTGTTAAACATAAGCTGTAGGCCCGCACAACCTATGTGGTCATACAAATTGACCCTTTGTATCCATAAATAAATTGCTTACTGGCTGCCTTGCCAACAAACAGTCTCAAACTCCACACATTATCTACAAAATTTTAAGATGGAATCTGGTAAAGACAATTACTGCAATGTTTAAGCACCAACTATTCTCAAAAGGGTCTACAAACTAGTAAAAATGTTGTGTTTTCTTGATTAAGTCTAAGAAAATAGATTAAATCTTTGGACAGTTTGGTCACGTTATTTTCATGCGCTTTTTTGGCCTGATTCTTCCTCCCCCACGTGTCCCCTTTATGGTTTCTGTTCCTATGATCCACATTTACAAGAAGCAAATTCAAGAAAATGAAGTTACTTCTTTAGATACCAATACCAAAGCTACCTCCTGTGCCCACTTGGCAGAAATGTAGAGGTAAAAAGTCCTTATGACAATTTTTAGTCCAACCAAGATAAGCATTCCACTTAGTGGCACAAAACCTCAATTTATCCTCCTCACTATATGCCAATCTTATATATCGTAATGTCTAAAGTACTGCAGTCCTGTAATAATAGATTCAGTTTTACGTCTTGTGAGGTAAAACAGCAGTAAGCAGGTTCCAAACAAAAAATGCTGCATTTTTTATCTTGTTAGAGATTACTACAATTCAGTATTTCACTTTTCCTGTTCTTTTTCTTTCAGTAAGGCCAATCATGTAAATGTTCTGGAAAGAGTAACCTATAAAAGACCTCTAACGAGATCTATTGGCAGATACCAACATAGTCATTATTATATGTGGCATTAATACTCTACAAGAAATAGTGGTGGCTAAGGATAGAAAACTCTTTGAAAAATGGAGTCAATATCACCTCTCCATATAAACAGGAAGAATAAACACCAAAACTGGCATGACAGAAAAGTGTAAAACACTAAATACTCATAAAATAAACCAATGTACTAGCTGGCAGCAAGTGTATTTCAAAGATCTATCATTGTGATCTATTTGTTCCACAGGTGTTTCACAGTGAATCTTTATCACAAGATTTTGCCCTGAACAATTTCTATATTCACAGAAGTATCCTCCTGACTAAAAAAGAAAAATTATTCTGTATAAGCTACCTAGAAAGTACCTAAAAAGGAACTTGTTTGGAGTTACTCTGACCACTCTGCTATGGACCTTTGGTGTCCAACCTTTTCATCTTATGGACCAAATAATTCAAACTGGCCACAATCAGCAGGGGATAGAACATTTTCTTATCCAGCCCTTCTCTCTTAAAGTTCTTAAAAAACTGATTCGGGAACCTAAAACACTACATGGGTTACCCAAAACATTGTGTACCTAACACCATAAACTTTATGTTCAGCTGTTTTTTCAGAGTACCAGCTAGGTTTAGAAAGGGAAGTGGTGCTGTCCTTTTACAGCTCCTGTTTTATTTTACACTGCCCTTGTCATTCAGAAACTTTCCATCTCTACTGCTTTACTCAAAACACACCCCTTGAAACTATACACCTTGGCGATGTCTACACTGGCAAGTTAGTTCGAATTAAGGAAATTTAATTCGAACTAACTTAAACCTTGGCCACACTAGGCTTTCATTAGTTTGAATTAAGCGCTTCCTTAATTTGAACTAATAAATTTGATTATACTTTTTGAACTAATGGAATATTCGATCTAGTTAGTTTGAATTAACCCAGTGTGGCCATGTTAGTTCGAACTAAGCGCTTAGTTCGAACTAACCGGCACACTGAGCTTAATGCAATTGACTAATTCGAACTAAGCAAGTGCCATGCATGGCACTTGCATAGTTTAAACTAGCATTCTAGTGGGACCATGCTAGTTCGAATTAAGTTAATTCGAACTAACTAAAATTAGTTTGAATTAGTTAGTTCGAATTAACTAATTCGAATTAATTTTAGTAAGTGTAGACATAGTCCTTAGTCCCAGTCCCTGAAGAGAATATGCTTCCTTCCCCAGGAACTCAGATCATCCTTGCTTTCCTCCCATGAGCTCCCAGGAACTAGGCCCATCTCATCCTCTCTTTACATTCAGTACTAATTCCCAAACCTTTCTCACCTTGCTCCCCAGGAATGTCTCTGGTCCTTTCCCTCCCCCCCCCCCAATCTCTCCTTTCTGCCCCTGAATCAAATATTTTTCCCCTCCCTCAAATTAATTAGCCAGCTACTGAGCCCCCGCCCCAACTCTCTTAAAATCAACTGTGCCATCCCCTATCTGTTTCTGTGGAACATCTGTTGCTGCTCCTCTTTCTAGTGCTCTTTTTACTGATAGCCCCAGCTTCTCCTTTACTGACCATTGTGCTTGTTTGCTGCTCTCCTCCTCATGTGTAGACTAAATGGCTCCAGCCTTCTGCCCACTCACTATCTGCTCCCCTCCGCTGAAAGTAGCAGGCAGCTTAAAGGCTACATTGCTTTTCCCCTATTCCCTACTGAAAGAAACTAACTGGGGGATACATTTGGAATTTGTAATCAAATGCAAACTTTTTTCTGAATACAGATGCTCTTGAGGGTTCTAGCTTCTAGACCTGGTGATATGAGTAGATTCGAAGAGACAGTAAATCAAAAAGAAACCAAAAGTCTAACACTTTCTTTTAAACACCTTCTGTTTTCCACTGCTCTACGCACTATCATAAAGATTACTCTTCAAATTGAAAATCAAACTACACAAAAGACCTCTACCATTTCTTAGATATGAATTAATTTATCTAATACTGTTATAACCCCAACATTGCTAATCACAATTCTACTCTTCCAGATCCCTTACTTCTCAACCTGAGTCTCTGAATGCCTGAGAAAAAGATGGATTTTGCAACATGTTTGCAAGGCTAACAAATCTGAGCTTTGGTGGGTCATGGGTAGAAGATAGAAGCAAGGTTGAGGATCCTTCACAAACAATGAGCTGGCTGCAACCTCTTCTCATTTGTGATAGGGGTTCCAATTGTAGTGTGGTTTTTCAAATAGGCAGGTCCTAAACTATTTGAGAATGTATAGGCTAAGACCAACACCTTTAACTCCAATCAGAACCGAATAGCAGCCATTGAAGACCATGGAAAACTGATGTCATGACTTCAAAGCAAATTGCTCCATCCTACACTAGCTTCATTTTCCAAATGTTTTCAAGATGTAACCCAATGCAGAGTGCATTACTGTAATCAGACCCGAGGGCAAGAAAGACATGGAACACTGAAGCCAAGTCCAACATCTGAAAGAAAAGATCATAATCATATTGCCAAACACAGATGAAAAATATTTTTGGTAACAGCTACATAAGCAACCAGGAACAGCTTCAGAGCTAATAAATCCCCAAACTGTAAACTTCTGTTACAAACTCTGGCTTCACTTTCTCAGCCAAGGATCTTACCGTAAGTCCTGCTCAGTCCTCCTAGTTGTTTCTCAACATACCAACATTATCTTGGGTTTATCTCAATTGAGTTTCTACAAACTAGCCCATATCTAACCCAGTTTCAAAGAGCCATACTGTGAACACTTTAATCAAAATAGTGATCACCTACTCACATGAGTAGTTCTATTGAAATCAATCATGTTACTTGTGTAAGTAACTGCTCACCAATGTCAGTAAGGGATCTAGGTATACATTGGTGTAGAAAAAACAAGTTGTTTTTTTTCCTGGGGGGAAACTGAACATTTTGGCAGGGTCTATTTAATCCCAATTTGCCTATAGACAACATCTAAAAGTCACCTGCAAAAACTAAAATAAAGAAATGAGAAAAGGGAAAGGAAGAGACTAGATGGCTCAGGGAATTGCAAATGGGATACAAAGCTTTTCATCTCTAGGACAACTCTACAAAGAGCAAGGGGCACTGCTTTAAGGTCCTGATTCAGCAAAATGCTTAAGCATGTACTTCACTTTAAGCATGTGCTTAGGTCCCATTGACTTCAAAGGAACTTAATCAAATTCTTTTGCTGATTTGGGGCTTAAAATCTGGCTAGTAAAGCACTGCCATTGGAGGCTGCTAAAGAGATGAAGTGATGCTTAACAACTCTCTCCACTTTCTGGAATATGCCAACCAACTCGAGGGTCCATGACAAAGTGGGAGTTTCAGGTTTTTTCTGCTGATGTGTGCCTCCTCCTGGTAGACTTTCTGTTATGAAGGGCTTTCGACTTGAATTCTTCTGGCAAAAGTAAACCTGGCCATAGATGTGTAAATTCAATGTTTTGTTCTAACTATAAAAGTATTTATCATTTAAAATCTGCACCATTGTGACCAGTAATTCAGCAAGATTCCAGAATGGACTGGATATTTATGCAACTAACAAGAATATCCAGAGTTACTATAACTAACAATTTAAAGAAATATTGTAAGTGATATTAAACTTCATGCTTCAGGGCTTAAGTCAATCTCCATGGAGGCCAGATTTATCCCGCATCTGCCTACTACTTCCTCTGAAGTGTTTGGTACTGCAGCTGGTATAGCAGCTCTTAGACATTCCCAGTGCTATGTGTGTTGCTGCCGTTTTGCCAATGGCTTGTGTCCCCAGCTTTAAAATGTTCCTGTTCAATTATCATTTTGGCATGCTACTAACATTTTTTGAGGAGTACAAGCCACAGCACGAAAATAGTGATTTTTTAACAGTCTATATCTCAGCCAAGCATGAATGGAATTTCATAAGACAAAGAAAAGACCATTTTCTAGCTCAAAGGCTTTCTCCATGCCAAATTTCAAAGGCCTACTGCAAACCCGGGAGGTGTTAGAGCTTGAAAAAAAGACTGCAAGAATATTTTGTAATAGAAAATGTTGGCTAGCTTTCGTATAGAAATTGCGGTGACCTTTCCCTAAAATAGGGTTAAGTCTTTTGAGAATATTTAAAAATAATTAATGTTCAGAAAACATTCATGAATCACTAATGTGAAACAGTGAGTGGCATTTAGGATAAGGTCTTTTAACTCCACTCTCCTGGAAGGAAATATATTACAACTGAGGGCTGGAAAATACATTTATTTTTATTACCGAGGAAAATAAATGTAAAGCCCTTAGTATTCTTCTTCTTTTTAAACAAAGACAATTGAAAAGATCATCTCCTCATCACTTGGTAGAATACTGGGGAATGTTTGCCTTATTCATGAAAGATAAGAGGCACGTTAACTGTGTATTTTAAAGTTGGTGATAAGAAAAGGCAGAATAAAATGTATCATAATTTTTAATTTGGTTGCTGACTTTCACCTTATATGGTTTAAGGGGTTTTTTTTGTTTGGTGTTTGTTTGTTTGTTTTAATGACCATTTGCAATGCCTTGTAAATTCTTATTAACTTGAGATCAAGTGTCTCTGGCTCCTTGAAACATCCCCATTGTGCAGTCCTAGGTGGCACAGAAGTAACAGAAAGGTGCCTTGATAAGGCAGCAGAGGATCCTCTATTTAAAGAGAGTGGATGGATCATCTATAGTAATCTCTGGAAGCATAATGGCCCCTAGGACGGAGTCCTGCAACCTAAGTTGATGGGAATTCTGTCTGACTAAGGACTGGAGGAGCTGGGTCCTATTATTCTAGGACCAAATATTGTCCTTACAAGTGTGCACAGCTCTCAGTGTTGTGAACCAGATTAAGAATTTGGCTTTCAAGACTTTTGAAAGTTATTTATTATATAAAAGAAATGAAAAGGATAGTATAGGACTGAGTACCATGTTAACTCAAGGGATTTCATCACTTTTTAACATTTGTAATATTCTCCCTACACACCAACCTCAGTAAATCTGCATGATTTCCCTACTGAGCTCATATTCTACTGTAGGTACATCCCTACTGAAATGCTACCATTCACTTAAAAGAACACTGCTGTGCTCTGCAGCAGAACAGTGGCCAAAAATGAACACAGCAGCAGAAATGTTTTCAAAAAGAAAAAAGAAAAAGAAAAGACATCTATAAAATGATGTTGGGGGGGGGGGGGGCCAGGAATTGTGATGAATGATATATTAAACTGGAAGAAGCACTGGAGTTCAAGGGTCAAATTCTCTGCTACTATAAATTGCAGTGGGTCAATTTACACCAGCAGAGAATTTGTCCCCAAATATTTGTCTGAAGCTTATCTAATCTGCTTGGTCTGTAAATTACAACAGAAATCTAATAAAATCTGGTTTTCAAGGGAAATTTCCCATAATTTATAGTTGTGGCATATATTGAAATATATTGAGACTAGCTTTTCACGACTTCTGTTTTTGGACCAGTTAAACATCAGGAAGTGAAAAGCTATTTCCAAGGATACTGCTACAAACATAAAGAAATAACCAAACAGCTTCTCAATCTTCCATTACTATACAGCATTAGTGCCCTGCTCACAAAAATCTGAAAAGTGACCTAATAGGAGAAGGCTTAATAAATAAATAAGTACATAAATAAATAAAAGTAATAACCATCATCATTCATCAGTACATACACAGATAGAGGGCACTAAATGCTCCATCAGAAGGCACTGGTATCTCTTTGGCAGATACTCATGTAATAGCAATATGGAAAAAGTTTCACAGATGTCTGTGCCAAACCTGACTGTCAATAAATAACAGAATACAGTCACCCCTTAAGGAAGCACAAACCTCTAGAATATCAAGAAATGCAGGGCGTCCTTCACTTACAGAGAAGGAAAATGATCTCAAAAGAGCCAGTATACAGAGTCCATCAGCTACTTAAGATGGCCAAAATATGGTTAATAAATCAGGAAGCGAGGAAGATCTGAAACAGTACAGAATTTACAGGGTATGCTAGGTTACAATTCAGCAGGCTAATGTGCATAAGAAAAGAGTAAACTAGCACAAAAGAACTGGAAAGTTTTCCCATTTAAACTGACTCAAAAGTAAGGCAGTGAAAGCTGCCCAAACCATCTTTAACAAGCGTCCAAACATACGTTACACATCAGAAGAGACTCCCAGCTGAGAAGTGGAGAGGAAGACATGATGGCCACCTCAGACAAGCCAAAAAGCATTTGCAAAACTAAACAAATGTGGAATAAAAGCTGTTGATTGCCATTTAAGAAATAAGTGGTTTTGCACAACAACATTTTTAATACATGAGATAATTGAGTTTCAACATTTCTGAAAAATTAATGAAATACTGTAATGATTTCCCCCCCCATCAAATCCTTCTAAATTACAAAACTAACTTTTGATGTTGCAAACAGAGATCTAGCTCCAAAAGGCAAAATATGGGCTGCATCTCCTAAAAATAGTCTCATATCCATATTTATAGAACCTTAGTTATGACAGCAAAAAATTCTTACAGAGGTCGTCCTCTTAAAATGTTGATTCCGAGAGCACTTACCTTTAAAACTTGGATGTAGTACAAGTCTATATGTTAATATTTTTTCTAATAAAAATATGAACAGTTGCTCTGTAGTTTCTTTAGATGGATTTTCCAACCTAATTTCAACCTTTTAGAACATTTACTTTTTCCGATATTCACAAATCACAATGGGCTCAATTCAATGTCCTTATCCAGAGAATAAAACTCTCACTGAGGTCAATGAGAATTAACTAAGGAAGGACTTTGGATTGGGCCCAGAGTGAAAAAGTAAGTTATAAATAATACACTAAAGAAATGAGGACATATAAATGCACCAGATTTATCTCAATGGAGAGTTCCATTTAGAAACTGATAGCAGGATGCACCTTGAAGTAGTTATTAGAGCAAATATGCCTTTAAAAAAATCTGTATAGGAGATGGTGATGTTCTAAGAGGAGTTTCCTTCCTCACTGCACCTTTTACTAAGGGAATGTCTACACTGCAGGTATAGGCGTGACTGCAGCATGTGCAGATGCATGAAGACATAACTAAATTAGTTTTAACTTAGTTAATGTGAGTATGAAGACATGATGGCATGGATTTCCACACTGGTTGTTCTTTGTACTTACTTGGGGGGCTAGTCCATGCTGAAGCCTGTGTGGAAGGAGCTTCACTGATATAGGTACCTGCACTAGTTACATTAAAACTGCTGTGGGTTTGTCTATAGGTGCTGCCATCACACCGCCGATCACAGTGTAGACATATCCTCATCTCTGCCCATTTTACTTTGATTTTCAGATGGTTACAGATTGGAAACAAAAGCAGCAATCATTAAGCTGCTTAGAGATACTGCTCAGATTCATGGATCTCCCTGAAAATGCTCTTTATACTTTCAGTTTACTGCTGTCATGAAACTGCTGTTCTGCCCAGTAAACAATTTGGTAGCTATAAAGATATAATTCTATCAAAGAGGACCTGTGACTCATTTTTCTTTTTGCCTATAATATACAGTGAACTTTACAAAAATAAACATAAGTGATGTCAAATTAAAATAAACAGATAGAAGATGGAAAGGGTGCATCCATGACTTTATAGTACCCAAGCATGTGCTGGACTGAAGCAGTATGAAATTTGCAATTTTCCTTTGGATGACAGCTTCTTAAACTAACGTTTTTATTAGCAATTGCACATCTATTATATGGGGTAAAAGGGAACTAAAATATATTCAATTCCAAGATTTGCCTGCAACGTCTGCATGCACCAATGACTAACGATTATGGGTGGGGCTAGTAGCTCTTCCTATTAGTAAGATTGCCAGATACTTCCCATTATAAGATCATGTTTTAAGTTTCTTATATCTTTTCTGAACTTTAACTGTATAGGCTGAAATTTTCCATGCCTGGTGCCAGGCTGATTTTCTCTGAGAAAATATCAGCCAAAATGGTTCAGCCATTTTCGAGAACAAGTCTAGGAAAATAATATGTTGTTTCACTCATGTTAAATAAATTCTGAAGACCTTTTCTTTCAACTGTTCCAATACTCCTATGCATTGTAGCAGGGATTTGAAATTTGACAGAGGGGTGATGTGTTAGGAATGTGTCTTTTGCCACCCCTATGAAAATCTACCTTTGAGAAAACCACAGTTCGCACATACTCAGAGAGATTCGTTTATAGCAGCTAAATTCCACAAAGATTCTCTATGCACAAAATGTACTCTCTCCCCTCACAGCACTTATGTGTGGCCAGTCTGTGCATGTGTCATCTCCACAGAAGAACTGAGCACGTTCCAACTCAGTGCAAAGCTAGACTTCCCCTGTAATGCCTGCTCCCAGTTGCTTGGAATCAAAGTGGTTCCAGACACTGGAGCTGAGAAAATGGATCCCATCTCTCCTGTGCTCTCAATGACCCCTTTGCAGGTACCAAGGCAGCATGGAAGAGGAAGCTGTCTGATTTGAATGTAGAGGGTACCAAAGCCAGACCTGGGATGGGAAAGGAGTCGATAAGGACAAGGAGGCCAATGAAACTGGGACTGGAAGAGTAAGGGGGAGAGAATCTGTCTGGACATAGAGACTGGGGCTATGAGCAGGGGAAGGGGAAGCCGAGACTATGAGCTGGGGTAGAACAGAAAATTGGACTGGTTGGGCAAGGAGACCGGGACTGGGACTAGAGGTGAGAAAAAATGGGATTGCAAGCCAGTTGGCTGGGGGAAAATCTCTGAGATTAGATAAGGATCTCAGGGAAGACTGGGGGCAGGGACCAGCATGAAAGAGAATGGGGAAGAAATTCAGAAAGTGATTTATTTATTATTTATGCATTTATTATTTAAACATGTACATAACTTTAAGTACATGATTTTCTCTAAGTCAATGATACTACCCACATGCTTAAAGTTAGACTCATGCTTAACTACGTTCTGGAACTGGAGGTTTGGAGATATGGATTTCCTCGCCTCACTGCAAGGAAGCTAAGCCACAATCCCAGCTCAAGAACAAAAGGACCAAGAATTGCAAGGTGGAGAATAAGAGTTGGCTGGTGGAAGTAATCTGGGCTCTCACGTGGCGTCTCACCAAGGAGATCAGACTGAGAAACACACAGGCTATTTCTACACTGGCAAATTAGTTCGAATTAAGGAAGCTTAATTTGAACTAACTAAAGCCATGGCTATACTAGGCTTTAATTAGTTCGAATTAAGGGCTTCCTTAATTCGAACTAATAAATTCGAATAGGCTATTCGAAGTAAGGGTTAATTTGAACTAGTTAGTTCGAATTAACCAATGTGGCCATGTTAGTTCGAACTAATTGTTTAGTTCAAACTAACCAGCCCATTGAATTCAATGCAAATCGCTAATTCGAACTAAGCAAGTGCCATGAATAGCACTTGCTTCGTTCAAACTAATTTTTTCTAGTTCGAATTAAATTAATTCAAACTAACTAAAATTAGTTCGAATTAGTTAGTTCGAACTAACTAATTCGAACTAATTTTAGTAAGTGTAGACATAGCCACAGATCTTGAACAATGGGATTCACCACAACTTGGCTGGGTTATGGGGTTACTAGAGCTAACCTTCAGTTCTCTATGCTAACCTAAAGACCTTCTATGCTGCATTCCACGTTAGCTAATAAACCCTTCTCTTTTGACAATCCTGTCTGAGTATCACTGCAAATGCTTGGTGATTTACATGAATTCCTGTAGAGTTTACAAGTCTCTCCCAGGAGTCTATCTCAGCTGGATTCACTTAACAGATCTAATGGTGTAAACCAGGTGTGCTGAAAACCAAGAAGTCTAGTCTAAGAAGGTGGTGTTTCCTACCCTGGAGGAAGAATGAGTGCTCTAGAGAGTTTGGCACACTGAAGGGGTTCCTTCTAGAGACTGTTCAAAAGCTGGGGACATTACAGCAATCCTGTGGATCCATGACATCAAGGACACTGTTTTTCATTTTTGTTAATAATTACAAAAGTTAACAGAGATGATAGAATGTTCATTGTATCCTACTTCGTATTGGTAGAAGTAATTTACCTTAACCACCTTTTGGGTCTTGACTAGAGAATGTGGCTCATGTACTTTCAGTTTCTTCTTGTAGTAGTACATCACAAAATCTAATAAAGGTCAATAAGTCTGTATAATACCCTAATTCACCAATGAATTTTTTTCATCTGACCCCATAAAAATGGCTATCTTTAATTAATGATATGTCTTGAGCATAGCCATTGAAGCATCCAGAAATAATACACGCTGGAGAGCTAAAGTGCACTGTCATGTTCATCTACATGGCCAAGATGCGTTAACTACTGTATGAAGCTCCTCAGATCTGTGGAACCCTCTTTTATGGAGTGGTCCTCAAGCAGCTGAGGGCACAGAAACTCATGGTTTTAGTGGAACTATATTGTTTGGGATTCAGGATAGCCTGTGAGCCTCAGAAATGGTGCAGAAGTATAGGGGATCCAGCATATCCTTATGTTCTACACGGCTCTCAAGGAATATATGTGGTTTGACCCTATTTTTCCAGTTGTTGGATGCAAACCCACTTTACCTGAATGGAAGAATGTGGATTAAATAGTGGTGTGTACTTGAAACAATTTTCTTTGCTCCAGGGGACCTTCCTATACTTTCTTCCTCAGGAGCAGGAAAGCTATCCCCCAAATTATTACATTAATGGATTAAATAAGACAAGAGAAACATTAAAATAAAGTCTTAAGAAAAGAGAAATACATTTAGAGCAAAGAAGAATAGTTTTACAAATAGGCAACTTGTGCACTTATCATTCTATTAATCATGTTGTTACCTTTTATTTTCCATTATGGGCAGGGACCATATTTTTTTTATGTTTGTACCAGCATTAAGCATGATGGGAGCCTTATCCCTGATTTGGATGTGTGGTAAGCAGGCTGTGTGTGAAACTCTTTTTCAGGACAGCCTTGTTCTAATAAACCTTAGAGATGATTGAAACAAGGTGGAATTTGATAAACTTAGTAAAAAGTGACCCTAATAAAATCCTTTGTGTGAGCCAAACAATCTATCCCAAATAGATTAAACCATTTGAAATTATTCCTAAAGGTTAGCTCCTCAAACCAATTCCAAAATGTTTTCACTATTTTCTGGAAATCAGATTGTTTACTTTTTTAAGAAGAAAGCAAATCCAGCAAGGGAAAAAAAGCCATCATGCAACAATCAAAATGACAGAATTATGGTGCAAACAAGCAGCAGCGTGGGTTCCATTTCAAAAGGAAGCTACAGTAGAAGTATTGTTATTATATAATAAAACTGAAGTTCAACTCACTGTCACTTACTATAGTGCCATATATGTGGAACTCTCTACTCTTCCAAGATTTTTTCAGGGTACCATCTTCTCTAAAACTACCAAACCACACTGGTGATCCCATTTAATGGGAATTGTTCTATTCAGCTCTATATTTAAATCAGGACTTTATATACAAGAAATCTGTCAGCAATATATAAATATAACTAAAGCTGAGGAATAGGCTTTAAACAGTGCTAATTTATTGTGTGATTTAAAATAAGAAGTTGAAGACTATGTAAATCTCAATTAATGTCTGTAATGTAATTTTGCATTTTATGGATTGTTCTTCTCAAACATAAATTAAGTTTGTAGCCAAAAGGTGTGTGTATTTCAGATTTATGAAAGATATTACAATGCAATAAATAATGGTAGACATCTAGTACAGCTGTTGAATATGATCAAGTGTTATGTTCGCCCCCTATGTCTTCATGCTTTTATAGATTTATGATTTAGAGTGTGCAGTGTTTAAAGCAGGTATACAGTAAACTCAGTTTCTTCCCTGGTAAAATAGTTGCACTAATCTAAAAGTTTTAGTGTGTTCATTCTAAACTGACTCTCTTATGCAATCTGTAAACGTTCCTCAGTGACAGCAGCGAGCCTGCCAAAATGTCAGCTGCAGGACATGTTCCAATATAAACAGACAACATTGTGCTGCTGACTTACTGAATTAGAGTTAGAATGATACCCACCATTCCCTCCTAAAAGAGGACTCTTGAGATCCAAAAATAACAGATCTGTCAGCACAGAAATTGGTATAATTTTCAACTAGAGACGCCAACACCATTTAACCCCATTGTCATTAGCCATGTCTAACTAGGACATTCCTGTTTGTATTTCTCAGCTGCATCTTTTCTTTGGGTTCCCCAGAATAGTTGTAGACATTGTGATGGGGCTCCTAAGCACTACAATAATACAAGAAGAAGAAGATGACGACTCTGGAGTAGACTGTAAAATATGTAGAATACCATGATATGAAGTATGGTAACAGAGTCTATATGTTCAGGTCCAAGTTCGCTTAAACAGGTTTTACATTGTGTAACTCCATTGATAGTGGATTGTTAATAGAGTTACTCCTGATTTAGGGCCTGGTTAGGGAAAAAAATTAAGCATGTACTTAATCCAATCTGTTTAGGAAAGCACTTAAGCACTGACTCAGTAGGAGTTTATTACTATGACTATCAAGGGACCCAGTTGGGGCTCCATTGTGCTATATGCTGTACAAACATAAAAAAGAAACAATCCCATATAATCCCAGTTCAGCATGGCATAATCAGTGAGGCACACAGACAGTGAGGGGAAGGATAAGGACATATCTTACCGCAAAGAGATATATACCTTTGGCTGCGTCTACACTGGTAAATTAAGTCGACTTAAGCTTGCTTAAGTCGACTTAATTTACCCTGCGTCTACACTACAGTTTCCTTAAGTTGACTTAAACAACTTGCTTAAGTCAACTTAAGGAAAATAAAGTCGACTTAATGAAAATTAAGTCAACTTTATTAAACCTGCTTTTGAGTAGACCTAAGGCTTAAGTCGACTCCCTAGAGTCGACTTAAGCCAGTGTAGCCGTGGGGTAGCCCTAAGTCGACTTAGGTACAATGGAGCAAAGGCTGAGCCCCCTGGCATTGGGCAAGGGGTACCCCCTTGCCCCCGTGGACCTGCCCTAGGTCCCCCTAGCCCCACAAAGTCGACCTAGAGCATCCAATGTGGACTCTCTAGGTCGACTTTTTAAGTTCCCCTTTAAGTCGACTTTATTTTTAAGTGGGGACACACTAAGTCGACTTAAAGTCGACTTAGTTAAGTTGACTAAGTTAAAGTCGACTTAAACTTACAAGTGGAGACATAGCCTTTGTTTGTAAGTTTCAGAGAGGTAGCCATGTTAGTTCAGCAAAATAAACAAGGAGTCTTGTGGCATTTTTGAAGACAAACAAATTTATTTATCACATGAGCTTTTGTGAGAGAAAAATCCCACTTCGTCAGACACTTGAAGATGGAGAACTTACCTTGTTTGTATACCTGCATGCATGTCTTGCCTTTCTTTTTCCTCATCTTCCATAGATTTCACAACAGAAATGAGTTTTTCTGGGGTATTTGAAGGTAGCCTTTGATGAGTATTATTTATTTCTTGTATTACTATAGTGCCTAGGAACCCTAGTTATGGTCCAGGACCTTATTTACTGGGTGCTATTCACATAGTACAAAAAGATTGTCCCTGTCTCAAAAAGTAGGTTTGATGAAGGTTTTACAAAGTGAGAGTGTAACAAATAAAAAATAAGAAAATAGAATTAAATTACACTGTCTATAGCTGTACAGAAAAGTCTGCGTATGAACAAACATATAACAGAGTCATACAGCATATTCACTTTATAAAATAAAGTAGTGAGTTCAATAAATATCCCCTATGAAGCCAAGTGTCAGCTCCAGCCATGTCTACATTTCCAGAGGCATGTAGAGTACAGGAACTACATGTGTAGCTACATGCAGCGGTGAAAAGATGCCGGCAGCAGGGAAAAGCTCAGGCAAGGAAGGCAGCACGGAAAAGGAAGGAGCTGTCGGAGCTTTCCCTGTAGCCTCTCTCCTGTTGGAGCTTTCCTCTGAGGCAGAGAAAGGGTTTCACAGCCAGGAGGCAGTAAGACGTTATATTGCTAAAAATAACAGTCTAGATGTGGGAGGCACTGCTTGGCATGTGCGCCATGTAGATACATAGCCTGGGGGTTTAGGCATGTAGAGCACTGTATTCTGCTCACCTAAGCAGTGTCGCACCATTGATATTTGTATTTATATCGTGCTAGCTGGACGTTCAGTGACTGTACTTTGCACACTGCCATAAGAGTACATATAGAATTAGATGTCACACAAATGTGCAACCAAACTAAAAATTTTCTTTCCCTATACCTTTTCCCTGATGCTTTGGTTTAATTGTTTTCAGGCTCAGGCAGTGGGATAGGCAAATTGAAAACATAATACATTCATCTTCACATCAAAATTAGATTAATGTTGGCAAATAATCATCATTTTAATCAAATTTATTCACAAAGCGTCAATGTTTAGCATGAATAAACTTTATAAAAGCTTGAACAATTCAATTTTGTGTCTCATTAAAACGGGCCAATTATGCAGTTGAGACTATGCAAATTTCAGTTAAAAATGAAACCAGCTAAATTGTTGAAACAGTTAAAATACACATGACATCAACTAAATTGAAATAATCACAAACTGAGTGAGGTATGGAAAAATTTAAATGATGAAGAGTGGCTTTCCTAGCACACTAAAGCTCTCCCTGGGAGTTCTATATTATTGGCTCCAGACAACGAGACACATTATATATATATATATATATATATATAGTTCAGAAAGATATTTAAGAAAGGATTAGATAGCATCTATTCTTAAATCTCTCAATATTGAAATACCTACATAAAACATGCAATTATTATACAACAAAACAACTGTTTGCAAATGCCCTTACTCCACTAAAAGAATGACAAATATCTCATAAGCGAGTTTAACAATGTACAGGGAATAAATAATCTGCCTGTTACTGGGTGTAATTTCACATTTTAGACTGATTACAAATGCCTAACTATCAACTTTCCCAAATTAACTTGAAAACTCCCTGGTCATCCCAATATAATCCAATCCTCAGAGGCTTGCCAAAATAATATCTGCTCATTGAGTCCCTGATCCTGCAAGATTTAAGCCTATGGTAAATAAATCCCAGGACATTACATTACACAGGTGAAAATTAAGCATGCACATAAAATATAGGAACAGGGCCTTATCACATGACTTGTTCGTCTAAAAATTTAAGTATGAGGCAAAAATTCCTTTTCTGAAAAGTACTGACAAGCGGGGCCATCCCTAGAGGTGGGCGGGCCGAGGGTCAATCAGCCTGTGAGGGCCCCGACCCCTCCCAGGCGCTGGGGATGGGTGGCGGGGCCATCCTGGGCCAGTGGCTGAGCTCCACGCTCCTGCTCTGCCACTGGGCCGCCTCTGGGGGCGGGTTGGCCTACAGGCCGGGCCCCATGCTCCCGCCCCACTCTTGGGCTGGCTTGCCACTGAAGGGAGTGGGGAGGCAGCACAGGGCCTGCTGAATGGCAGGGCCCGGGGCAGTCGCCCTGCTCACATCCCCCAGAGATGGCCCTGCTGACAAGACAGACTGTTCATTCTTTTACCCTTCTTTTCTGAAATCTAATTAATTTAGGGACAATTTCATGGGCTTTTTAGACCTATTAAGAATTTTTGAAGTTTTGGATTTAGTAATACTAATCTGATTACTTTTTTTAAAATTACGTTTATTTATTTTTTGTATATAAGATTACGTTTATATTGCAGCCCAGGATGTGAATGGCAGCTGGTGGGGACCTGTCCTATCTAGCTATACTCTAGCTAGCTCCCTAAAAATGTGAGATCAACTGCAGTGTGTGTTTTAGCATGGAGTGCTCGAACAAGTACCCACGTGATGGGAGAGATGGGTGTCAGGCTTGGTCAATCCACTCGGAAGCCTGTGCTGCAGCATTCCCACTGCTCTTTTTAGTTGGCTAACAAGAGTATAGCCAGTGCAGGACAGATATATATACGAGTTGTCATTTGCACCTCCAGTTGCAATGTAGATGTACCTTTAGAGGGTGTATGTGGTAAGTCAAAGAGAAGAGTTTGCATTTTACTTCTGATGGTAATAAGATCAATGGTAATTCTTAACTCTTGAAGGAGTGAGTTCCATAGTGTAGGCCCCACTCCCATGAAAGTGTTTTCGTTTTTGCTCACAGGTCTCCCCTATCATTTGACAGTTCCATGAGTCCACTGGATTATAGCTGTCATAGAAAGACATGCTCATGAGGGGGAGAGGCAATCTCCCTGACAGGTAGGACAAATCCCACACAGGGCTCTGACTGTCAGGACAGAGACCTTAAATTGGACTATTTATTTGGTGGCAAGCATTGTACTAGGTTGGTGTGCTCATGGTCACCCTTTTTACTAAGCAGATCAGCTACTGTGTTTTGTACCAATTGGAATCTTTTTCAGTATCATTTGTTTCATTCCTAGCTATATGAGTTGGAATAATCAAGCCCGGAGAGTAAAAATGAGGCCAGATCACTGTTCCAGGTCTGAGACCAACAGGAAAGGGAACCATCTCATAGCCACTAGCAGATGGAATTGGGTATTTGTTGCTGCCATGGAATGCACAAACATCTCTTTGCATTGTTACTACTGAATAATAAAATAATATATTACTACTACTAATTTGAACTTTTTTAGATCTTTTCAGCCAATGATCTCAAAACACTTCATAAACATTAATTGATCCTAACAGCTTCCCTCTGAAGAAGGTGGCTAACATATATGTGGGTACATTCTTTCTGGTCATGTGACATTCACCAGCCATACTGTAATTTGTAGTTTTATTGTTCTCATATTCTCTGGCAGGGATCACTTGTCCTGGTGCCGGCTTTCTCTGTGCTGACTATGACCCTAGGGAACCTTTTCTTCTTGACAGCTCTCTCTGGCCCTCACTGGAAACTACCACTGCCTGTTTTTAGATACTTGTTTTCTTTCCCCCAAGCTTTGGATCAGCATCTGTTATCCATTTGTTTTTTATTTTCTTCCTAAATCTCAAACTGTATCTTAAATAATCTTGAAGTACAAAAAAAGCTCTAACAAAAATCTCTAAGCAGTCTAGTAAAATGTTATTTGATTTTAGCATTAGAAGGCTTATCCTATAATAGAACTATATATATGACATGATGGTTTTATGTACACTGTATATGAGTACATGGGCAGATCCTGGTCAGCACCCACTTATGAAACCTTGGGGCACATTTTCAAAGTGGTATAGGGGGAATTTTGCTAACCCACTTTTCCTGACACAAGTGGGAATCAAACAGTGAACACACCGTGGCCAGTCTAATCACCTTAGCTTCTTTTAATATAAGTATACTACAGAGACAAATACTGAGACTCTTTAGAAAGGGAACCTTAAAAACCCACACAAAAGAAAATAAAAGCAAAACAATATGATGTATACGGTTAGGAAAACAATATTGGCATTCTCAGACCTCAGTAGAGCGGTCAAGGAATGAAACAGCATGGATACTCAGTAATACTCTTGTGTTTCGTGGACCCCACAAGTCAGGGTTTAGGCACATTGGCAAAGCAGTGTGGACGGAATAAAAACCATGCTGTCCCTGTTAATTCCTGAGAGCTGTCAATCTGGCACATTTCTGAAGCGCAATATTTATACACACAAACCTCTTAAAAGAAAAAAAATAAGTTATTGTTATAACTGTAGTACATAGCAGGAGAGTAGAAGTCCAAATGCTGCCAACATTACCATCTGGGCAGGACATGCGAGAAAAAGTCTGACCATTTTAGGGAGAGTGCAAACTAAAATATAGAGCACATCATTCAGAACAATGTCTCTCTCCCCAGCCCCCACAGCAAGATGGCCAGAAATGGATGCCTAAATGTAGGCTTCTAAATTCATATTTAAGCACTGTGGCTTTCTAAGACTTCATGGCTGACAATGTGCTATGAAATATAACTACATGGAGCTTCACAGTGGCACGGGAGATTGAACTAGATCTGACAGCTTCAAAAGTTCATGTATAATATCGTCAAAGACAAGTAGAGGGGTTAGCCACATAGTGCCCAATAATTACAATGGCCATGTCTGCACTTGTTCAAATAAGTCGACTTTTCTAAGTCGACTTAGCATGTCCACACTGTAAATTTAAGTCAACTTAAAGTCGACCTTGCCAAATCAACTTAGAGCATCCACACTGGACACCTAAGTCGACTTGCAGGGGCTAGGTAGACCTGGGAGTGGTGCATGGTGGGAAGGAGGGCACCCAAGGGGTGCCCTTCTTCCCTGGGCACCCCTTTAAAAGTGCCAGGGAACTCAGCATCTTCCCCATTGTACTAGGGTACATAGGGGCTGAGCAGGACAGGGACAGGGGCAGGGTACAGGAGCGGGGTGGGCAGGACTGTGCCCTGCCCTGTGGGTGGGCACGCCAGGCTCTGGCTGTGCCAGGTACCCTGGGAGGGAGGTCAGTGGGGGAGCCCTGGGGACCTTTTACCTCAATTTAGGGCTAATCCGCGTCTACATTGGCTTAAGTCGACTTAATAAAGTTGATTTAACCAGTAAGTCGACTTAAAACCAGGCCTTATTAAGTCGACTTAAAATTTCCTTAAGTTTTAAGACTTAAGGAAACTGTAGTGTAGATGCAGAGTAAATTAAGTCAACTTAAGCCTGCTTAAGATGACTTAATTTACTAGTGTAGACGCACCCAATGAGAATTGTGTGGCTAAGTCCCCCAGCTGTCTTTGAAAATCTTGGCATAGGTCTCTACCACTTCACCTAAAGATGACTCTCTTTTGGTTGATATCAGTATAGGACTGTGACAGGGTATATCTGGTCTTTGAGGGCAGCTATACTGTGTATTTAAATATATTTAATACTAATATCATATTAATAAATACTCATTTTCTAATCAGTACAATTCAACTGATATTGATAATTATATTGATATTGATTATGATAATAATAATAACGAGAGTCCTGTGGCACCTTATAGACTAACAGATTTTCTTCGGCATAAGCTTTCATGGACTATAACCCACTTCGTCTGTTGCATCTGACAAAGTGGGTTATAGTCCAAGAAAGCTTATGCCGAAGAAAATCTGTTAGTCTATAAGGTGTCACAGGACTCTCATAGTTTTTTGCTGTACAGCAGACTAAGACGGCTACCCCTCTGATAATAATAATGATATTGCTAATATGATGGTATTAATATTAATACTGACAATAATTATATTTTAGATCACGTCTTAAATATAATTATTGAAATCAGCTATTCAATATATTAGAATGCAATGCTTTCCTTTCTGAGACATACATTTTTCTATGCCAAATAATTATTTTTGTTGCTAGTATAAACCTTAAAGTTTAAGATGGAAGTGCTGATAGAACCCTACCAGCAATGTAACAACTGTAACTACAGGACATAGGATGACCATTGTTTTTTAACAGGTGATAGAATCCAGAAAACACTATATTCACATGACACTTGCCGTTTTCCACAATATGAGATAAGAGATTAAGTAGTTTGCCTATATCACAGCCTAAATACCAGTAAAGGAATCCTCTGGAACTAACTTCATTCCTATACTTTTTTTTTAATCAATCTCCTTCCACAAATTATCCTCACATCACACATGCAAACACATTTCTTCATAATACTATAAAAATGGTTGCAGCATTAATCCCAGTTTATTTCAAAAGTCAAGGAACATTAGAGGAGCTATTAATTATCATTTACATGACAGGCATCACAATAGTGTGGGTATTTTTACTAAAGCTTCCAACTCTGATGCAGTTTCAGGTCATGATGAACCTTTAAAAATTTCTTTGACGTCACTTTGGAGGATAGTTTGGTTTTGCTAGAATCTCAAACAGTTAAAGGATGCAGTGAGTCATCTGGGGACTTCTGGAAAGCTGAATAGTTCCAGGTGACTATTTGGAACATACACTCAAGAAACATAAAAACACTAAGACCATTGCTATGTTAAAGAGAACAATATGGCCTCTTTCAGCATTGGAATTGAACATGCAGGCTTTCTCATTATTACAATAAAACAAAAACAGACGTTTAACCAAAAAACAAAACAAAAAAATCCTCAACTTTTCTCTGGCTTGGCTGAATGTTTTAAAGAGCCTAAGCACTATGCAAATTCTCTAGTGAGCCATGAATTCCATTTCATTTTGCTTTTTCAACAGAAATAGCTTGAAAGAAGATATGTTAACCAGAAAAAGAGTCCAAAGTAATAAGGTGACTAGTTTCTAGGTGAAAGGATAAAATACTCATCATCCTATGGAAATAATGAGGATATTTTCTCTTCTTTAGGTAATGTATAGCAGCATATAAGGTGGGATAAAATAGTAACATTTCTAAACTCACACTGACCATGTTGTTCCATGTAATATTATTTATATTATTTTGCTGGTTATAAAGTGGTACTATAAACTTTATGGAATATTGAAATTTAAATGTTTGCTTTTCCAATTGTTGCTGCAAAACTTGCTATGAAAAAAAGCAATATTGTAATTTTAAAAAAATGCTTTAAAACCAGATTGCTCATTGTCTTTGGTTTGCGGAAGAGTGGAAAAAAAGAAGCAGGCTCAGAACCAGTTGTGGGAGGGGGAAATGGTGTTTAGATGGTGTAATTTATATTCTTGTATGAAAACCCCTGTGCCAAACCAGTATCCTGTGCTGAGGCAGATGCCTCTTTTAGATTCAGTCTTCCATGACGCTCACAAGAAGTGAGTCAACAACTGTATTTATTTTTATTAATTAAAAAAATCCTAAAACATTATTCCATCTTGATAGACACATGCTCTAACCATCATCCTTGTATTCCCAAGAAAACAATACTAATTTTTTGAAGAAGTAATTGCACGTGGTATGCTTATACCTTAAACACCTTAACATGTGATCTTACAAAGACTCTAGAAATACTTCCTCACCCGAAGAAAGTATGGAAATCATTGAATTAGTTTCACTAAAAAGGGCCTGTAATGTCCATAAGTGCAGATGTACAGAAACTGCCCTTCTCCTGAAAATGACATTATCACATGGTTAAGATGTATTTAGTGTATAGGCTATATTAACCAAATACATTATTTGTGTATTCAGCTGTTCCTAATCTTCTTTGGCAAGATCTGTATTCTTAAACACTCCTCCTTCCCAATGGTTATTTAAACATTTTTTTCATAGAAAGCTTCAACATATGAAAAGATATCATTCTGGTTTTGTTCTTGGAAACCAATGTTACAGTTCAGCAAGGTGGTTAAGACTTCAGTGGAACTACTCACACACCTCAGGTTAGTGCTCTGCATAAGAAACTTGCTAAAAAGAGGTCCAAGTTTGATTGCATTAAACAGTAATGATAAAAATCATTACAATGGTTCACCAAATGTCAAATAAAACCTAGTGTGTTCTATATAATCTGGAACACTACGGTGATTTACTTTTAAAGAATAAGCATGGAATCTTGGGTGGTGCAATAGCTGGAGGCAGAACTAATGAACTCCTTTTCACCTGAAGAGAGGATTACTTTCCTATTTTGAAGGAGAAAATGAGAAAGAATTTGAAACCTACTTTCTGGCCCTTGCCACTAATCATGTCTGAATGAACCTTTCCCCAATATTAACTGTTTATCTTGTTTTTGTTAAGTCAGTAGTTGGAGCTTCCATGGGAAGGATGTCATCTCCTGGATTATATTAAAAAAGAAGTCCTCAATTGTCATTTATGTTTCCAACATTTGAGTCCTGTCAGCATATTAAGTTACCTGGGCAATAAGGTGCCCTTACATCAAGGTAGTTGTATTTGAGAAGTGGAGGACAAAAGCAAATGAGCAGAGGAATGCTGATGCTGAAAGTAAAGCTCTCCTGTCCTAATCTAAGAACACTGAAAGTCATAATGTGAGAACTGCATTCCTGCACGTATAATTTGTTTCACTAACCTGTTCGCCTAGGAAGAAAAGCAGATCTATGCACTGAGGAGCTGAAACCTTGTGTATCTTTCACATTAACACAGGAAGATGGCTTCTGAGCTTCTTCCAAGCTTATAGAAAGGGAATTCTCTGAGATTGCAAGTCCACTGGATCCAGCATTGAGCTGAAGGAGGGCATCCTGTGCTTTCTTTTTTTCTTTCTTTAACATACTTACTAGAATATCTGCAGGATATTTTAAGGAAATTAGCTGGGATCTCCTTTACATAAAAAATAGTCCACTCTTTTTGTATGCCACTGGCTCATACAAAGTCTAGCTGAACTGAATGAACTAGTCAAATATGCAAGGCCTATTATATGGATTGCAGGCTTAGGCCCATAGATTGTATCTATTTATTCTCACTAATCTTTCCATATAGCCAATTCAATTTGTAATGAGCACTAATAAAATCACAATGCTGAGTGGTATAAATGGCTACGGATAAAAGGAATTAATCCTGTAAGGTTCTATACAAAAACAGAAATGTGAAATTCTAGTTACTCTTTCCAAATGGGTGACATTCTCTGTATTAAGTTTTGTAACATTGTAAACATCAATTAGTCCCTAAAAAATTCCCAAATCAAAGTTAAGCTGTATAAACTATACATTTTAAACTTTATAGGAAGACTGGCAAGCCCATCACGATAGAAAGAATTATAAAAAACATAAAATAGGATTTTAAAGAATTTTCTGCCAATTACGTTGCATTTTCTTTAGACAGACTTTTGATATGAAAACACTTAAATGATGGAATGTAGGGGTTTTATGATGGAATTTACTACACGTTTAGCAAAACCAAAGAGGTAACATGAATCCCTATAAAGATGATGAGATGCTCTCAAATACGTTTTTCATTTTGATAAATGCATGGAAGAAATCTGGGGAAGGTGTGAGGAATTCAAATTATCAGGTTGATTAGGTGATAAAAATTATTTATCTTATAAATTGGTTCTTATCATATCTCTTGGTATGCATAAAGGAAAGAAGGATCTCATACAGTTTATGGTAAGAAAGCCTCTAAGTCCCCCCGCCATTTTATTGCACCAATTATTATGCTAATTTTTAAGAGTAAATTGTAAACTTGTTTAGGTTGCAAAATCCACTTACAGTACCGTGCATACTAGTTCTGATTTTAACTTTTAATAGTTTGATTTGCCATGCACAGCACTAATTAAAATTGATGGATGCAATAAATTCCTTCCTTGCACTGCCATAAACAAAGCCATAAATACATATCTGGTGCCAGGGCATCTGACTCTATTGATTGTGAATTTTCTTGTCTTATTACAAAAATCTTGCTAATTTAATGATTTATTTCAGGAAGACACCCTTCTGAGGGATTCAGAGGTTGAGCTAAAGTAAGAGATTTTTAAAAGGTGCTGTAAGTCAATTTTATAGCCAAAGTAATTAGACAGTGTTACTTTCAAAATAAACATCTTGGCTTCTGTGATGGATGTAGCAGATTAAAAGGCTTCCCTACCATTTGACTTCATCAAGCTCCCAGTCTGAAGTACAACCCGTTCATACTTGCTACATCAAATCTGCGAGTAACTGTTGAACACAAAGAATGCAGTTAATCTTGCTTTTTAATAAAAGCTGAATTCTAAAGAATCTCTGCTCTCTATAAACTTGAATGCTACTTGTCAATTTTCTGCCTTCATTCAAGTTTTGCCCACAGATCAGCCACAAACTCAGGGACATGGTGACGCTGTGATCTGCCTGCAGTTCTGTCAGCCCGCTAAAAATAACTGCTCTTTCTACATCTCGCTATGTTATAGCTACTCATATGTTTCACATGAGGCAGTAGAATGGCATAGCACATCTGAGTAGTTTAATTTTTGTTATACATACACAATGTAAAAGCTCAACTTTAATCTAAATTTTAAAGTTGCATGTAAAAATCACAAGTTTCACATTTAATCTAAAGGAAGAGAGTCCAGTAATACTCAAAGCAGCATTTAATTTGGCTAAAAATAAAAATACAGGAAATTCTATTCTTTGTAAAGGTAAGAAATTGTTCTTTATGCTTAACCCAGTTTTTCATTTGCTGGAAGAGAGTGTTTTAGACATCCAACTTTTGGATCTAAATCAGAATTTTCCAAAACTCTGGAGCATTTGGACCCAGGATTTTGGTTCACTTCACAACAGAAACGTGGGACCAAGTACAACAAAGGGATTTTGATAAAAAGTGGCAGGAGACACTTTGATTAAGTATGGACTGGTGCATTTGTTTGAGAGGCAAGAAATTCTTTGTAGATCACATCTCCCATTTCATACACACCCACACCTCAGATTGTAACCAGATTATTTTAAATCCAAATAAATACATTTTCATAAAGGATACTGATTTCATTATCTCTTTGGTGCAGAAGGTCTCTCATTTTCTTTAACTCTGCTTTCTTCTCTGGGGTATTAGTATCATCATCTACAGCAGTGTCTGGTGAGAGGAGATTTCTGTCAGGAACGTTTGTATGATTTATCAGTTGCTGTAAAATAAAATAAAAGTAGTTCTGGGTCCTTGTCACTCATGCCATTCATTTTCTCCTATCCCTATGTGACTGTTTATCTGTGCTAGCAGGTTTGAGAGTCTCTTCATGATTTCTGAAAAGCAAAATCTTGCCACTGGTAGACTGGAAAGCAAAAAGTACTGAGTCAGTTAAGAGATATCTCCTAATTTTCAATGACCTGTTTTCCTCCATATAACATCTAAGCCTACACATCTCTTTCCACTAAAGAACACCCACTTTAGTAATGATGAAAGCAAAACAGGATACTAATTTCCCCTCATTTGGAGATCACATTCAGGGATAGTGTTTTATACTTTACCATATTAGAAAATTGTAGAAGCCTTTATAGCAAGGGATAAACAAAGATAAAAAATATATCCCATGTTCAATTTCCTCCAGATAATTCCCTTGCTATTCTTCACCCTTTATATATTTTGTGTGCACTGGATCTCAACATAGCATATAAGCAACACAGTTGAGGCAGCTGAATGAGTGATACAAATCTTACTTTCTGTTATCTCTCTTGGGGTGCATCTATCCTTATAAATTAGGTCGACTTAAGCAGGCTTAAATCGACTTAATCTAATCCATGTCTACACTGGGCTTTCCTTAATTCGATTTAAGATGCTCCTTAAGTCGAATTAAGGAAAAATTAGTTCGAATCAATAACACCTCGTTATAATTCGAACTAGTATCTAAGTCAACTTTTTAAAAGTCAACTTAGCCAGTGTAGACGCCCTAAGTTGACTTCCTGAATGGTCCTGACCAGAAGGGAGCCCAGCGGTCCGGGGCAGAAGGAAGCTCCACACTCCCTTCTCCCCCAGACCGCTCCGGGGCTTGCTGGCTCTCCCTGGACCTAACTAGTTGTCTTAGAGAGTCTAGTATAGACTCTCTAAGTCGAGTTAGTAAGGCACACCTTAAGTCGACTTAGGAGTCCTGTGTGGACTCTCTAAGTCAACTTAATATGGTCGACTTATTAAAGTCGACTTATTTAAGTTGACCTAAATCACTAAGTGTAGACATAGCCTTGGAGTCACTATTTAATGTAAAGCTCCTTATTAGCTGCTTGTTTATATACCTGGACACACACTCCATTCACATACAGATAACTTCAGCAGACCAATTTCTGTAACTTCCAGTTCTCTCTATCACTCCCTCCACCTGATACCCTTTGAGCATCCCCTTTAGCTCTGTCAGAGTTTTATTACGTATTTTACAGCTATTCCTCAAATCCATGTCAGTCCTCCAAACATTTCTCAGACCTGCTAAATTCCTTTCTACACTTCCTTCATCTCCATAAGCTTTATGATTGCTTTGTTTTTGCAGATTTCTCTCCCCTGTGTCTGCCAGTACTTCCTGTTCCTTCTTAGGGACCCCTGCACTTCTTTGTGCACAGACTATACCTTTAAGTAATTGAAAGAGTGCTTGACTTTGCGCATATCAGCTCCAACATCCAGTGTGCTCTCAGGATCAGGATCATCCAGAAATCTTTTAATTAGCTCATCCAGCCTGAAAGCACACAATAGACAAGAACAACAAATATAATTTTTGATGAAATTTAAAAATTATAATAAGAGTAGGCAACACTGACTCTGAGTTACCAAGTTTACTGCTTTTTCCAATAAACTGTTGTTTTGGGGTCCATTATATTAGTCTACTTAAAAGCAAAAGCAAATCAACTTCTTTTTAGATGACCTTTATATTAAATTTGCTTTGCTGTCTGTATTCCCTGTGTTTTCCCACATTTCTCCAGCAGATTGCATAATATTTATAGGTTTTAATGGCAACCTGTACCCAGCAAAAAGCTTATCAGACAGCTGATCCTGTGAAACAGGGGTGAAGGCAGGTGCCTGGAAACCCAGCAGCCACTGGTTTGTATCCTACATTGGGCTGAAAAGCTGCCATTCCTGATTTGATCTACTTTTAGTCTTGACTGAAAAAAAATATTAAAAACCCAACGTTTTTTAGAACAGATGACCTTAAAACCACCACACTAAAAGAGACAAAACAGGTACAGAAGTAATTCAGATTGGTCAGACCTCTTGTACGAGGCATTTTAAGCACCGTGAATGCATTTGTCTGCAAAAGGTCAGCTGGCCAGTATAGCATGTACAGTGGCCACCCAAACTTTTGCAAACAAATGCATTCACAGTGCTTAAAATGCCATGTACAAGAAGTCTGACCAATCTGAATTACTTCTGTACTTGTTCCATCCCTTTTAGTACAGTGGTTTTAAGGTTGTCTGTTTTAAAAAAAAAAGTTTTTTTAATATTATTTTTCTGGTTCTAGACTTTGGGCATAACATTGGATGGATTGCAAATGATTCAGATAGTGATATATGTTTGCTAACAAACAGTTCTGGTACTGAAATGATTAAAGATAATCTTTTGTTTCCCTAATTTTCTCATAATTTAAATTATCCATAATCAGCTTCCTCATGCTTTATCACAAGACAGAATTCTAAGACTAGTGCTTTGGATGCTTTGTGCCTGTATTTTTTATACATATGCATGCAAATTTAAAATCTATCTCCTTTTTGAATACAGGGTGTTAACAAGCATATGACCTTTATAATTTACACTGCATTCATAAAATTCCCAGTCTCTATCCTCATGTAGGGCAATATCATTTTTTGGATCTCAGCTTCTCTGTAGACCCCAAAGACCCATTATTCCATTTCTGATTGATGAAATCTATTAAAAATTTTATATGTTTATTAATAGGAGCTGAGCCTGCAGTCTTTAGGCAAGAAAAACTCCCACTGAGGTCAATATGTGTGTTGCCTGTATTAAAACTGCAGGATTAGGCTCATTAAGAAAATCAACTAAGATACAAAAATATGTCATTGTTTTTTTAGAGACAAATTATGGACTATGGTGGGGAAAATCAGTATAAGGACCATGAAACTCTGAGATACAACTCTTAGAATTTCTATACTATCCATCCACCAACAGATGTGGTTTGTAACTTCACCCCACTTCTGTAGATCAGGCAAAGGCTCACACCTGTATTTTTGTTGGTGTCCCAAGGTACACATCATTTTTGTGTGGAATTTTTGGAAGACTGAAAGCATGAGGATCTTAGCATGGACACCCAGTGCTGCCGCCTGTACTGCTGTCCTAGACTCTCTCCATACAGTAGCATAGCTTTAGGACAGCCCTGGTTTCGGGCTGGTAGCTGATTGAGAGCCCTCTCTAAGGAAAGAGTTCATAACACATGTGGGAACAGGTTCAGCATTAACTTCACCAATAAATGCCTGATGGTGCATCTACACTAGCAACTTAGGTCAACTTAAGAAGGCTTAAGTCGACCTAAACAAAGCCACGTCCACACTGGGCTTCTATTAAGTAAACTTAAGCATTTCCTTAAGTTGACTTAAGGTAAGCTTAAGTCGACTTAATAACACCTAGTTTTAGGTTGACTTAAGCCTTAAGTCGACTCCTTAAAGCCAGCATAGTCGGGGATTAGCGCCTAAATCAACCTTATTAAGTTGACTTAACAAAGTTAACTTAACTTTTCTAGTGTAGACATAGCCTGAAAGTTTGCAGGGTGTGAGGTGGGCATAAGAACTGAGGAAGATATGACAGACAGTTACTTTCACTTAGCTCCATCTTTTGCGGACTCCTCCATAGTAGAAAAGCCTCAACTCTATGGAGTGGGAGGAGTATGGTTTTTATGGGGTCTGTGGAAAGAGAGCAACTTGCTCTAAAGCCATTGCTCCCAACACTTCCATAAGCCTGGTCAGTTTCAGCTAGGTTTTTCTTTCATATTTCCTTCATGAGAGAAGACTATATGGGCAAAATATTTAGTGTATATTGTGCATTATATACATGGACATTGACACCAAAATGCTTGGCAAATAGACTTCTACAAATTCAGGAAGAGAACTCTTGTTAGCTTAATTCTCAACCCTTACCAGTTACCATAACTAAAAGAGCCTCAAAAAATGCAGGCAAGGGATACTTTCTCTTCTAAATTCATGCATGTCTGAAATTTTTCTAATTCTTATGCTCAGTCATAAAATTAAAACATCACGTTAATGGAATTAGAGTTTGTGTCCTTAAAAAGAGTAGTTTATTGCTGACAAATACACGATAAGACACAGTGAGGCATACACTTAGATTCCATCAAACAAAAGCTTGAGCAGGATACTGAAAGTTCACAGAACAGCCATTAAAGTCAGTGTGAATTATATGTGCAAAGGGCTTAAAGGATTGGACCATTTAAGTCAATTTGAATTAGTTAGAAACAATGCATCCCTGGAATTACAGACTTTTTTCTCAAACTGATGCACAATAGAGATTACTAGTAATAAAGACCAGAATATTAGTTGTAATTACTTCTACATTTATCAGTCTCTGTAGATAAGTGTCCAATTTACAAAAAACAAATTTACCACAGGTGGAAATCTTACTAGTAATTTCAGTGAATTGGTTAAGGATTAAATGGCCATGAGAAACACCTGCTCACACCTATAGGTGGCCTCTACGTATCATGCTGAGAAAATGTGGAAAAGTCTATATTGCCACTGACAGTTCCATATTTAATCTGTGGATAAAAAGAAGAATTCAGCATTTAGCACCAACTCTGCCACTATACTTAGCACCACATTCATTACATTTAATAAGAGAAAAATTCTAAAACTCTTTTCTCAGCATGTGAGGTCATTTAATGCTACTGCAATCTGACATTAAACTTGAATTGAAAATAAAAGAAGAGAAATTTCAGGTATATCCTGATTGCCTCAGTTGGCAGGGATTTAGGTATGGGAATCAATCCAAAACCATTTTTCAGCTAGGAAGCTTGCAACAAGACCATCATCAAGTTAACACTGCAGAGAGTTACAAGGATATTCTAGTAGAAAAGAGAACAGAAAGGCAAGAGAGAAAAGAGAATATGAACTTGTCCCAAAAGACAGTTTTGTCTCATTTTGAAATGGAATATCATTCCTTGCAACTTTAGTTTCCTATTTACAAATTAGGTGAGTGGTAAATATGAATGTGAACTAGTATTTTCTCCCTCCCCCATTACCTGCAATCTACTTGAAATTTCCAGCATTTTGAAAAACCACAGCTGTCCAATTCACTTTTTGTGGCCTGGAGCCCACACATTGACTGTAGCCAAAGTGGATTTTAGTGCCAGATGAACTGATTCAAGTTTACCGTAGCAGAACCTAGATTAGAAGTGGTTAACCAACTAAGCCTTTTTGCCACTTCTAAAGAACAGTACTTCTTCAGTGTGTTTTAATATAGACCTTTATGCCAAAGAGGAAGAATTTCCTGAACCAGAGACGAAATGGAATGTTTCGCCAGAAGGGAAAAGGAGTGGAAAAGGCCCTCAAAACTCACAATTAAGTACAAGAACTAAAACAATCTTTCTGATTTATATTCTGAATATAAAAGATATGAATATTAATTTCTCTGCACACAGCATAAACACCTTTTAACAGGAGAGAATTAGAAGACCAATTTTGTCAACTAAGAATATAGCTGGATGACAAGAAGGATTTAAATCAGAATGTTCAGGGAGTTCAACCTGTCTACTAAATTATTAAACAAAGGTAAAAATATATTGATGATGTGATGCTGATGCTGTTTGAAGTTGTCGAATATATCTTAAGTCCACTGAGATAAACTTCCAGAAGGATTTATCAATGAAGGGACCATGAAAATAATTTAAACATTCTTTTACTAGTTACATGATGCCATGATTTAAGGATTTACAGAGGAGAAAACAAAGCTCCTCTCTCTCCCAAGTGCTCTCAGTTTAAATTAGAGAGCTAACACAAATAATGACAACAGAGCACAGGACAACAGGATGGAAGAGAAAAGACTCAGGAAATAAGGAGAGAGAGGGATACAGACATTAGCACAACAAACTTTTGCACAGTCAATTATGTCGTCTTTAATGAGATATACAGGTGTGCTTAAATTGTCAGGTAATAGTAGAAGGTAGCCTAGTAAAGCAGCTTTTCCAGGGGATCCTTAAAAAGGTGGATCAGAAACAGTGGATAAGTCATGGCACTTTATTTAATAAACAATAAAATGTAAATAAATGAATGAAAGCAATGAATGCAGTCTTTGCAGCAAATCATAGAAGATTAGGGTTGGAAGGGACTTCAGGAGGTCATCTAGTCCAACCCCCTGCTCAAAGCAGGACCAACCACAACTAAATCATCCCAGCCAGGGCTTTGTCAAACTGCACTTTGAAAAACCTCTAAAGATGGAGATTCCACAACCTACCTAGGTAACCCATTGCAGTGCTTCACCAACCTCTTACTGAAAAGATTTCCTAATCTCTCGGCACCAGCTTCCATACTGAAGCCTGCAACCCTTTGGCCTAGCCCCAAGAGCTGAATATTTTTAGCCCCCTCCAAAGACCACCTGTCCACAAAGCTATGATGCAACATGAAACTTGTGAATATGATTCTAGCTTGATCCAAGCAACATTAAAATGCATTGTTTGGTTAACATAACATACAAGTGACAGTTTAACACTAGTATGGTATCTTAATGCAAAATGCCACCCACTTGCCCTAGCCATTCCCCTGGCATAGGGGTAAATAGGTGGGAGGGGAAATCTTGCTACCATTTGCTCCTTGAAAGCTCATTCTTGAAGAGACTTTGATCCTAGCTGCCATCTGGTCAATAAGGAGGCTCCTTAGGGCTAGAAGAGTGACTGAAGGCAGATAGAGAGGAAGGATAGTCCAATGCTAGGATGCTAGTCCGCAATCAGCCACAGATTTTATGTGATGCTGAACAAATCACTTCATTGCTTTGCCACATTTCCCCATGTGGCTAAAATGGGCATAATAGCACAATCCTACTTCATAACGTTCTGAAAGATAACTACATTAAAAGATTTGGAGGCCTTCAGATATTATGGTAATGGGAACCATATGAGTATGCCAGACGAGCTTTGTCTACACTAGCACTTTTGTCAGTAAAACTTTTGTCGGATGGGATGTGGGGGAAAAAAGCCACCACGATGGACATAAGTGTCATCAGTAAAATCGCTGATGTGACAGTACTATGTTGGTAGGAGATGTTCTCCTACTGACATAGCTACTGCCACTCATTGGAGGTGGCTTAATTATGCTGGCAGGAGGGCCCAACATAAACCTGGGCCATAGTTGGTCAGGAGGGACAAGGATCCCCTAGAAACCAATCAAATCCATCCTAGCTGGCCATTGACATGTAAGGTAGGTGACTGAGCTGAATTAGCTCAAGGACATCCACTCCTGTCCTCTTTTTCAGGAAAAAAGTTGATCTCGGTTAGTTAACAAGAGTTAATCAAATATCCAAATATAACAGAGAACAAAGTGTCTCAGGTCATAGAATCATAGAATAATAGGGTTGGAAGGGACCTCACGAGGTCATCTAGTCCAACCCCCTGCTAAAAAGCAGGACCACTCCCCCTAAATTATCCCAGCCAGGGTTTTGTCTAACCGAGCCTTAAAAATCTCCAAAGATGAAGATTCTACCACCTCCCTAGATAGCCCATTCCAATGCTTCACCACCCTCCTAGTGAGAAAGTTTTTCCTAATATCCAACCTTGACCTCCCCAGCTGTAATTTGAAACCATTGCTCCTTGTTCTGTCCTCTGTTACCCTCGAGAACAGCCTAGCTCCCTCCTCCTTGGAGCAACCCTTCAAGTAGTTGAAGGTTGCTATCAAATCTCCCCTCAGTCTTCTCTTCTGTAGACTAAATAAGCCTAGTTCCTTCAATCTCTCCTCATAAGTCATGTGCCCCAGCCCCCTAATCATTTTTGTTGCCCTCCGCTGGACTCTTTCTAATTTGTCCACATCCTTTCTGTAGTGGGGAGCCCAGTGGGGAGTACTGGACACAGTACTCCAGTGCGGCCTGACCAGTGTCGAATAGAGGGGAATTATCACATCCCTCGATCTGCTGGCAATACTCCTACTGATGCAGCCTAATATGCCATTGGCCTTTTTGGCAACAAGGGCACACTGTTGGCTCATATTCATCTTCCCGTCCACCATAACTCCCGGGTCCTTTTCTACAGCGCTGCTACTTAGCCGATCGGTCCCCAGTCTGTAGCAGTGCATGGGATTTTTCCGTCCTAAGTGCAGGACTTTGCACTTGTCTTTGTTGAACCTCATGAGGTTTCTTTCGGCCCAGTGTTCCAATTTGTCCAAGTCTCTCTGGATCCTGTCCCTGCCCTCCAGAGTATCTACCATTCCCCCCAACTTGGTGTCATCCGCAAACTTACTAAGCACGCAATCTATTCCATCATCAAGATCATTAATGAAGATGTTGAATAGGACCGGCCTCAGGACCGACCCCTGGGGCACTCCACTCGTTACCGGTTGCCAACCAGACATCGAGCCATTGATTCCTACCCGCTGAGCCCGTTGATCTAACCAGTTTTCGATCCACCTTACGGTCCACTCGTCCAACCCATACTTCCTTAACTTGCCGACGAGAATGCTGTGGGAAACTGTATCAAAAGCCTTGCTAAAGTCAAGGTATATCACGTCAACGGCTCTTCCCGCATCCACAAATCTAGTCATCTCATCATAGAAGGAAATCAGGTTGGTCAGGCATGATTTGCCCTTGGTGAATCCATGTTGACTGTTCCTGATCACTCTATTTTCCTCCAAGTGTTTCAGGATGGATTCCTTGAGGACCTGCTCCATGATTTTCCCAGGGATTGAGGTGAGGCTGACCGGTCTGTAGTTCCCCAGATCCTCCTTTTTCCCTTTCTTAAAGATAGGTACTATATTTGCCTTTTTCCAATCCTCCGGGACCACCCCCGTTCGCCACGAGTTCTCAAAGATAATGGCCAGCGGCTCTGCAATCACTTCCCCCAACTCCCTCAGCACCCTCGGATGCAGTTCATCCGGCCCCATGGACTTGTGCACATCCAATTTCATTAAGTGTTCCCTAACCTGACTTTCCATCACCAAGGGCCACTCTTCTCTGCAGTCCGCGTTACCCCGTGTAGTAGCCTGGGAGCTGGCCCGCCCTGTGAAGACTGAAGTAAAAAAAGCATTGAGTACTTCAGCCTTTTCCGCATCATCCTCCACGAGGATGCCTGCCCCATTCAGTAAGGGACCTACACCACCTCTGATCCTTTTCTTGTTGCTGATATACTTATAGAACCCCTTTCTGTTATCCTTCACATCTCTTGCTAGCTGCAACTCCAATTGTCCTTTGGCCTTTCTGATTTGATCCCTGCAGTCCCGAGCAATATCTTTATCATCTGTCCAAGCTTGTCATCTGTCCAAGCTTCCACTTCTTGTAAGCTTCCCTTTTATGTTTCAGCTCCCCGCAGAGTTCCCTGCTAAGCCACGCTGGTCGCTGTCCACATTTGCTGTTCTTTCTGCACATCAGAATGTTATCTTCCTGTGCCTTTAACAGGGTTTCTTTAAAATACAGCCAGCTGTCTTGGACACCTTTCCCCTTCAGATCAGCCTCCCATGGGACCCTGCCCATCAGCTCCCTAAGGGAGCCAAAATCTGCTTTTCTGAAGTCCAGGGTGTGTGTTCTGCTTCTTTCCTTCCTTCCATCGATCAGGATCCTAAACTCTACCATCTCATGGTCGCTGCTGCCCAGGTTGCCATTTACTTCTACTTCCCCGATCAATTCTTCTCTGTTTGTGAGCAATAGGTCTAGAGGTGCAAGGCCCCTAGTTGGTTCCTCCAGCATTTGTACTAGGAAGTGTCCTCAATATTCTCCAAAAACTTCCTGGATTGCCTGTGCACTGCTGTATTATCTTCCCAGCAGACATCAGGATAATTGAAGTCCCCCATAAGAACCAGGGCCTGCGACGATCTGGAAACTTCTGTTAGTTGTCCATAGAATGCCTCATCCACCTCCTCTTTCTGGTCTGGCGGTCTGTACCCACCACACCCACCACAACATCCCCCTTGTTGCATTCTCCCCTAAACTTAACCCACAAACTTTCAACCATCTTGTTTCCACTTTCATAGTGGAGCTCCGAGCAGTCATACAGCTCTTACATATAACGCTACTCCTCCCCCCCTTTTTCCCTGCCTGTCCTTCCTGAACAATTTATATCCATCCATGTCAGTGCTCCAGTCATGCAAGTTATCCCACCACGTTTCTGTTATTCCAATTATATCATAGTTCCTTGTCTGTGCCAGTACTACCAATTCTTCCTGCTTGTTTCCCAGGCTCCTCGCATTTGTGTACAGGCACCTAAGATACCGGGCCCATTGCCCTACTTTGCCCTGTCGATTCTCCCTCCTGTCGCATCTTCCTCCTTGCAATTTCTCCCGGTGTCCTCCTTCCCCACTCGCCTGAGGTATTATGACTTCATCAGGAAATAAAAAGAATTATTTGTTCCCACCCCCCCAGTTCCAACTACCCTCTCTTTTATTCCTGCTGTTACAGCCCCAGCATCCCCCAAGTTCCATCCCTTCCCCCAGGTTTCCCTCAGTTTCACTTACCTGTGGGCCTTGGTCACCTTCCCCCTTCGAACCTAGTTTAAAGCCCTCCTTACCAGGTTAGCCAGTCTGCTTCCAAATATGCTCTTTCCCTTCCTGGATAGGTGGAGTCCATCTCTGCCTAGCAGTCCTTCTTCCTGAAACAGCACCCCATGGTCGAGGAAGCCAAAACCCTCCCGGTAACACCAGGATTTCCTGCTCAGTCCTTCTCTCAGGCAGTCTCTGTCCTCTTGCTCCTGGAACAGCTAACTTTTACAGCCCCTCTGGGAGCACTTGGGTGATCTTAAGGCCTTGTCTACACTAAAGAGCATTGTCGACGCAAGTTACAGCTGTGATCAAAAACTGCTGTAATTAACGCTTGTGCCCGTTCACACAGCACTTGTGTCACCAATGCATGTCCGCAGCTGATTCCCTAGCAGCGGCAGTAACAGCAGTGCACTGAGGGCAGCCATCCCATTGTGCAACTCACCACCAAGTGCCACTAGGAGCTGTGGGAAGATGGTGAGGATCATGGTGCATCATGGGCGCAGGTCAACATCCTACGTTGCAGAGATTTCCATCTTGTCATTCCACAGGTCTCCGACTGCGTTTCGCAGCATTTTTCAATGGCCTCAGTTTCCTGTGCACTCGCCACCTCTATCTGAAAGGATGGATCCTGCACTACTTTCCACTACTGCTGTTAGTGTTCTGAACCCATTGCGGCTTCTCATGCTGTATATCCTGAGCTCCCAATCAGAACAGCAATCTGAGGTGCCTGATCAGCTGCGGTCAAACAAACAACGCCGGATTACTGTTTGCATTCCTGAATAAATCTGTACACGGTACACCACCACTTGTGGGCATGTGAGACAAGCACGGAGTGGTGGAATCACATCATTATGAAGGTCTGGGATGACGAGCAGTGACTGCAGAACTTTTGAATGTGCAAAACCACCTTCATGGAACTCTGAGTGACGCTCTCTCCTGTCCAATGATGCAATGGCACCAGAATGAGAGCTACCCTCTCGGTGGAGAAGTGCATGGTGATTGCAGTGTGGAAGCTGGTAACTCCAGACTGCTCCTGGTTGATCGCTAATCAGTTTGGAGTCAGAAAGTCCACCACTGGTGCTGGGTTACTGCAAGTATGCAGGGCCATTAATCACATTCTGCTACGAAGTACTGTGACTATGTGCAATGTGCGTGAAATAGTGGATGGCTTTGCACCAATGGGATTCTCCAACTGTGACAAGGCGATAGATGGTACGCGTATCCCAATTTTGGCCATCCACCATCTTGCTATGGAGTACATCAGTTGAAAGGGGTTCTTCTCTATTATACTGCTGGCACTTGTGGATCACTGGGGGTATTTTAACTGACATCAATGCAGGCTGGTCAGAGAAGGTGCATGAGGCATGCATCTTCAGGAACAGTACAGAAAGTTGCAAGCAGGGACTTTCTTTCCAGACCAAAAGATTCCAATGAGGGACATTGAAATGCCCTTAGTGATACTGGGAGACCCAGCCTAGTCCTTACTGCCATGGCTCATGATGTCTCATATGGGCAATTTGGATAGCAACAAGGACTGCTTCAATAACAGATTGAGCAGGTACTGAATAGCCACTGAATACGCATTTGGCAGATTACAAGCTCACTGTTGATGCCTTTATGGCAGGTTAGACCTGAATGAGGAAAACATTCCCATGTTTATAGCTGCCTGCTCTGTGCTCCATCATATTTGTGAAGGTAAGAATGAAGAGGTGGATCATCCTGTGCCTGGCAATGAACAATCAGATGTCAAGGCTATTAGAGCAGCATGGGGAGCCATTCGTATCAGGGAGGCCTCAAGGAACCATTTTGACAATGACCATCAAGAAGGTGTCTTTGTAAACAGCACTGTGCCATGTTATGACTGCTATCCAGCTTCCACTGTGTATCAATGTAGGCTGAAACCATCAGGAGCAAGAGACAAAGATTGCTTATCCTACACAGAGTATATCTTTATTAAATAACAATTATTAGCACATGAAAAGCTGGGATGGATGGGTGTAAGCAGTGAGGGGCAGATCGAGCTATGAGAGCTGGGGGTAAATCCAGTTCTCATTCTGAAAGCTGTCTGAAAGGGTGGAGTGAATAGGGCACTGAGATGGGCTGGGAGTTTGGTGGGAATGTGCGAGTGGAGTTTGGATAGAAAGCAATTCTATACTGGCTGCATGGTGGGGATAAGCACACATAAAGTCAGTCTGCAGCATTTTGAGTGACTTTAGCAGCTCTGTTTGCTCCTCCATGGTTTTTATCACATGCTTGTGATCTGCTATCACTTGCCCCTGGTTTTCCCTCCTCTCCCACCTATCTTTTTTCAGATTTTCAGTCACACTGTCTCTCCATGCTCTTTCTTCTTTTTTTGCCTTGAAGACTGGGAGAGATCTTGGAACATTTCTGCTTTGCTTCTCTTAAGTTGTTTTCTTATCAGTCACACATGCTCAGCAGGTGTGTGGGGGTTTCCCCTAAAGGGCTCATCTGTTGAAGCACAATAAACTATTAACAGAAGCATGATTGTCAGTACAATAAAAGCGTTGATTCATTATTGCGAAATACACTTCTTTCTCACTGTCCCATGGCAAGTGCACAGCTCTATGATCACTCAGAGCAAAGTGAGTTGTGCCCAGAAGGAAGGAGTACTCAAGCTGGGGAAAGGGTTCTGAGTGGTTATGTGGGGTATTGATGCAGATAGATAGGGACAAAATTTCAGATTGTGCCACCATTTTTTATGGATGGGAGCCACAGAAGTCAATATCTCACTCCTGAGAATAAGCAGGAATGCTAGAGTGCACCTCCTCCCTGTGAGCAGCTTCAAACCTGGTCCCTATCCTGCTCGCTTGTGTGCCATTTTAATCCCTGCGCAAGTGATTGCTGATTGGCACAGGAGATTTTCCTACTATGAAGAAGAAACAAAGCAGCTCTGCCAAGGAATCTCTGGGGGGCAGAGGATTGGTGACAAAGTTTCATAGAGATCTCTCTGGAGGATTCCTATGAAATCTCAGTGTGCATGAATGCTCTTCCACCACACTGCATAGCTGCCCAGAGAATAGGAAACACAAACAAACACAGCTACTCTTGTGCATTTCAAACCCTTCAACCACCTGTATAATGCAACAAACTAAAGGACATCTTACCTCATATAACTGAGCAGAATCAGCACAAAAAAATCACTTACCTGAGCTCTCCTCTCCTGCATCCTGTATGCCAAGGCTGGAGGTATGGGACTGACTCCAGGGAAAAGGCTTTTTTAAAAAAACATATGATAGAAAACAGATCAAATGAGGCAAAAGGTACTTCTGGCACTGTCGGTGCATTGTTTTTCTCAGGAATAACACTATTGCTGACTACTTCTGCTCAAGAGTCATCCAGATTGAGCTTTTTCTTTTATACTTGACATGTATTTATCAAGAGCAGTACACGGCTTTAATGTTTCCTAGCTTTGTAAGAGACTGATATGGCAGAAACTCTAGTTCTTTTCTCTATTTTCTTTATACTTTTTTTTAAATTAGATAATCACAAATATCTGGGCACTTATCTATCAGTGATAAAAAGAATATATCAAATCAGTTGACTTGCATTAAATAAAATTAAAGAGACTCAGCCCCCAAAGCCTGTTATAACAATACCATAATAACAATAAAAATAATACACTCATTCATGATCCCTATTCAGACAAAAGCCTGAGAACAAAGATGGGCTCTCTACAGCCCCTGATAGCTAAGAACTTGAGAAATTCTTAGACTAACAAAAGTAATCAATTCCAGAATGGAGGCTCCTTCATTGAAAATACCTTGCCTATAGCTTTCCTGGTCTTCAAATTTAGGCAGCTCATGTGTATCAGCTGCTCAAAACTCCCATGGCAAAGCAAGCATAAGGAAAGACACTCTTAGGTAACTGTGATACAACTTATATAAGGTCTAGTCTGCACAGCAAATGGAACCAAAATAACTATATTAGTTGCCATTCATACCCTTAATTATTTGATGCAAGTTTGTTTGTCAACATTCTTATTTCAGAATCAAAATGCCCTAAAAAATTGACCAAGTTATATCAAAATAGGACACAGGATATTCATCTTCTGAAACAAACATCCTATTTTGATATAACTTGGTCAAATTTCTCATTGATCAGTTTTGTAAGAATGAGGCACTCTGATTCTGAAATAAGAGTGGCCACCCAGATTTGCACTGAAATGATTAATAATGTGATTTACAATTGATTTGTGCATTTCTTGCGTAAGATCCTTTTCTCTGGTCTTCACAACTGCAGTCTTCTCTCACGGATATCCATTCCAAATGCTGCTGCTACACTCATATTCCTAGTCTGTCGCTTTGACTATGTCAGCTTTCTCTGCATCCCTCCACTGACTCCCCTTTCTCTACCATATCAAATGAAAGCTACTTTTCTTCACTTTCAAGGTCCTTCATGGCCTACCCTCTCCCCACATATAATCTCTCATTCAGTACTGAAAGGTCAGCTCCTATCTATGAACAGCTCATGATGCCAACCTCTATTGCCCACTTGTTAGCTTTTCGAAGCACTGTGTAAATATCTGCAAATCTTACTTATTATCCTCCTTCAAAACCCTCCTTAGGAGTCTCTTTTGTCATGATGCATATAAAAAACTTGACAATGACTAGGCAGCTGGTGTGCTGAGACCACTGCCTATCATGCTGACCTACACTGTCTCATTTTTTCTTTGTACTTTACCATCTCTTTGTCTGTATCAATCAGTTGTCTCTTGTCTTATACTCATATTGTAAGCTCTTTGGGGGCAGAAACTGTCTTTTTTGTGTGTGTATGTGTGTTCCTACAGCATCCAATACAGAAGGGGCCTGGTTCATGGTCTGGATATCCTAGTACTATGATAATACAAATAATAATAATAATAAAAAAAAATAATGATAATAAATTATTATTATTATTTTAGTTCCCATCTCTGTGTAGATGAGCCCTTATGCTTTAAAGATCAATGTCAACACACACTGAACTGCCCCTGGAAATGAAGAGTGGGCTAGTCATCTTTAAAGCACAGGTAATAGATTCCCTGTAATTAATACCAATAATAAGCAAATAGGCTGCCACATTCTTCATCATCTGCATCTTCTGAGCAATCTTCAGTGTAACTCCATGCAGACACATTATCGTAATCTAATAGTAATCCCCTGTAGTCAGATTCATATAAAAGAGAAACAATCACAATTCGTGTGCCAAATACCGATTAAAAAAAGGCTCTAGTAACCAGTGAAGCCACCTGTAAATCCAGAAGTATCATTTTTGTATTTTTCCCCCATTTGTTGTTGAGTAAAGAGATTGTCAAGTATTAAGGCTCAATCAGTTACTGCTAACCTAGTAGCTGCAGTGAGCTCCAAAAGGAGATTTTCAAATCACTACACTCTTTCCCTCAGGACAGTTGGGTTCTGTCCTAACTGCAGCAGGCCTGGCTTGTGCTGTTGGAAGCTAGATGATGCTGAAGTCAGTTGCCAGAACCCTGCTGCCTCAGGAAGAATAGTTTCCTCAATAGAAGGTCCCTGGAGAAGGAAGAAAAAAGAAGTAGTATACGAAGGCCCATTCTTTATGAAAAACAGCAGTAAACAAGAAAGAGTTTCTCTCGCTTACCGCTCATCCAAGAAAAATGGAAAAATAGAAAACTCAAGCGAGTAAGAATTCCCCCACAAAATCATCACTTTCCAAACACTCAGCAGGGATTAAGTTTAGGCCAATTTGTAAAGTTGGTCCAGTTACAAGACAGCATATACAGGAATGTGACACTAAGTGTTCAAGACAGCAAGAAACAATAGCAACAAGAATATCTGGCCTTAGCTTTTCAGTTAGGCCTTTTTAAAATCCATTTCTCACTATTGCTAAACTATATTTACAATGGTACTCGTAGCACTGTGTAGATGATTCATTTAGCATTGTGTCAAGCACTGAGCAGTATTAGGATGTGTCCAATGCAAATGAAGATATGACTGTAGCAGAGGTGGGCATACCTTCCCTGTCAGTGGTGTCGAAATTGTTGTGGAGGCAAGGTAAATTGCAGTTTTAACACGAGTTACCTGCTCAAGGTAAAGTCTAGGGTAGACCCCTATCAGGCAATATGTGTTAAAATACAAATTGTTCTGCCTACACTAGGGTTTTTACAGGTGCTGCCTAACATGTTTCCCAGTGTTGACATAGCCAGAGGCTGGTATTTTGAAAGAGCTTTTATCATCTTCTTTACAACACTCTTATGTCCAAATGCAGACGTTTCTGACCAACCAGCAGGTATGGACAGATTTACAATATCAACTTTATCTCTCTTCTACCATCATCCATTAATTCCTCCTTAATTAAGCCTGCCTGTCACCACCTAAGTCAAATCACACACAACGCAGCAAATCTATCCAGATTACCTTTGATGGGAGGCAAATTCTATGGTAGTGCAACTGCAAGATGATCAGCTGACATCTGCTATACTGCAATTTTATCCCCTCGAACTGACCTTTACTTCTTTAAAAAAATTCAACATGCATATTTACTTCAGAACCAGATACTCATGTTTTTCTGAACCAGGATACAAATGACACAGCTGAAATGCACCAGAAAACACACCATGAGCCAGTTTTTACATTATGTTTTTAAGGTTTAGAGCTTTTAGTGATATGTAGGATGCAGGGCCTCAAAACACAGAAGCGAGAATTCAAAACTCTTAGGGATTTTGGAAGCCCTCCTTTTGCCCTTGTTTGTGTGCTATGAGTCATTTATGGGAGCTCTTGCCTTTTAACCACAGACCACTGGTACCGTATACCACATAATAAAGTGAAGTTCAGCTAAAGAACAATGAATTCACAATTTAGTGTTAGCTGTGGACTCCATGACATGTGAAACTGAGCTCCAAGACTGTGAAAAATATGCTGTTAACAAAAGAAGCTACTGAAACATTTCTGAGGTCATTAGGCAGGTTATTTTCACAAAATCTGCTAAAAGGACTAGGCAGAAATTCAGTTAGCTTACTATAACTTTTGCAAGTAGAATCTCTCATATGTTATTCTTAACTCATACCGTGCCTTTCTAGTCTAATATGGCAGAATTTTTTAAAATTGTTTTTATTGTAACTGTTATAATGATCCTAGTGTATAAAGGAACCAAGGATTCAAGTTTAACAATACAATTGAATTTGTGATTGAACTCATTCAGTAAACACTAGTGGTCTATTTATCCACTGGTGCATGAGAGAGTGAAACACAGCTGCCGTCATAGCTAATAGGAGCTACCCACATAAATTCTCTATGCATCAATAGGAAAATAAAGCCCCGAGGGTCTCTAACTTGCTAATTAATTGATGTTCTTATGGAAGACTAGTGAGAAAATGGAAAGTACTTCCAGGCATTGTTGCTAATGTTATGACAAAAGAGATAAAAGTGTATAGCATGCATCTCAGCTTACGCTGGAAAAAGCTGCAAAATCATACCATCCATACCAAATGATTCCTTTATGGCCACGCTATAGAACAAAACACATTTGTGTAATATAGTCTATTTTTAACATTAAGCAACACAGTGGATTGGGTAAGAAGCTATAAGCCTGATTCACTCTCATTTAATTCAATAGGAGTCTTTCCATTGACTTTAATGGGAGCTCGATCAGGTCCTATGTATGTATATATATGGATTTTTATTGTTGTTCATAACCTTAATTGGGCTCTGCTTTCAAATGAAATGTCTTTTTACTATGTTTGTTGCAAAAGATCATTTTTACCATATAGTCTAAAAGCATTGAGACTTCATCTGCACTTGACTATTTTGGGGGGAAGTCTGCTACCTTTGCATTAGCACTAAAGCAGCACCACGAATGGAAGCAATAGTAGGGAGCGCTAGCGTAAATGGCCTTAGTTTTCCCACTGCATCGTCTGGGCTTGTTCTGATCAGAGTTAGACAACATGATAGTATAACGCCAACGTGCTGTCTACACCGGCATTCTCACATTGCTGCCAGCAGTGGAGAGGCAGGGACTGTTGCACTGGGAGAGAGAGGTAAAATGCGGCCGAGGAAGGGCCACCCCTGCCACCAGAAGCTTCTGACCCAGGACTGTGCAGAAGAGACTGCACCATTCTGGTGGCATTAGGATCAAGATGGTGCGTCCTCCTTCCCCACCATGTGGCCTTGGTGAAGAGCTGCAGAAAGCAGAAATTCCAGCCAAGAGGAACAGAATCAGCCAAGGCAGGGACCCGGGGAGATTCCAGTCAAAAGCATAGATGACTCGGATTGTTTCTGCCCTGTGATGATTAGATGTTTGCACCAACCCACCCCTCTCCTTCTGCAACCTCTCACAGTCTCTTCACCTCAGTTTCACAACACACCTACCTCTGACCTGACCCCGCTTCCCTTTCTTTTTCAATTAGCTGATCCTCTCCTAAATTAACCCATCCAAACCCAACCAAATAAATAAATCTTGGAAGTAACATGATGTTTTCTACCATCAGACTGTTCAGTCAGCTTGTTTGTTCTGTGCCTCCTACCACCCTGTGTCTGTCTTATTAATGCAGACAGCACTGTATCATTGTTTCTTTGTACTTTCCTTTCTGTCTGGATGCCTTTGTTGCCTCTTTTGTTCCACTCAGATTGTAAACTCTTTTGGGCAGGGTCTGGGGTTTTTTGTCCTGTGTTTGTAAAATGCCTAGCACAGTTGGAGTCCTGGTCAATGACTGGGGTGCCTAGGTACTACGATGAGTCTACTACTAAGATACAACAATAATAATACATTTCCTAGAAGAGACTAATGTAAAAATAGCGTTTGAGGTCCAAATCTTGCTTGGCATACGGAGGCAAGTAGATGATTCCTTTTTAGATAAGCAGGATTTGGCTCTAACTGTAAGGGAAAACTGTATATGTTAATTATTGCACAGACTAATATATGCTTTTTTTAGCCACCTTAGATAACTGTATTGTGCCCTGAGTACTCAAACGCTTCAATAAAACAAAACAAAACTATAGTATAGTATAATTAAGAAAAGCTGCAGACCACATTCTAGTATCAGTTTTAATGCTGTTGTATAAAATGCTTTGCTCTGATACGGAAAAAAACAAACAAATCCAGCACTGGCAATTTACATATCAGAAATTGTTTCTAAGGTCTGATTTCTCGTAAAGTGAAAATGAGTGAAACGAGAGCTTACTGCATTACACTAGTACAACTATTGCTAACTGCTAGATTTAAAAAGAGTAATGAAATCCTGGCCTAATTGAAGTCAATGGCAAAACTCCCAGTGACATTAATAAGGTCAGGATTTCACCATTCTATGGTTATGGGGTAGACAGAAACACAGCATAAAGTCTTGCTACAATACAACGTTAGCATGTTAGAAAGAAATATTCAAGTTTTGTTAAAGGTCTCATGATTTTATAGTCTTTAAAAGGTGAACTATTTAGTAGTATAAATAGAAGTCTAGGTATATTTAATCCTTCCTCAGCAGGAAGTTGGACTGGATGGCTTCTTGAAGTCCCTTCCAACTCTACATTTCTGTGATCCTATATTAAGGCTATGGCTACATTACCCAGCTTATGTTGGCATGGTCCTCCTTAGACGCAGCCTACAGTGAGAGAAGGAGTTTTTCTTTTGATATAGGAACAGCACTACTCTGAATGATACTAGCTTAATTGACAGAAGTGATCTTCCTCTGACAGAGCCACATCCACACTGGGGGTTCTATCAACACAGCTATAACCATCAGGTGTGTGTTTTTTCACACTCCTGACCACCATAGCTATGCTGACATAACTTTTAAGAGTAGACCGTGCCTAGGACACTTCATTTTTCCAGCAGGCCAAATCCTGCTTGGTTTACTGGTCCTGCACATCTAGCAGTATCTGACTCCATAATTGTCATCTGTCAGACAGCAAGATGGCAGATCTGATACTTCTGTTTTGCTATCCTGTTCAAAGTAGTTCCTCCAACTATCTAATTGGATAGCTGCAAGGAAACGTTGAAATTGTCACTGAGGCAATAGGAAGCTCAGATCATCAACAAAAGAGAAATCTGTTGAAAATTGTGATATAGTATGCAGATAATCTACATCCAAGCTTGCCCCTGTGCTAGATGCCATAGTGCTGTGAGGATTTCTACTTTTCATTTTTCTCCTTTGCATTTTTTTCTTGCATTTTAATACTAGATTATAATGAGACACAAGATGGTAGTGATGGAGGGATGATGGGATCTCATTCAATACAACAGCTGGATAATACACCAGACCGTAAGGCGGGAGATATAGATTCTATCCTCAGCTCCAACACTGACCCACTCTATGACCTTGGGCAAATCACTTCACTTGTCTGTGGCTCAGTTTCTCTATCTGTATATTAGAGATAATTATACCTTTCCTTGCAACACATTTTAAAATCTAGGAATAAAAAGCCTTTAGGCAAGAGCTAAACATTATTATTAATAATATATATCAATTTATTAGTGTGAACGACCTTCACTGCATCTAGGGCAGGTTTTCTATAAGGCACATAAAATCCTTAAATTGCACCAAGAAGCACCAACATTTTAAAAGTAGCAATGCTATAAACACTGGGCCTAATCCTTTGAGTGGCTTAACCCCTACAATTTACAATGAAGCCAACTGCAGTTGAAGATGTTCAGGCATGTCAGGTTCAGGACCATTGCTGATATTTTAATTTTTAAGTAAAGCAACAAATGCCTCCAAATTTCTCAAATTAAAATAACATTTGATTACTTTCATATTTAAATCTTGTGTTACTGTTCCTAAGGTAAGTTCTTTCCAAATAAAGGAAACATCCATATGTGACTGATAAATCCGGTCACCCTCTAAAGGCTTTAGCTAAATATTTTTAGGAGGCTAATCATTTTGAGCAGAATGGAAAACTCCCATTCACTTAATTGGGAGCATGATCAGGTCTGAATCAGCAGTGCCAAAGTTAACAGTGTGACTCTTAAGCAAATATAATTGGCTTTAGAATTAACATCCAATTAAGAGGATTGGGGGAAGTTTGGCACTTTACTAGAATAGAAACACACCAAAATTTTGAGATTTGGCTGTCTAAAATCAGGCACCAAACTGCATATTTTGGAATTTAAATATGTGCTCTGAACTTTACAGTAACTGAGCACCCTTAATTCCAAAGATTTCAATGGGAGTTATGGGTGCTCAGCACTTCTGAACATAAGGGTGACATTTTCAAAAGTTCCTAAATGTTTTAGGACCTAAATCAATAAAACTACTGTGAAAGTCAATGGCTATGTCTACACTGGCAAGTTAGTTCGAATTAAGGAGGATTAATTCAAACTAACTAAAGCCATGGCTACACTAGGCTTTAGTTAGTTCGAATTAAGGGCTTCCTTAATTTGAACTAATAACTTCGAATAGGGTATTCGAACTAAGGGATTAATTCGAACTAACTAGTTCGAATTAACCAATGTGGCCATGTTAATTCGAACTAATTTCTTAGTTCGACTTAACCGGCCATTGAAATGAATGGGATCACTAATTCAAACTAAGCAAGTGCTTGCTTAGTTCGAACTAACATTCCAGTGTGACCATGCTAGTTTGAATTAAGCTAATTCGAACTAACGAAAATTAGTTCGAATTAGTTAGTTTGAACTAACTAATTCGAACTAATTTTAGCAAGTGTAGACATAGCCAATGAGATTAAAGGCATTTGCCATTGTTCTGCTGAGTGTTGCAATACTTAACTGATTTAGAAGTTAAATCCCATTTCAAAAGTGATTTAAGCATTTAGGTAAAACAATCTCAGCACCTGTCTACAGGATTTTGGAACCTAAATGTCTAAATCCCTTTTGAAAATGAGATTTGGGCTCCTAAATCAGTTAGGCTTTGCAACACTGTTTTTGCAGCACCTAAACAGCATTAAAAATCTGGTTTGTAAATGCTTAAATCACATTAAAAAATGAGACTTGGCATTTTTTGAAAATTATACTCCAGGCCTCATTTTAGAAACTTTCTTTAAAGTATACAAATTAGAATACTTCAGTCTTAGATTCTATAGAAAGAAATGAAGTATATGGGACTTGCACTGGGAGACTAACTTCTTGAAATGTGCTTTCTCTTGATCCTGGGCAGGCTGTAATAATTTGTAATGGATGAGATTGAAATTTGTGAATAAGATTTAAATAATGTTGCTAAAACAGTGAAGCCTCCTTAAAACAAAAATAGCAATATCTTGCAACAAAAATATCTTGCAGTAAAACAAAAATATGATCTTAGAAAAATTAATCAAAGGGCCATAGAGTTAATTCAAACGTGGAAAATTGGAATGTGTCAATAATCAGTTTAAGAAGGAGTGGAAGGAGAATACTGGGGTAGCTCCTATGTCTTGATTGTGGCTCTGAATTGATGATCATAAATGTTGTACATTGACTGGTATTTCCTGGATTTATAAGGAAATGCTTTGATGGATCTTTCTTTGCCCTTTATGCTCCCAACTGTGTAAACTTTTCACCAGGAGCCAAGTGGAAACATTAGTCTGTATAAAATAACTGGTGATTGAGCAAAAACACATTCCTTTTCTACTGATAACAATCAGAAACAAATGGATTTGTGAATACCACGTGTTATGTCCATTATGTAAAGTAATAATTAGGTCCCATCTGCTGCCTCTGCATATAGTTAATAACCTAGTGGCCCAGAACAATTACATGAACCACAAGCCTGTGTGGAATTCTGTTATTGGGAAATTTTCTTCAGTCTTATCAGCTTATAATGATTTCAGTATAAACTTTCTGCAGTTAAAGCTTGTACCTGGCAGTAGCCAAAGAGAAGTCACAGGAACTTCATCACATGTGACTGAGCATAGAGGCATGCTTAAAATGTGCTAGATGTGGTGTAACAGTTTCAAAAGTGCCTAAGTGACTTAGGAGTCTAAGTATCACACTTTCAGTGCGACTTTCGTGTCCAAGTAGCTATGGGCCAGATGTTCAATGGCATTTAGGTGCCGAAAGTAGGGCTCGACAATTCCCAGGCACCTGGTTGCTATGGCGCCTAGGAATTCGCCCTTGGCGCCTGGCTGCACTGCAGCAGTCAGGGAAGCGAATGCTCACTGGCACCTAAGAAAAGCGAGTTTCAGTGCTGCTGCCTCTCTCTCCCCCCCATTGCCAAAAGTGCCCCAGGCAACAGCTTTGTTCAGTGGTGGGGGGCCCTCTTTGCTCTGCATTGCCGCCAAAGAAGTAGCCGCGGTGTTGGTTTTTTTTGAGGGGTCCTCTTCAATGTCACACATCTAGGTGCCTCATTTTTTAGGCTGGCCCCTAAGTGTATGGCACATTTGTTGAGGCCTGGCCTAAAGGGAGAGACAGGCACCTAGTGGAATTTTCAAAAGCACCTCAGCAGATCAGCTGTCTGATTTAAATGTGAATTAAGCACCTAATCTGCTTAGATGTTTTTGAAAAAAACACACTTGAAAATGGAGCTGTGCAAACATCTTTTCTCCCATTAAAAACAAGTAACAACACATTTTACATCACATTGTACCATTTTTGTCCATACACCATGATGTACCTAGCAAACTTTGATCCCTGTAAAAGAACAGAAATGGTATGTTGTCACCTTACCCAGTTAAAAGGGGACTTTAAAATGTCATGGTCTTTCAATGGCTTCCGTATAAGACTTGCTAAGTTTATTAAAAGTTATATTTTTCTAACTGCCAGCTCTGGAAACTCAGACTAAGCCCTAAATGTCAGATTTTTTCCTCTTTGATCATGAAAGTAACAAAGGTTCTGTATGTCAAAGTTGGTCCTCACTAACACCTTATTCACTGACACGAGTTCTAACTCTTTAAAAAGTCAGTATACCATAAAAGAAAAGATTTTACTTTTCTGAAGTGCTTTTGCTTCTGAAAAGACACTCACCTCAATCACTATATTAGCTGTTACCACTGAAGAAAGATCTTAAAGTTATTGTGGATAGTTCTCTGCAAGGCTCTGTTCAGTGAGCAGCATCAGTCAAAAAAACAAAAACAAACAAAAAACCCACCCCAAACAAAAAAACAAAATAAAAAAACAAACAAAAAACCCCAACAGAATTTAGGAGTCATTAGGAAAAGTATCAATAAAAGGACAAATAATAAGACAGAGAATATCATAATGCCTATATATAAATCCATGGTTTGCCCACACCTTTAACACTTAGTGAAGTTCAAAAAAGATTTATTAGAATTGGAAAAGGTATAGAGAAGGGCAAAAATAATGGTTAGAGGTATGGAACAGGATCCATATGAGAAGAGATAGGAGATATTAAAAAAGACTGAGACTGTTCAGCTTGGGAAGAGATGACACAGGAGGGATATGACAGAGGTCTATAAAATAATAAATGTGAAGAAAGTGAATAAAGAAGTGCTATCTACCCCTTCACATAACACAAGAGCCAGGGGTCACCAAATGAAATTAAGAAGCAGCAGGTTTAAAACAAACAAAAGGAAGTACTTCTTCACACAAACAACAGTCCTTGTCAACGATGCTGGGAAGGCCAAAGTATGAATTAGATAGGTTCATGGAAGATAGATCCATCAATGGCTATTAGTCAAGATGATCAGGGATGCAACCCGAAGCTCTGGGTGTCCTAAGCCTCTAACTGCCAGAAGCTGGGAGTGGATGATAAGAACAGATCACTCAATAATTGCCCTGTTCTGTTCCCTCACTTGGAGTCAGCTGGCATTGGCCACTGCTGGAAGAAAGACTAAATGGACCATTGTCCAGAATGGGACAGACCATTCTTATATTCTGATGTACTGACCACCTTAAACTTAGATGCTCAGACACCACGTGATGGGCCACTATATGAAACCCTAACATAAATTAATCTGTCCATCAATCTGATACAGTTTAAGAGGATAATTTTGTGGAAGTACACCGAGAACATCATCACCAAGCTGTAGTACCGTACTCAATTACAGTCAGGGGAAAATATGATAAAGATATTTTTGCACATTGTTATTCTGCCTGTTTGTAGCTGTCTTGATACGAGACAAGGTAATTATACCCTTTGCTCCCTCTACCTTGCAGCTGATATGGACTCGACATTAGCCAATAAGAGTTCTTGATCCTTACTGGCCTTTTTGTAAGTGAAAATACTATCTATATTGTTTTCATAGCTGCTTAAACATTGTGTGACAATTAAAAGTTCCATGTTTTATAATCCAGTGCAATACTGCTAGTACTGTGCTCGCATAAAGATCTCAAAATACTGAATTGGGAAAACAAAAGCCAAAAGGGACTGATGACAAGTCCAGAACTTGTAAAGATTAATCATAACTGATTGATGAAGTTAAAAAGAAAAGTCTTGCAATAGTGTGTGTACCTGAAAGAAGTAAGGTAAAGTTATTAATAGACGGAAATGCTAAGCCAGCATTTCCAGTCCTGGCTTTAGAGTTCCAACTGGCATGGATTCTGGAAGCGTGGGTGCTATGGAACACAAATGTTTTGATTTGAAATCCTGATTTTCTGGGCATGAAGCTTAAGTTGCTAGTGAGCTCATTTGGAGAAAGAAATCATACCACCATTCAAACAAAAAGGCCTCTCCCCTTTTATTTCTGGAATGCTACTTACAAAACAAAAAAAAGAGAAAGGCTCCACTGAAATGCAAGTTTTAAAAATTTTTTAAATTATAATACAGAAACCTGTGAGTATACAATTACCTTCTAGTGGGTGTACACATGATGCTATTTTATACATGTTTTTTCAAGTGTGCAAAGGGTTCCAACTGTTTTTTTCTAAACAAGGAACTAATTCTCTACCTCAAAGGAACATTTAGGGATCAGCCCATTATACTTAAGGAAGCAAACTGAGATTCAAAGCAAGCAACTCATATTTTGAAACCATTTTATGAACTCCATTCTGAACCATACCATTTAGCTAGAGATTATATTTTATATTTAAATAAACTAAATGGAGCAGCAGAACTCTCACATGTTTAACCAAGTATAAAAATAATACAACCCTAAATATAAAGAAATAAGGCAAATGCTAACTACACAAGATAGAATTTAAGGTTCCAATTCCAGAGGCAATTTTTTTATTCTCAGGTCTCATGCTGTATAGTAATGTATTATATACTAATAGAGTCAAGCACATTTGTTTATCATTTTGTTTTGGATATTGTGGAAAAAAATAGTGTGACAATAGAGCATTACATTGCTCCCCCAGAGAGATTTTTTTCCCTTTCCACTAATTAAAAAAACAACTGGAAGAGCCTTCTTCTATTGAATGAAAAATGTAAATGGCAGAACCAGCTACAGAAACATAATTTTACACAATCGGCCAAACACTACTGATTTTACTCAAGTGAGCAGTCCATTGACTTCAGCTGGGACAACTGGAGTAAGACAAACAGGATGTAGCCCGTTATGCAAGATGCACTTGGCATAAGATAATGAGTTAAGTAACTGAAATAAAATACTTTTATAGATGATTACATTTCCAGAACATTTGAACATTAACTAATTAATTCCTACAGCAAACTTAGAAGATAACAGTCAGAAGTATCACTATGTCCATTTTGATTAGTCTTCAGAAGAAGATAGAGGTAAGGTGATGGAAATGTGGAATCACCACTTTCTATGTGTATCCCAATGGTATTAATGAGAAAGAAAGAAAATACAATCTTTCTGATTATTTATATGCTTATTTAATTTTTGTTAGTGCTAGGATACACGGTCATGCATTATTATACATTATACATTATACATTTGATTAGATTAGAAAGTTATTCCTGGTCCTGAGATCCAGGGTTTATCCACTGGTCCTTTCTTCATTTTGGTATCCCTCCTCTACTGAAAAGAGCCTAATTGAAATAAACAATGACGTAAAGATAGCAAATGAAGTACTTGCATAGTGCTTGAAAGATTTTAGCTCAGGTATTTTGTACTTGAATGTTTCTTTTGGGTATTAGCATCAAAGAACAAATAAATTGATTACACCAAATGGTACACAATGCCTTTAAATGTATAATTTTATTTTGGTCCTCCTGAAGTTTAAGCAAAGGAACACAGTGAAACTCCTGAAACATGAAGCTACAAATTTCCATTTATTGTCCTGCACATATTTAGTATCAATTAATTTCTCTAGTTAATTACCTGCTCCTGATTTATAATATACATCATAAACCTTGAAGAAAGACCACAGAAAGACTTATGTTAAAGTTTAAGAATATTAAAGCAAAAAGTACAAATACCCTGAATTTTTCAAAATATACAGTTTAGATACACAGAATGTGGTATCAGCCTATATACAGCATCTCTTTTCCTCCACTGTATGTCATAACCATCTGCCCCATTCCTAGCCTATTAAGTAATTCTATTTAAATTAAAATATATGAAAACCTTATGCATATTAACATACAAGCTTTCACAATCTCACACTTAATAGTAGATGATCATGCTGCCATCCCATGGGACCAGCCACTAACATTTATTCCCTAGTTTAGGGTTGATCCTAAATGTGATGTTAATCCTAATGTTGATCCTAATGATCCTAATGTTGATCCTAAATGTGATGTGAGCAGTCTTTACTTACATGGGCCGCCTCAATGAATGGGATTAATCCTGTGAGTAGCGGTGTGCTGTATTGAGCAAACAGATCCTATGGCTATGTCTACACTGGGGAATTAAGGTCGACTTAAAAAAGTCGACTTTAATAAGTCGACTTTAAGTCGACCTTACTAAGTCGACTTAGAGAGTTCACACTGGACACTCTAAGTCGACTTGTTTGGTCGAGGGAGAGCCAGCCCCACATGGGGCTGGCTCCCCCCGGGGCAGCAAGCCGCATAGCGGTTCGGGGGAGAAGGGAGTGAGGAGCTCCCTTCTGCCCCAGACCACTCGGCTCCCTTTTGCTCGGGACTTCCCACGTCCTGGGCAGAAGGGAATCCTCCTAGCCT
>ML685848.1:6153049-6256272 GCA_007922175.1 Pelusios castaneus | reverse complement strand
AGGTGTTATAAAGTCGACTTTGAATTTCCTTAAGTCGACTTAAGCAGCTGCTTAAGTCGACTTAAGGAAACTGTAGTGTAGATGTAGGGTAATTAAGTTGACTTAAGCAAGCTTAAGTCGACTTAATTTTCAAATGTAGAAGCACCCTATATGAGATTGGTACCCTTAAATGCCTCCTATAGGCATTCATGTACAGATATATTTGTATGTCTGTCCATGCAAATATATATTCTGCAAATACAATTGAGTTTCCTCTTTTTCACAGTGTGTGTTTTCCTATGTCATACTATACTAAATAGTCCTCAATGGTCTATACACTTATTATTTTATCAGAACAAACAGAAGAAATGTGTAGAAGTTCAAACAAATACGGAAAGTAATTATCACTAATGCACAAACTTTATATACGTTCATTTGGCTGTTCAGTTCACCTCCAGCTGTTTTGCTACAGAGCCTATGGACAAAAACACAAACTAAACTCGTAATTAGATCCTGACATTAGAAACTTTCCCCACTTGACTCATCCAAACCTGGATTTATGAACGTTACAAACTGAAGAGAATGTTAAGATTTAAGCAATGTGATTGGCTTGTGTACAGGGTATTAATTCTCAAGCAAAACTCTCTAAAACATCAATAATTAAAAAAACACAAACCTATAATGCCTAATTTTATTTGCCATTTTTGTCCTATAATAGTAGTAATGACTTTGGAACAAGACAGTTGTTTGGGATTAATGACTGGCTGGCATTTATGCACAGTGGCATTCCTTGTTGATTATTAATCTCCAGAAAATGTTTTGTTCTTCAATGATTAGTACTTAGGTTTGGCTCTCTATCTGAATGATAGAACTTTTAGTTTCAGCAAGGAATAATATCTGAAAAGGCAAATAACTCCATTGCACAACTCTGAGCTAACAGTAGGCAAAAAAACTAAGTTAAGGGAATTATTAATTTTATGGCCTGTTTTGCAAAAACGGTGGTCTTAAAAAGACAGACAATCATCTTTCTGTTTTGCTCTGAAAGGATTAGAATGCAAAATTTTGTGCCACTCCTTTCAGAGGCAGCTATATTTCCTTTTCTGTTCAGTTAGAACAGAGTGCTTTTGTGTACCTTATAGAGTTATTAAGATAAAAAGAAATAACATAATATAATAACACAATTTATTTCAGTTCATGTCTGTGACGGGGCGGCTCCGCCCCGCACTGAAGAAGCCCAACAAACACTGTGGGCGGGGGAGGCCCCGCCCTTTGAGCCCTGCTGGGCATGCTCAGACTGCTCTCCCTGTATAAAAGAGGGCAGCTCAGCTCAGTTGGGGCTGACCGGCAAGGAGGGAGGACCTCCACTCGCAGCTCCTGCCGAGGAAGGGGAGGAGTGCCAGGCAGCCCAAGAGGGAGACGCTGACGCGGAGTGGCGATACCAGGAGCGGCCATCTCGTGACTGGAGCCCAGAGACCCACCTGCGATTGGTAACCCGGGGAGCCCCGAAAGAGCCTTGGACCAGGACTACGCAGGAGGATCATCACTCACCCGGGTAGGAAGTAGCCCAGGGGCCCGTGTCACGGGGTAAGGGGGGAGCCAGTGTGTTTTGGCGGATCCCTGCTGGCAGAGAACTGCAACCCCGGACACCCATAGGGCCCTGGGCTGGGGCTCAGTGGAGTGGGTGGGCCTGAGCCCCCCTACCTGGGTGCTGCCCTCGGAGGCCTGTTGACCGGACTGCCCTGATCCAAGGGCAGTGTATGGACTCTGTGGCCGCTAGGCCTGATTGCCCTGAACCCAAGGGCAGTGTATGGACTCTGTGGCCGCTAGGCCTGATTGCCCTGAACCCAAGGGCGGTGTATGGACTCTGTGGCTGCTAGGCCTGATTGCCCTGACCCAAGGGTGGTGTATGGACTCTATGGCCGCTAGGCCTAATTGCCCTGAACCCAAGGGCGGTGTATTGACTTTGTGGCCACTAGGCCCGGCTGTCCCGGGCTACCCGGGCAGCCCAGTAGACTAAGAAATGGGAGGGCCTGCAGAGCAGGGTTGACACTTACGTGCCGTGCCCCGGCCCACCCCTTAACAATGTCCTTTAAAAAACGTATGCCTTTGTGTTCACACATTACTGAAAGTAGGTTTTCTAGATGCACACAGCTACCATATTTTGCCACCACACCTGACTATCAATCTTAGGGAAGAGAATAGCAGATGCAGGAAATCTCCGTAAGTAGGATTCCTGATCATGACATCAAAAACAATTAAAAGAACTAGCAGCACAGAACATCACAGAAACCCTTTAGTAAGCAAGACCACAGTGGAAAATGTATGTAACGAATGTAACATTTCACATATGTCTATTTGTTAGCAAAATGTTGCCAAACAAAAAGACATTTTGATGTTTCCTCACACAATTCTACCAAACATCAGAAACCATTAGCTATTGAGGAATCTAAAAATAACCGCCAAACACGAAAATGAGAAAATTAGCCTTCAATGTAGACTACTTACTCATACCACAATAGAGTCACTGAAGGTGACTCATCATTCAGTTTCTTCAAAAGTCACTTCTGTGACGCCAACAAGAAATTAGCCAGTAAAGGAATTCCTTTGTTCTATTAATGATCAAAAATTCTTTACTCTACTGTGCTAGCCATTAGCACCTTTTGACTAATCGCATTATCCAACAAATGTTAACCCTGTTTTTCAGGCCTTCTATCTTGTTGATCCTTCATTATGTCATGCCTGATATTAACTTCTAAGGTATGTGAGGCATAGATCGTGTTGGGAAAGGGACTCCTCCAAGACTCCTGGCAGAGTGATAAAGTAATAATCAAGTAAAAATGCAGGGAGATTTTAGGTAGGCAGAATATACTTGTCCATGTTGGGAATCGTTCCAACCTACTTTGTAAAATAAACATTTACAGATTTCTGCCTGTTTTCTCATCCTCAATACACACAATATTTAGAGGTTTTTTAATTCAGAAACTACAGCACACTAGTGCAACTACAAAATGCATATTAATGTTTCTGGGTAAGGCTTCAAGCCATCAAAATTTACCTTTGTTCCTGAATGGAGCCGGTTAATGCTACAAGTTGTCCTTTGGATGAGTTCACCACTAATTACATACTAATAGTAATAAATATTTAGCATTTAACCTCAAACCACTTAACTGATAATTAATAAATCAATCCTCTCAACACTTTTTGAGGCACGTATTAATTTCTTTTAACAGATGTCATTGAAAAATTCAGTGAGATGCCCAAAGCCACAGAGATAGTCATTATCAGAGCTGGGAATAGAGCTTAGCAGCTCCAGATTTCCAGACCTATATTTCTAGACCAGGCACCACACCACCTTACATTATGCTCTACTGTTTTATTACTGCAAAGTTATATGATCCCCAAACACTGCTATATATTAAACATTCTCTTTGAATACTATGCTTGTTTAAAATTCTTAATGGTTTTATGGCATGGATATTTCATATATTAGACGTGTAAGCTTTCTTTGGAATGGGAAAAACACACTGTAGCAAGATACTTCTCAACAGAAAGGACATTTCTTGAATTCCTTTCAGAGAGTTTTGGGGTTTCTTTTTTTGTTTTGGGTTTTTTTTTCTCACTTTGCATTGTTAAACAACACTTCTCAGCAGGGATCTGACAAACATTCGCATCCTTCACATTCTCTTTTTTTCACTTCCTCAGAGCTGAAGCTACAAAAAACACTACCAACTGTCTAGTACAGCTTTTCATGGAAAGCTGCCACTTTAACTGCACTTAATTACAGTTTCAAGGGAATTTAATGTTTTGAGGCCAATTCGATTTTGTTATACCAACTGAGATGTTAACAAACTTTCACTGTGAATGTAGAAAAAAAAATATTAAGCATTACTGAAGTAGTTCTTCTGGTGTGAGTTCTTCTCTTCTTTGCTCCCTAGTCACCATGGCCAGCTCATCCTTCAGTTCGTGGATCACCTTCTTCAGCTGGATAATCATCTGCAAATGGAAAGACAATAAAACGAGCATCACCTTCTAACTAATAGCTAGACGAGTGGTTCCCAACCTGTGGCCCTGAGGCCAAAAGTGGCCCACAAGGGCTTTCAAAGTGGTCTGTGGCTCCCCTCCTGCTGTCTGCAGAAGGGAGCCACTACCTAAGGACTCAGGTGGAGCATGTTGCCTTGGAGATAAAAACCGGTGGAGGTTCCTTGCTGCAGACAATAGGATGGGAGATCAGTACTCCCCTCCCCCTGGCTGTAGCTGGGAGCTCAGCAAAGCACTCTCCCTAATCCCATGGGCTATGTCTACACTTGTAAATTTAGGTTGACTTTAGCTAAGGGTCGGTCCTAGGACCAGTCCTATTCAATTTATTCATAAATGATCTGGAGAAAGGGGTAAATAGTGAGGTAGCTAAGTTTGCAGATGATACTAAACTACTCAAGATAGTCAAGACCAAAGCAGATTGTGAAGAACTTCAAAAAGATCTCACAAAACTAAGTGATTGGGCAACCAAATGGCAAATGAAATTTAATGTGGATAAGTGTAAAGTAATGCACATTGGAAAAAATAACCCCAACTATACCTATAATATGATGGGGGCTAATTTGGCTACAACGAGTCAAGAAAAAGATCTTGGAGTCATTGTGGATAGTTCTCTGAAGATGTCCATACAGTGTGCGGAGGTGGTCAAAAAAGCAAACAGGATGTTAGGAATCATTAAAAAGGGGATAGAAAATAAGACTGCAAATGTATTATTGCCCTTATATAAATCCATGGTACGCCCACATCTCGAATACTGTGTACAGATGTGGTCTCCTCATCTCAAAAAAGATATTCTAGCACTAGAAAAGGTTCAGAAAAGGGCAACTAAAATGATTAGGGGTTTGGAGAGTGTCTCGTATGAGGAACGATTAAAAAGGCTAGGCCGCTTCAGCTTGGAAAAGAGGAGACTGAGGGGGGACATGATAGAAGTATATAAAATTATGACTGATGTGGAAAAAGTGGACAAGGAAAAGTTGTTTAAATACTCCCATAATACAAGAACCAGGGGTCACCAAATGAAACTGATAGGTAGCAGGTTCAAAACAAATAAAAGGAAGTTCTTCTTCACACAACGCACAGTCAACTTGTGGAACTCCTTACCTGAGGAGGTTGTGAAGGCTGGAACTATAACAATATTTAAAAGGGAACTGGATAAGTTCATGGTGGCTAAGTCCATAAATGGCTATTAGCCAGAAAGGGGTTAAGAATGGTGTCCCTAGCCTCTGTTTATCAGAGGATGGAGACGGATGGCAGGAGAGTGATCACTTGATCATTGCCTGTTAGGTTCACTCCCTCTGGGGCACCTGGCACTGGCCATTGTTGGTAGACAGATACTGGGCTGGATGGACCTCTGGTCTGACCCAGTACGGCCTTTATGTTCTTATGACTTAGCATGTCTACACCTAAATTTAAAGTCGACTTGGGGGAACTTACAAAGTCAACCTAGAGCATCCACACTGGATGCCTAGGTCAACTTCTAGGAGCTAGGAGGACGTTGGGCAAGTCCACAGGGTGTGGGGGGCACCCCTTGCCCAGTGCCAGAGGGCTCAGCCTTTGCTCCATTGTACCAGGGTACAATGGGGCAAAGAGGGACAGGGATCCTGGCAGGGCATAGGGGCAGGGTGGGAAGGGCTCTGCCCTGCCCTGTGGGGGGGCATGCCAGGCTCTCCCTGTGCCTCTCTGGCAGGGAGGGAGTCCCGGAGTAGCCCTAAGTCGACTTAGGGCTACTCCAGGTCTACACTGGCTTAAGTCGACTTTAAAAAGTCGACTTAAGCCTTAAGTCGAACTAAAAGGAGGTTTAATAAAGTCGACTTAATTTACTCTGCGTCTACACTACATTACACTTTTTACACTTAAGGAAAGTGTAGTGTAGACGCAGAGTAAATTAAGCAAACTTAAGTTGACTTAATTTACAAGTATAGACGCACCCATAGGGATCACTCCCCCAGCTGCAGGAGAGACCAAAGCACTCTGTCTGGGTCCTTAGGTAAGTGGTTCCCTGGCAGAGCCAGAAGGAGGAGAACACTGATCTCTCACTGCCTAAGGACCCAGGTCAGGTGCATAGGGTTACAGAATGCATGTGGTTTCCCCGCTGCAGTCAGGGAGACAGGAGATGGGTGAAGAGGCTGCCTCCTTCCATCTGGCTGCAGTTGGGGGTGGGTGCTGTGGGCAAAGACTGGTGGCCCTTCAGGGTTATAAACATGATACCTGTGGCCCTCAAGCCAAAAGGGTTAGGAACCACTGAGCTAGACCATGATCTTTGCATTAGCAGCCCGAGATCAAGAGAACATTACACTGTGTGTTTCTTTCTACCTCATTTTACAATTTCCCATTTTTAAAATAAGCCAAAATGACTAAATATATTCCATTATTTTTTACATTTATAAAAATGGAGAAGACCTTCCAAATTCAGTTAATTGTATGTGTTAGAAGACATGGATGTAAAGTCTGATTTAAAAAAAATGTGAAAGATAATTAATTTGTCACTGGAGTGAAAGAGAATTGTATTATATTAATTTTACCTGTCATTGTAGAAAATGCTTTTAAAATAGAATTATAAGTCTTTGCCAAAAAGAGTAAAAGATTGGATAACCACAGCCCCTAAGCTGGGTCATTCTCTTCTTTAGGGAAAAAAAAAGTTTCTTAAACTAAATTATTAATCTGAAAGTACTTTAAAATATAAAGTCATATAAAATTACATTGTGCCTCACTGATATACAGCCAACAACCAGAAAGTATTATCAATCAACATAATGAAAAGTAATTAAACAATATTAATAAGTAGAAGTGATTGTGGAGATGACTTGAATATCTGCAGTGTGTTTCCTAATTCTGTCATTACTGGAACTTGCATCACATTGCTCTGAAACAGAAAGTTTGTCTGAAGAGACATCTGGCAATACAGTATTGTCCTAGTAACAAATCCTGTGAGGTGCTGACCACCTGCCACTCTCCTGTACTGAAATGTGGACAGCAGGTACTTGGCAGTTCTCAGGATTTGACCCTTTTAATGAATTAACATCTTATGATGGGTTAAAGAAATATCAAAAGTCTCCCGTTATTTTTAAAAATTACAATAATAAATACAAGTGTATTGATTTCACATATAATAGCTTAAAAAAGGCAGCCCTTCCAAATGTAACAAGACATGGATTTCAGGCAAAATTAAACATATCTGATTGCATGTTACCTCTAGAGTTATGATTCTTTAAGTGTTCTAATCATGCACTTCTAATCATGCACTTCTTTCAAATATATGGATTTATTGATCATAAGTTTAACAGTAACTTTAAACTTCCTAAGGGGATAGCCGTGTCAGTCTAGTTCAGCAAAACAAACAAGGATTCTTGTGGCAGTTTTAAAGACTAACAAATTTATTTATCGCATGAGCTTTCGTGGGAGAAAATTGTAGATTTTCTCCCATGCGATAAATAAATTTGTTAGTCTTTAAAAGTGCCACAAGACTCCTTTTTTAATATAAAAGTTCCTGTATTTCTGATTTTTATTAAATAAATAAAATGCTCTTAAAATATTTTTTTTATGTTGACATAATGGATACATGTGTACTTTGAAAGTTTATTCCAACTCAATAAAGTGTTTTATTTGGGAATCTATTAAGTATGTTGGTGAATATCTCATTACAAACTATTTGATTATCACCGGAAATGTGCTATATTCACATTGGGATGTCAGGTACTTTTATTCTGATTTTAGGACTGGTTACTCTAGTCTTACTCTCTGATTCTGATCCAGTACTTGGTCAGTGCTTGGTTCAGATTTTAAAGCAAAAATTTGGGCTGGAAATATAAAAAAGCAGTGCATGCAACTAACCCTGCATCTTTAGTTAGCAATTTCAAATGATATGGTGATTATAATTTATCTAATCTATATCTGAAATGCAATCCTCATGGTAAAATATTGATTTTTTTAAACAGTGTTAAAAATAACCAATTATCCATAATTATAAAATACTATTATTTTTGGTTTTGATTAGTGTAAACAGTATACTAGATTCAACTGAGGCTCAGCATTTGATTTTTAGTTTGAACTAGCTCCTAATTTTGTCTTGAAACAGGGGTAGTCAAAGCTAAACAGCTTTAAAGATGGAGAGAAGAAAATGAGCATCAAAAGATTTCATATCTCTTGGTCAGCTTAGTTGAGATACACAGTGAAAAACATTCTGTAGCTCCATAGCAAGTGATAAAATACATATAAGAATCAGAATTACCTTAGTAGGCTTTACACATGTTTTGTAAGACTTAAAGATGATGAATCATGAAACTAGCATATTTTTAAGTTTTATGTGCTAAATCAGAAGCACAGCACACAGTTGTGCACTGGGAAGATGACTGTGGTATGATGAAAAGATGGTTGCTTACCTGTAACTGTCGCCCTTCGAGATGTGTGCTCATGTCCGTTCATAATATAGGTTATGCGCATGCCCCTGTGCACAGCCATCGGAACTTTTTTCCCCTTAGCAGTAGCCGTAGGGCAGGCACTCAGTGCTCCCTGGAGTGCTGCGCCCATGTCGCGGCATATCAGGGGCCACTGGTGCCAGCCCCGCTCACTTCGAAAGTGGGGATGGTGGGTGGGTTTGGAATGGACATGAGCACACATCTCGAGGAATGACAGTTACAGGTAAGCAACCATCTTTTCTTCTTCAAGTGCTGTTCATGTCTATTCATAATATAGGTGACTCACAACCCTCACCTTGGAAGGTGGGAGGAGTTAGTGCTTCACTGTCTGGAGGACCGCTCTCCCAAAAACCACGTCATTCCTAGTATGCTGGACGATTGCGTAATGGGAGGCAAACATGTGGACTGACGACCATGTGGCTGCCCTGCAGGTGTCTGAGATCAGAAGATGGGCCAGGAAGGCTCTCAAAGAGGCCTGTGCGCTGGTTGAATGAGCTGTTATTACCGTTATTGGAAGGGGGATCTTAGCCTGTTTGTAACATGATTTGATACAGCCTGTGATCCAGGACGAGATACGCTGGGAAGAAACTGGCAGACCCTTCATACGCTCGGCCATAGTGACAAAGAGCTGTGTAGACCTTCGAAAAGGCTTCATGTGATCAATATAAAAGGCAAGTGCATATCTCACATCCAGCGTATGCCATCTGCATTTCTCCTCAGACTGGTGGGGTTTTGGAAAAAACACTGGTAAGAAGATGTCCTGATTGCAATGGAAGACCAACCCAATCTTAGGGGTGAAGGCTGGGTGAGGTCTGAGCTGGACCTTGTTCCTGAAGAAACCCATATACAGTGGCTCTGATGTTAGGGCTCTGAGCTGGGAAACTCTCCTTGCTGAAGTTATTGCCACAAGGAAGGCTACCTTGAAAGATAAAATTAAAATCGGGCAAGTCACCATTGGCTCAAAGGGGGGCCTCATGAGTTGTCTGAGGACGAGATTGAGATCCCATGGAAGAATCGGATCTTGTACGTGTGGATAAAGTCTCTCTACTCCTTTCAGGAACCTCACTGACACTGGATGGGAAAATATGGGTCTTTCTCACAGAGGTTGATGGAAAGTCGAGATGGCAGTGAGGTGCACCCTAATAGAAGCTACAGAAAGGCCTTGGTTCTTCAACTACAGGAGATATTCCAGTGTATGCTGGATAGGGGCTTTGGATGGGTTTAGGTTTTTTGTTTGAGCCCAACAAGAGAAATGTTTCCATTTGGATCTATACGAAGCCTGGGTAGAGGGCTTCCTGCTTCCGAGTAGTACGCACTGTACTAGCTCCGAACAGGCCTGTTCCTCCTGGTTTAACCATGGAGTCACCACGCTGTGAGGTGTAGTGTAGTGATGTTCAGATGGAGGAGACATCCGAAGTCCTGTGATAGGAGGTCCAGAAGAGCCGGTAACTCCAACAGATGAGCTATTGACAGGATTTGTAGCGTGGCGAACAAGAACTGTCGAGGCCATGCTATGGCAATAAGAATGAGATCTGCTTTGTCTCTTTTGATTTTTAGAACACCCTGTGGAGCGGGGGATCGGAGGAAAGGTGTACATGAGGCAACCCAACCATGTTAAGAGGAAAGCATCTGACAAAGCTCCTTCTTCCATGCCTCGGAGAGAACAGAACTGGTTGCACTTCCTGTTCCTGAGGGAGGTGAAAAGTTCCACTTGGGGATGACTCCACTGTGGGAAGATTATGGAGGTGATGTCTGGGTGTATGATCAATCGTGGTGAGGTAAGAATATTCTGCTGAGGTGATCTGCTTCTGTATTTCTTATCCCTGGCAAGTGCAATGCTGACAGGTGAATGTGGTGAGCCACAGCAAACTCCCAGAGCAGGACGGCATCTCTGTACAGGTCTGTCGACCGGACCCCTCCCTGTTTGTTTATGTAGCACATTGCAGTGGAGTTGTTCATCAACGCATGTACCCCCTTTCCCAACACGAGATGTAGGAAGACCTTGCAGGCCAGGCGAATTGCTCTGAGTTCTCTGATGTTGACATGGAGATCCTTCTCTGATGATGACCATCGTCCTTGCGCCCAAACTTAAAAGGCCCCCCCAACCGACATCCGATGAGTCCAAAACGAGGGTTAGTGATGGCGGATCCTCTACAAAGGGAACTCCTTGGAGAACTACCTCAGGGTTTCTCCACCAGTCTATCTGATCCAGCACTCTGCTCGGGATAGAAACTATCTTTCCGAGGGGGTGAACGGTTGGAGAGTAGACCATTGCTAACTGAGTTTGTAGGGGCCTGAGCCTCAGGTGGGCTAACCGGACAACATAAGTGCAGGCTGCCATATGTCCTAGCAAGCTCAGGCACTGTCTGGTTATTGTGATCGGGTTTTGCTAGAGATAGTTGATTATCTGGCACATCGTCTCGAAACGGTCTGATGGGAGAAAGGTCCTGGCCTGCCTGGAGTCCAAGGTTGCCTCAATAAAGTCAATGCACTGTACCAGTTTCAGCTTGGACTTTTGCATGTTTATGAGGAGGCCTAACCTGGAGCAAGTGGATAGGACTAAGTTGATGTTTGCCTTGACCTGGTCTCGAGATTTTCCTCTGACAAGCCAGTTGTTTAGGTAGGGGAATATATCTACTCCCTTGCAGCAGAGGTAAGCCGCTACTACTGCCATGCATTTCATGAAAACCCAGGGTGCAGAAGAAAGGCCAAAAGGCAGGGCCGGTAAACTGGCAATGTTCTTCCGCCACCATGAACCTTAGGAAGCGTCTGTGCACTGGAAGGATGAAAATATGAATCTTTCAGATCGAGGGCAGCAAACCAGTCTCCGGGATCCAGGGTAGGGATGATAAAGGAGGGGGAGAAGAGAACTGGATGCAGTAACCTCTGACGATGGTATTGAGGACCCACCGGTCCGAGGTTATGTGGGACCATTCTCCTGAAAAGGGGGCCAGGCAATTCAGGAAAGGGCAGGAGGAGTGTTGTTGTGAGACTGGGATGTCGCCCTCGAGCGTATTCTCAAAATGGCCTCCTGTTATTGGATGGCCACCTTGAGCGACTTTGTGACGTGAACCCAAAGAGGGGTTTGTATTTTATCAATGCTTTCCTGAGTTCCAGTTTCTATCCCTCTATCTGTATGGGATGTATCTTTGGGATTGGGCTCTGTAATGAAGCTGGGAGCTTGAGGACAGGGGACGGAAAGGGCGACACGTTGTGGCTGGGGTGTAAATGCCTAAGGATCTTACAGTGGCTCTAGAATCCTTTAGCCCATGTAACTTGTCATTGGTCTTTTCAGAGAAAAGGTCTGGTCCCTCAAAGGTAAGGTCCTGTATGGCCTGTTGAACCGCCTGGGAGAGGCCAGATGCCTGGAGCCAGGAACAGCGTCACATGCAGACAGCCGAGACTATAGATCTTCCTGCAGCATCGGCGGAGTCATAAGACATCTGTAGCACCACCCTAGCGACTGTTAGACTCTCGTCTAAAATTGTGAGAAGGTCTTGCAGCTGTTCTTGTGGAAGAACTTCGCCGAAATGATGCAATGAGTTCCACAAGTTGTAATTATATCTGCCCAATAGGGCCTGGTGATTAGCGATTCGGAAATGTAGGGTGGCTGTAGAATAAATCTTCCTTCCGAAAAGATCAAGTTTCTTATGTTCTTTATTCTTAGGGGTAAATCCCAGTTGGCCCTGCCTGTCTTTTTGGTTAGCTGCCTTGACCACCAGCAAGCTGGGGGTGGGGTGGTTAAAAAGGTATTCATAGTCCTTGGCTGGGACCTAGTATCTTTTCTCCGATGTCTTGGAGATAGGTGGTGCGGACGAATGAGTCTGCCAGAGATTCCCAACAATTTTAAAGACCGCTTTATGCACTGGCAGTGCTAATCTAGACGGTCCTCCTGCCCCTAGAACGTCAAAGAGACTATCTGTGGCCTCCTTAAGTTCCTGTGCCTCCATGCCCAGGTTAGATGCCAGCCTCTTTAGCAGCTCCTGGTAGCTCTTGAAATCATCTGGGGGGCTCGAAGAACCCTGGGTGACTGCCTCATCGGGCAATGATGATGAGCACTCAGGGGGTCCCTGCTTTGGCTGAGGCTCCCTTTGAGCTTCTCTGGGCCTCCGGGGGGGTGTCTTGCTGGTATTCTGGGTCCTCTGACTCCGAGGGGTGGTCTCCCTCGAAGGCCGGTGGGGCTGACTGGATTCCTGCCGATTGCAGAGACCGTGGGGCAGGATTGGTTGGGAGGGACAAAGGGCCCCAGTATGGCCACTGCCATTGACTTTGTCCCCAGGGGCCTATTGTTCCCGTGGTGACTCGCGGCTCCTTTCTAGAATGCTTGCATCGGGATCTGTCCTCCAAGGAAGAGGAAGAATGGTGCCTGTGTCCATGGAGCCACTTCTTAGATGACTTTTTAGGGGTTCTAGAATGTGATCGGCCCCTGCGATCTTTCCCTCGGTGCTGACAAGGTCCTCGATGGTTCGATGTACTGGACCGAGATGAACGACTTCTTCATGCCAAGGTGTGCTTAGTCCTTCGATGGGAGCTTATTTTGACTGCCTCCAATGACGAGGCTCTGCGACCCCTTTGTGGGGGCAAATTTGATGGTGCTGGAGCGTGCTGACGGCTGTCTAGTCTTAGTGAAGGGTGGCTGGAGCCCGGTCTTGATTCATCGGAAACTTCCTCTCTGCTCCAGGAACATGTATCAGAGTTTGACCAGTGCCAGGAGGTGGATCGGTGGCCACGGTGCCTCGGCGGGCCTGACTGATCAGTACTGGCATGGTGCCGCCTCGTGGAGTCATAATTGGGGGAGCGAGGAGGCGCTCCTGTTACGGTTGTCTCCACGGAGCCAGATAGCCATTGTGGTTGTCTCATGGTTGGCTTGCCCCTATGCGCAGGTTGGCTAGGCTCTTTAGGTGGGGTTGGAAGAGCCATAAGGGAGCTCGCTGCAGCAAAAGCTTCCAGTGTGGACAGGTCCACCAGGGGCAGCGGGGCCATCTCACCCCGGGGAGCTGAGGGGCATTTCTTTAGAGGCGATACCCGCTGGGGGACCGGTGTTATAGTGTCTCCTTGGGGCCTCAGGGTGGAGCTCGACCCCTGTGTGGTCGGTATCGAGGGGGAGCTACTACACCCTGGCTTTTCTTTCCTCTGCCCTTTCTTTGGTGAGGAGCTGCGGTGCCGAGGCTTCAGTGCCAGGTTGCACGTTTGCACTGGGGTCCGTGCCGAATGGGTGCTCCGCACCGAAGATGTGCTCGGTGCCGAAGCTGGTCTCAGAGCCTTTAGCCTGATTTCCCTCTCCTTTTGAGTACATGGCTTAAATACTTTGCAAATTTTACATTTCTCCTTACGGTGTGTTTCTCCCAAGCACTTTAAACAGCTCTCGTGTGGGTCAATTAGAGGGAACACCTTCCCGTGCATGGAGCAGGGTTTAAAGCCCAGAGACCTCGCCATAGTGCCAGGTTGAGCCCAAAGGCTGCAGTTTTTTTTTTTTTTTTTTACATTAAGCTAAAACGGATTATTACTAACTATGAACACTTAAGTCTATACCTAATACTAAACAACAACTAGGATATTTGAATGGGAAGCTTGCCGAAGCAAGGTAGAGTTCCAGAAGCCGTCACAAGGTGGAAAGAAGGAACTGAGCGGGTCCGGCACCAGCGGCCCCTGATATGTCGCGGCATGAGCATGGCACTCCAGGGGGCATTGAGTGCCTGCCCTATGGCTACTGCTAAGGTGGGAAAAGTTCTGGTGGCTGTGCACGGGAGCTTGCACATAACCTATATTATGAATGGACATGAGCAGCACTTGAAGAAGAAGGAAAAGGAATCCCCTGGGGCCAGTGGTTTCCAAACTTAGGGTCAGGACCCAGTACTGGTCACAGAATGTCAAGTATGGGTCACAGGGCCCCTGCAGCCACTGCCAAAACACTGAAATGCATAGCTCAAAGATGTAATTTTTGGGTCGCAGGCATAAATAATTTTTTTCAACTGGGTCCCAAGGAAAAAAGTTTGAAAACCACTGCCTTAGGCCACAGAATAATCATGGAACCATGCAGCTTCTCTGGTTGCTGTGTTTTACCCTCTTACTCAACAGGAGGGAATGATCAGTAGATTCATAAGATCACAGATCCACCAACTCCATTTCTAATTCTCACTAGTCCAAGTGTGTTTTGTTCTCCAAACCATCTTGTGGACTGCACCACAGTGAACATGTGGAGTGAAGCTCTGCAGACTATCATAAATGTTGGGGGCCCTGTGTGTGTTCCACTGCAATTAAGACTTCTGTGCCCATGAAAGGGGCACGTGGCAAGATTTAACCCTATATGATCTATATGGTAAAAAAAAAAAAGACCTTATGCAACATCAAACTTCTTCTATGATTCTTCAATTTGTCTCTCATTTTAAGTTTTTTAATCATTAGCATTGTGGGAGGAAAAATTTATAGTATAATGTAAGAAGATCCAGCAAGGATCACTCATATTGTCTCTGAACAAGATAAAAGAAACAAAGCCATTAACACTGTTGACTTACATGTATTTGATAACAGTAAATGTCAGTCACAGTTAAAATACTCTAACGGAGCACTGCTGGCCTTCACCTGTTTAACAGACAACTCTCAGGGTTCTTTCTGGTGCAAACATCCATGATTTTTATTTACAGTGTAAAACCACTTCCCCATAAGCTTTCGGCCCTCCTCACCCTGAAGCAAACTGACTAAAGGACTCCAGCCCTTCTCTTTAGCCTCACCTCCCCCATCTCTCTTTTCCCAGCCAGCTTATATATCCATGCAACTGCCTTTTTTGTTTTTTTTGTGTGGCAAACTTTCCCCTTTCTGAATTTGGACTATTACCTATCTCTTCTTCTGGAACTCATCCCTACTTCCCTCAGGAACAGAACATGGACTACTGCCTAACTTTTTATAATAGAAATCCTCTTTCTAGTTCTGATTTATTTGTCCTCCTCCTTCCCTAATAGTGACTGAAGCAATAGAATCTCTTTTCTACCTAGGGCTACCTAGGTAGAATCTCCATCTTTGGAGATATTTAAGGCCCGGTTAGACAAAACCCTGGCTGGGGTGATTTAGTGGGAGTGGTCCAGCTTTTTAGCAGGGGGTTGGACTAGATGACCTCATGAGGTCCCTTCCATCCCTATTATTCTATGATTCTATCATTTTCCTGGATAGATTTAAGTACAGCAGGTCGTCTCAGAGATGGCTCCAAGGAAGAGCTCCAAGCCTTACTCCATATTAAACACTATTTCAGCATGCCACTTTAGTAGCATACCTTATTTCTACAGACCTATGAGGCTGAAACTATTTTATCACTACTATGGCTATTGCCTCCCTTCTTCCCTTCCATTTTCTTCTTCTCTGATGAATGATACTATGTTTTAAATAACTATCTTAATAAACATGGATCAATAATTATTGTTACAGAAAACACAAGATTAAAGGAAGACAACTATAAGCCTAGAAAGAATCATTCATTTTAAAAACTCGGTAAAAAAGTTCTCATTCCTGCCCATCTTAACTACAGTGAGTTCTACCTCATACTGCTATCTCTGCCAGTACAAGGAGCAAGGAGGTGTCCCAAAAGATGAATGTAGATGATAGAGCCATTGCTCTTTCTCCCGAATGTAGCAGAGCCCACTGAAGTTACTGGAAAGTGCTGGATGCTCAACACTTTTGATAAGCATTTTGACATTACTTAATTATGGAAAGGGCTAAAGAACTATCCATTATTTATGCTTGGAACTTTTGTCTAGCACTGACTATATCACAGAGAAGGAAATTCTATTCTTGCAGTATTTATATAACCAAACTTCTGAAGGATTGAAACTGTCTAAATGGAAAGTTTCAGCATTAAGAGATACAATGAAGAGATCCATTGTGGCTAAAAAAAAAAAATCAAAATGATAAGATGTTAATGTTAATGCCAAGGGAAAATATGTTTGCATTAAGATGATTTTTTCAGCTAAAATGTCAGGATACTTGTGGTACTAAATGTGGTGTACCATCTTCCTACTAGACTATGCCATTACTAATCAGGGAAGACAGATGATGATATATACATGGGGATTACATTTAGAATTCTCTGATCTCGAGCCATCAATATGAAACAATAAAGTATCCACTGACACAAATCCCATCACTGTTCTTGTGTCTACCAGATGTTATTTTTTCTCTTTTTTCTTCTTCCTAACCATCTTTAATAAGAAAATTATTACTTATGGATGAAGACAAAGTTGGAATAAAGAGAAATATATAATAGACAAACATTCACACATACTGACTCTGTGAACAGTGAAGAAGCAATAACACATGGCAGGCTGTACATAGGCAACTACAACATGCTTGGAAGTAAGGCAGAGAAAAGGATGGGGCTGAAAGTTATATTACTTCAGCTATACAGGAGGTGCAATAATCTTAATAATAAATAATAATAATAAAATAATAATAAATAAATCTTAATAAACTTAAATACGTCACAAGAAGTACAATTTGATATTGTGGAAAGGAATCTAGAGAATGAAATCCGGAAAGTAAACCAATCAGATTAGAATATTTACTGGACATGATAGACTTGACTACTACAACAGCAGCAGCCAACTGGAAAACGCCAGTTGAAGCAACACTTGTAAAGCCATTTCATGTTAATTCTAAAAACATTGTTGTTGTATATATTACACACACAAGACAATTATGTTAAAAACCACTAAATTTACAATGTTAAAGACTCAAAAGTTAGTAAATGTCAGCATTAGAACTGCCTGTGCAAACTTAATTCAGGTCTCTGTGTGAATGCATTATGATACAGTTTTGAATTATTTGATTACATGCCATTTTGTTTCACACAAGCCCTGTTGCACTCAGAGAGCAGGATAGATGGTACTTAGTGAGCAGCTATTAAATATTTTATTTTCTACAAAATATGTGACCTGTGTCTTAGGTATTGCACACTATTCAAACCCTCCTCTGAAGACAGAATTATTAATTTTCAATCAGCTTTCCTATGGTGCTAATCACTATGGGACCTGAACTCCCAGTTCTAATTTTCCTCTCCCCCGTCCAACAACCTCCTGTCCTAGTTTCGAGTCCCCTTTCACCTAAGACTCCTTGTCCCCTCTACTTCATCTATTAGGCCCTCTTTGTATTTCAAATTCTAGTCCCTTTACATTCAAATCAAGTAGCTTCTTTCTTCACACTGCCTGGGCTAGCAGAGGGTCACTAAGGGCACAGAAAAAACTGTGGGGCCTTGCTCCTAGTTTAAGTTTCCATATTTAGCAGGACCTTACAACAGTCCAGAGCTGCAATTGAAAAGAAAGTTCTGCTGAGCTCTGGGCTAGAGCACATTTGATGTGGGTGAAATTTTCAAGGCATTTAGCTGCTGAAATCTGAGGTGTCACTACTGAATATGTGGAAATTGATTTTTTTCAAAGGCTTACAGCTTGGTGACATGTAGGTGCATTTTCAAAAAGATAGGATATCCCTGACACAAAGTCTGCCCTTCTGCCAAATTTCGAGGCCCTGTCCCCAAAGCACAGGCACTCTAGAGCTGTACAAATAAAAGGCCACAACAAAACAACATTTTCCACAGACACGTTCTTCTCAGAATCAGGTATTCAGTTTTAGATGAAATTTTCAAAAAATACTAAAATAAAATAAAATAAAATAAATAATTCAGTTTGAGAGAGGCATCCTGCATGAAAAATTTCAGCCCTGAGACTTGGCAAAGTTATAAACAACTGAAAAAAGGGTCTTATAATGGAAAGTGTTAGGAAACCTTCATAATAAGTAGTGATATTACCCCCTCCTCAAATCCTAGACAAGACTAAAAAAACCAAGGGAGTTTGCACTTCTCATATAAATGTCAAATTGCAAAGAGGAGGGTTCTTTTAATGTAGGTCTATTCTATGCTGTAACTGAGAAGCAGAAATACAGTCAGCAGAAAAAGACATAATACCTTAAAAGGCAAGAGCAGATTAAAAAACATAATTAACAGATTTGTCATTGGCTGATACGACTATATTTGAATCTTACAGAATGCAATCTTTCATTATGTCCCTACTATATTCAATCTATACTGACAGTTGAATATGATTCTAATAGCTAATATATTTATGGTCTAGGTATAAAAAAGTGTCAAACTTAAGATAAGACATCTTCAGGAATAAATTTTCCATTGTACATCGATGATAATTTTACATGTTGAACAGTTCTCAGAGGTTTTAATTTCAAAAGCAAATAGTTAAAACTCTGAGATGTTCATATATATGGTCCTCCTTCTGAGAATTAATCAGTCTTCATTCTGCACTAACAAAGAAGTGTCCCTGACCTATCAGAACAGTTTCAGACTTGCTTCATCTGAGTGCTCTTAACTTACTGCTCTTAGTGCACGATGGATATTCCTTAGTTTTACCCACCCTTAGCCTGCATATTAGTGAGTGATCTGGCTCATCTGGCTTGGCAATGAACCTTGCTGGGACATAACGTATGGGACAGAAATATTCATTAAACATTAGTCACTTTTGCTGTGGACTTCACCATGAGATAATCTACAGTGACATAAAACAGACGTTTTAAGTCAACTATTTGGAAACAGAAAATAAGGTGATCTGAGATCAGAATTGTCACCTATCAACATTATTTAAAATCATTAATAATAATTAATCTCAAAGTCACCATTCATAGTCCTTGTGAATTCAAAACCTTCTATGATCAGCTCATATTACTCATAATAGCTAATATTTATTGGTTTTGATATTAGGTAGGAATATCCGAAGTCCTCAGCACTGCCCTATCTATTCCCACTGAAGTCAATGGTGAAACACTGATTCCATGGGAGCTGTATTGGCCCCTACCGAGTATTACCAAACTATATGGTGTATAAGTAGGATGCCCATGCATAGCTAATAGTTCAGTCACTTCTACATGGTGATAGCAAGCTTTTTCATAATATAGACCACATCTTAATATAGACTCTCCCCAGCACTACCTGCTTCTCATTTGCTATTGCATGGTTCATTTCTCCTCCCAGGGCTTCATCCTACTCCCACTGAGGTCAATGGGGAAATTTTTGTTAATTTCAATGGAGCAGGATCAAACCCTAAGTTCCCATCACATAATATCCCTTGTGGCAATTGTACGCATTTATTACATAGAAAAATAGGAAAAGGCCACCAACAAGTGACCAGCCAGTTCTCTGTAAATCACTAACAAGAGCTCTGTAGGCTACTGCTGGCCTGTGGACCACAGTTTGGGAACAACTGTTCTGGAAGATACATAAGGATAGTTATAAAACATGATTCCTTTTAAATGACAGTTTCCCATGACATTATGAGTTTTTATAAAGGTCAGTTTAATTATAATTATCCCCTGAAGGCCAAATAAAAACAGCAGCAGACATTTTACAGCAAAGGCTGAGACTTGCATCTAAACATGACTGAATGGGATCATGAAATCGTCAACATCAATATGGTTGTATATTTTACTAAAAAAAACCCCCCAAAACCTTCTTACCAATCTAGGGTCAATTTCTTCATTAAGAACTGCCTCATTCTTAATAAGGGCAACTCGTTGTGCAAACCTGCAGGTTGATATAGATTCCTGGAAGGAAAAAAATAACTCCTTAAGACTTATGTAAATGCTTTAGTAAAAATAACTCCTTAAGACTTATGTAAATGCTTTAGTACTCAGTATTGAATTTAGCAAACTGTATTTTAAGAAGGAAATTTATTATTTGTTTTAAATTTTACAGAGTTAATCTCATACTCCAGCTCTTGAAAAAATCTAAAACAAAACGAAATTCAGTGCAATTATTCTAATTATTAATGTATTAACCTGCCAGATAAAATTCTCAAACAAAGACACCCATGTCTCGCTCATCACCTCATTATATCACCAAATTCTCAGAAAAAAAAGACGTAGCATTTGAAACAAACTAAGGGAGAAACAAGTTGCAAAGTCAAAACACCATGTCAGTACCCTCCACCCTCTCACCACTTCGCTGGAGAAAGCAACATTTATGGGCCAGATTCACAACTAATTTCAATTTACATGAGCTAAAGATCTAGACCTCTAAAACCAAAGGAAACAGAGAGTTATTACCAGATAAACAACTTCTAATATATGCTGTGACATTGAAAAAAATAAATGTTAAGGCAAAAACGAAGCTTTTGCTTTGAAAGCAGGAAACCTAAAAATGTCCTGTCATAATGATTTTATATTTAATGATTAAATTACATACTACAGAAAGGGCTAGCAACACCTCCTATTGTCCGACATGTCTTTGTACAATTGATCCTGTTTTAAGTTGTCATATGTTTATGTCAGTCTATATTTTTTTAGACAAGTTCAGTCAAAATGGTTCAACCATTTCTGGGAACAAGCTTAGAGGAAAATACATTGTTTTGCCGATGATAAAAATATTCTGGGCATTTCATTTGAAAAGCTCTAGTATGCTTTGGAGAAGAGAATCAAAATCTGGTTGGGACATAACTTTTGTGTCAGTGGTGTTACTTTTATTGTCCATGTGAAAATCTTTCCAAATTAGGCAATGTAATAGGCCTTTGAAAAACTGCACTCCACACATGTTCAGCTGAGACTTCTTAAATTTTAACAGGTAAAATCTTTCAAGAATTCATCTTCCATGAGCATGCATGAGTCTCTCACAGCTCCTAGATGCTGCCTGTGTCATTCACAAGATGGTTGCTCAGATGCCTAGGGCCAGGTTTGAGCATCACTGGAATCAAGAACAGGGAGCTTGTCTCTCCCTGTGCTTTCAATGCCTCCCCAACACCCAACCCCATCACTAGTATGCAGGCAACATGGAAGAGGAAGCCATCAGACTCGAATGCAGAAGGAACAAAAGATGGACCAAGAGGGAGGGAAAGAACAGGACTGGGCAGGAATCTGGTGAGACTGGAACTGAAGAAGGTGAGACCAACAGAAACTGTGACTGACTGATTTGGCAAGGAGATTGGGACTAGGAGCTCAGGGGTGAAAAGGGAACCTGGGCTTGTTTGGGCAAGAAGATTGGGACTGGGAGCTAGGGGAAAGACTTGAACTGGGAGACAGGAAAGGAGGAAGAGGATGCTGGGACCTGGGAACCAGTCAGCTTTTGATGGAAGAGGAACAATGATATCGGATAAAAACCTGGTGGAAAATTGGGACTGGCTGGGCAAGGAAGCTGAACCTGAGATGAGAACCCTGAAGAATGGAGATTGGGACAGAATCTGATCAAAGGATGACCATGAACCACCAATGTTATGTGGAATCTTGGCCTAAATGAAGTCTAATGATGATATGGATTTCAGTGGAGCAGGACTGTACCAGCAATCCTTTACAATATGCGCTTGGGAAAATTCCTTGCCAAATCCTATTCATAATTCACAGATTTCTTCATCAACAGGAAATTGGTTTTAGGTATTCACCTAATCATCACTAGGCATATCTGCTCTATGAGTTTTCCCCTCATTTGAGATTACTTAAAGACTAACACAATTCATGAAGGACACATTAGAGTCTTACTTTGAACCCAGCTAATGTTTAATACTGTTGCACAGCTTGTAAGGTCTGACAACAGTACTAAAATATTATAGATAGAGACAATATTCACATACATACAAAACCATACTCTTCATTTGGAACCAGAAATACACAATCAGGCAGCAGCAGAGTCAAAACAAAACTGTGTTAAACAAAAACTACTAAAGAAATAAAGGAAATTTTTTTAAAAAAAAGGTTTGACAAGGGAAGGACACCATTTCTGCAACTGCTTTATTTAAATTAAAATGGTTAAAAGCAGCATTCTTCTTCAGCTACAAAGTAAAGTTTCAAAGCTGTATTAAGTCAATGTTCAGTTGTAAACTTTTGAAAGAACAATAATAATGTTCTATTTAGAGTTATGAACATTTCAGACTTAGGAACAACTTCCATTCCTGAGATGTTTCATAATTCTGTAGTTCTACTGTAATTGATCAGAATTTGGCTCTGAAATGTAAACTGAGTTACATATAGATATCTTATGTAATGGACAAGAGTGATGATTTTAGTCTATCATACTGTAATTTCCATTGGCAGGATTGGACTCTAGAGGCATGGCAAGGAACATTTTTGAAACTTCAGTGTGTCAGGATATCTGAATAACAAACTCAAAAGTTCAGAAAAGGATGACATACATCTATGTTTCTTTTCTCTAAAGAGAGAGTTGCAATCATGGTGGTCATGCAGTTTCCTCCCAAGCTGTCTCTGAGCACCGAAGTCATCATCGAGTTCCTATAGGGAATGTGAGATCGATGTTTCTCTGCTAGGGCAATTATCACCTGAAATAAGAGCAGCAATGCATAAGACTTTAAATCTGCACATGTATGTACCATTTGCAAAAGAAGAGGAAATGCTTATCCTGCAAACTGAGGCCTTGATGTTGCCTTATGCACATATTTAACATTAAGTACAAGTAGCTACTAGTCATACACAAATGTATGTCTTAATAGGATCAGGGCCTGACACACCAACCAGAAGTGGATTTTGTTACACACCAGATTTGCTTTGTAAATTCTCAATGGAAATAGGAACTGGGACACATGATAAAGTTACAACCTCAGGATTCACTAATATAACAGGAACTTTTTATGAAGAACTAAATTAAATTAATAGAGGGTGTTTTCCCCTGTCCTACAAGTAAGTTGAAATACAGGTATTGCCTTCCTTCCAGGCTTCCTTTACATAAACCAAATCAGATATTTTCAGATCTACATATTCCTAAATCCTACTGTTCTTCATGGGGCTTGTTCATGTAATTTCTGTAAACTCTCTTGAAACTTGTACATGTGGAAAAAAAACCCAAAGCTACATACTGTGTAATGTATTGCTAGAAAGGTATAAAACAAAAGACACAGTTCAGTTCAAATACAGATACATAGCCAAAAAGGAAATGATACACCTACCATTCTTTATTTCCCTTCTCAGCTGTTTATATTAAAAGGTTTAATTATTACGAAGTAGCAAAGATTCCATGATTGTGTCTGGTGGCATAAAGGTTTTTATTACTAATAATTTGGCATAGTTCCCTCCTTACACGTGGTGAAGTCAGGAGTCAGTTATGCAGATGACAACACAAAATTGTAAAACACCACACTCCATATTTTGTTCATGCCACATTTTAGAAAAAAAGTTATTTTAAAATTGTTGAGTGTTGCTATTGTTCACGAACAGGGAAGAACTGGTAGGGAAAGTAGAAATAGATGGCAATCTGGGCAGCAGTGACTATGAGATGGTCAAGTTCAGGATTCTGAAAAAAGGAGAACAGCAGAATATGGACTCTGGACATTAGAAAAGCAGACTCTGACTTCCTGAGGGAGCTGATGGGCAAGATCCAAGGTTCAGAGAAATGAAATAGCTTGCTGAAGCTCACAGAGGAAATCTGTGGCAGAGCTGGTAACCGAACCTAATTCTCCTAATATTCACTGTAATACTTTAACCACAAGATCATCCTTCTTCAGAAAGTTGTAAAAGCCTTTTGAGTATAATAGCACAATCTGGAGAGGAGAGAAATTAAGGTCTTGACTACACAAACATAGTCTGCAACAAGTTGAGGTGTAAATCTATTCTTTGCACTAGCTTGCCATGGACTGACTGTCCATGTGAACCTGCTGATGCACATTTGTAAGGTATGAGACTGCACCTCAAAAGACGTGGTTCAGTTGCAAGTAATAGATCTTCTTAATGATGCCACTGATCTAGGAGTGAAATCTGTCAGTTTGGATCACTGTAATTTATGGGAGAAAGTCTGCATTTTAGGGGAAAAAGAAACATTTTGAAACTTTTAAAATATTTTATTTTTTCTAAAATATATTCTGAAGTGTGGGATATAAAAGGTAGACCTGTAAGATATAAGCCAGTGAGCAAAGAGCTGGTGAGGAATAGTATAGGTTCAAAACAATGACTGCAACCACATAATTTTATTCATATGGGCAGCTTTATTAAAGCCAATGGGAATACTTATATGCATAAAGTTGCTCACATGTGTAAGTGTGTACAGGATCAGGCCCCAAGTGTGACAATTAAATCAACGTAACATGGATTATGAACTTGAATGGGAGCAGGAGAAAGCCCTAAATAAAGAGTTAATCATATATATATTACCAGTATATGTGTCTATAGGAATTAAACGCTATTGATCATGTAAAAATATCCATTTGTTAATCTTCTTGTTTTCTGCAGCCATGTGTTAAATTATAGAACCATGCGTTAATGAACATTAGCCATTTTGGATCTTGAGTCAAAATAATATGGAGATCAGAGGAAATTTCACATTTGGGGTGAAAGAAACATTTTTCCCCTTTAAATTATGACTATTTGAAATCTTCTTATCAGTCTGGAATGTTAGTAGTTTCTGTAGAGATGGATTAAAAGGAAGAATATTGGTGGGACAGTTAAGTATGCAAAATAAATGCCATTTCTTAGACTAAGACAATTTTAAGGGCCAATCCCCTGCCAGCGTGAATTGGCATACCTGCAAAATACATCATTAGAAAATCTCTACACCTTAAATCTAATATTTTGCAGCTCTTTAGGTCAAGAAACATCTTTCTGCCTTAGGGAACGTGGAAATCTATGCCTACCAATGATTTGAAGAATCTGTATCTAGTTTTGGGAGGCTGCAAAATACTACACCTTAAAACTGTTCCCGGATGAACAACACATTTATTTAGATCATTTTAGATATTTTAAAATATTTTTCTGTCACTCTGATGTCTCTGTTACCTAAGAAAAAATGCAAAAATAGTATCAACAATGAATTAAAACTAAAAAAAAATTATAAAATATCTTTCTATAAAATGTAGCATAAACATAATACAGTGGTGTTAAAGTTTTATTAATAAGAGTTTAATTCCATCAACATGTAGGAGTATTGCAGTCTTCACAAACTCATTCCAATGAAACCTATTTATTATCATGTACCACTATATATTCTCTCAATAATAGATTTTAAATAGCAGTTAACAAGTACATTCCTCAAACCAGCCAAATCATTATATTTCATTATTTTATATTGTAATACCGCAGATGGCCCGGATCATGAAAGGAGGTCCACTCTTGTGGCTGAGTCATTATTATTAATAATAGAAATATATATTATTATGGTGTCCCTCAGTCCTCAAAGATCATAAAATCTAAGTAGAGTGAAAGAAGAGAAATCACACACACATACTTTTATATGTAGATATTTTAATTTTTTTGGTTTTTTTATCAGCTGAATTAAAATGCTTAGATTTAAGTTTAGAAGAATTCTGATTGTATAATATTAGTGCAAAATGCTGTCAAGATACATTTTCCACCCACCCATTTTATACTTATTTAAAAATCTGAGCAAGTACCAGCTTGCACCTTCATTATAAAATGTTTTAATTGAAACTTCTCTTTGAAAGATTGTACAGATATTTGAATAATGGTTCCTCTCCCAATTATATTAATAAGCCTCATATTACTTACTTTTAAAAAAATGACTTCCATGAAAACTATTATCTGCTTGGCTGAAGAGTCCTTCATATCATGTAATTATTTTGTGAAGATTGCACATTCTGGAACTATGTAGGATGTTCACAAATTATATATCTATATATCTATATATCTATATATATGGATTTGACATCAATTGATTTGACTGCTTACTTAATTTTGAGTATGAGAAAAAAAGCTGAACTCTTTCAGGTTCATGCATTAGAAACCACAGTAAAAGATTTCTTCTGTCAGAATTCATTCAGAATTTGAGCCTGCAGTAAGATCTGTGTGTATACTTATGCAGAGCTCATTGCAGGCTCTGCGCTCTTGGGCCCAAATCTCAATGAACTTAATAGGAGTCTTTATAGGAATCCCATTATATTAAATGGGATTTAGCTCAATCCTTTAATAACCATTTTTATTAACAATGTGTGATCCACAACAGAATGCAGCTTGCCCACCCTTGTCTTTATTTGACAGAGCCAACAGGAATAAAAAGTAATACAACAAACAACAATAATATTTTTCCTTCCATACTGTACATTTTTCTTTTCAAGCATGTGACGAAGTGGGATTCCACCCACGAAAGCTCATGAGATAAATTTGTTACTCTTTAAAAGTGCCACAGGACTCCTTGATTGTTTTTCTGAACTAGACTAATATGGCTATCCCTCTGGAACTTGTCAAAATGAAATACTACTACTACTACTACTACTATTAATAATAATACTTTGCTTTATATAGCAACTTCAATCTGAACATCTCAAAGTGCCTTCTAAACATTAACAAATTTAGCCCCACAAAAACTCAAGTGAGATAGGAATGATGAGTAGGGAAAAATTATTTTTGGCAGAAAAATAAACAGATAAGACTCTAAATACACAGATGGAGCAGTTCAGCTCACCTAGAAATAACTGTTTTTACATAGCATTTATCTAATCATGACTGTAATTAAAAGGTAGCTTTTTTGCTTTAAGACAAATCAAAACAGATATGGATTTTTGAAAATTCTGTTATCAATTTTAGTGCTATCTGCTGTCAAGCTTTGTACATTTCAAAGGTGTCTCACCTGTGCAATAGCAGACAAAAAGACAAATTAAAGGCTATTTAAAGTCCAGCACAAGCTTTCCAAGGATCTGGGAGTGCTGAGAAAGGAGCCTAAACAGTGCAGATTAGAGGAAAATGTAATAAATTGAGAGTAGGCGCTTTCTCAGGATGCCATAGATATCTACGTATTGTCTGATGAATATGCATTTCTTTACTTATGAAAAGGCTTTCAGATTTGGGAAAGAGAGTGTGTTTTCTGACGGGCAACCTGTAGTACTAAATCCATGTTTGCAATGTACAGTAAATATACATACCCAATTAGCTATTTTTAACCACATATAAATTAAATTTATAGCACCAATAAGAGTCTGAAGATTATATATTTTTAAAAGGGCTTTCTGTAATCCTTCATTGGTTAGAATCAATACACTTTCACCTACTGTCTTAATACTAGAGAAAGGTACACCCTAGAATATATATTAAGTAGGGCTGTCAATTAATTGTAGCTTATGTATATTATTAACTCAAAACAATTAAGTAGATTAAAAAAGTTATGATTAATCTCAAGTTTAATCACACTGTTAAGCAATAATAGAATACCGATTTAAATGTATTATAAATAATATTTTTCAATTAACCTCACACAAATGTCATTCATATGCCCCTTCATGCTTCAACTGGTAGTCTTTAAAGTTTTACATTTGTTTGTTTTTGAATGCACTTATGTAAAAAAATATAATTCTACATCTGTAAATTGTGTTGTCATGATAAAGAGATTGCACTAAGTACATGTATGAAGTGAATTGAAAAATACTGTTTCTTTTGTCTATCTTTTTCAGAGTAAATATTTGTAATCAAAATAATAACATAATATGACCAGTGTACACTGTATTCTATGTTGTAATTGAAATAAATATATTTGAAAATGTAGAAAAACATTCATATTATAAATTTAAATTGATATTCTACTGCAGCTTAATAGTGCCACTGTGATTATAATGACTATTTTTTTTAATCTCACAATTAATTGCAATTCTTTTTTTTTTTAAATCATTTGAAAGCTTTAGTATTAGATATCTTGAAAGGCATTCTCTCTTCTTCTGTTCCTGCAAATATTTCTAATGTCTTTAAATAAAACAAATAATAAAACAGAATCCAGTGGAAGGATTTTGACTATTCAGGTATTCCATAATATCACTGTTCCAAGTAGAGGAGGCCAGAATGTAGGAGGGTGGGAAAAGGCCAGGGGTATCAACAGCATCATTTTTTACTAGCTAGTTAGCTACTTTAATGGCGTTCATGTGTGGTTCTCACTGCAGTTTAAACATAATCAAAGACCTTTGTTTAAAAAAGAAAAAAAAAATCCAACCCTGCCCCAAAATCTCTTTATTGGTTAGTGGAAGTTGGTTGATATTTTCCAGCTTTAGAAAAACAAAATAGACTGTTTTCAAAAGGTTTCTCATTTGACTCTTTTGCTGAATGCTGTATGCAATGGAATACGTCCCCATGTATTAAAGGGGAAAATCTTATGAAATACAAAGTTGAGCATACTGTACATTTCTTCATTTTTCCCCCCGTCTGCCTCATTGAATGTCAGTCTCATAGGCAAGACATACCCTGTTATTGTGGAATATAAATGGTTTAAAAGAAACTTTTAGAAAAAGAACTGTATTCACTAGCAGAATTCCATAACCAACAAAAGTCTGGTAACAGGTGTCGTGTTTACGGGACCATGAAAACAATACTATGTATTAACCGTCAAAAAGAACTTCAGTCCTCCAGCAGGTGTGAAGGGTTACATCTACAATCAAAAGAGCCTTTGAAAAAAATCCAAGTCATAATTATTGCAACTTATTAAAAGAGAAACAACAAAACACAAACAGCAATCGTAATTGATTGATTAGTATGTTACTTTGCTGATATTTTATCCTTGGTTGGAGTTTTGGATTGTCCAAAGTAGACAAAAGGTAACAAGAGCCCAGAGAGACCTGTAGAAATAGTATTTAACAATAGTTTACAAAAGAAGCATAAACTGAAGTTGAAAAGGCTTCTAGTTGGTCACAACGTTGTAACAGCAACATAACAAATGTTAAGATGAGAAGGCGTGTTTATAAATGGAACCAGCAGATCCTTATTTTGGTGAGAGAAGACTGTCATGCTTTTCAAACACTGCTGTTCTGGGGAGAATGAGACAATCATGTAAGCTTACTGGAAGGAGGGAAAAAAGGGTGGAAGAAGAAAGGTACCTATGACATACTGTAACTCAAAATAATACCCTATAACTCCTATAATCACTACTTGTATATGGTTATGATATTTTGTACAAAGAATGCCTTGTAAGGCATCATATGAAAGGTCATGATTTACTGAAACTCATTTTTCTGTCAAAATAAGTATATCATCATTATATATGGAGTTATGAGATTTTGCTTTATGGTTGTTATTGAAATAAATTGAGAGTCTGAAAGATGCCCACGGCTAGCTCTGCAGTGGCAAAAAGAGGAAGTGACTTAGACTCAGATGGGTATTAAGCTATCATCACCAGCTAGAATTGTAAACAAGAGATTTACAATTCAGTAAGAGACAGTTGCTTGAGCTCCACATAGTGGGGATGTTATTTAACTCCATGATATAGCAAGGCCTCATGACATGTGATACTTGACCCCATGTTTGAGCCAATATTTTTCCAGGCACATGAACTGAGGGTACAAAATAAGAGACAGTGGCATTACGAAATCACCCCTTTTTCCCCTCTCACCAACTCTGAATGTAACAAGAATGTTTGGGAATAAAAAGACATTGCACTGAATAGATTGGTCCCATGCTAAGAAAGGAATTCAGCCTCTGTACTAAGAACTGTCAGCTGCCTTCAACATCTAGCAGGGTGAGAAAAACTGTTTGATTCAAATCTTACTTAGTCTGAAAGTTTAGGATTTAGAATGAATGTTTACTTTTTATTTCCTATGTAATCATCTCTGATCTCTATGCTACCACTTATAATCACTTTAAATCTATTTTTCTGTGGCTAATAAAGTTATTTTAATGTTTAATCTTTACCAGTGAGTTTGTACTGAGTGCTTGGAGGATCTGATCAGCTTACAAAAGCAGTCCACTATCCTTTGATGAAGTCGTGTACTAATTAATGAGCTTGCACTGTTCAAGAGGAAGTCTTGAGCGGAGTAAGACAGTACTTTTCTGAGGTGCAAAGCTGGATCTTGGGGATTTACGGTGTCTCCCTGTATATAGTTCACGGAAGGCTGTCAGCCAGCATGTAACACTCGGTTTGCCGGGGGACAGAAGGGACATGGAGTCAAGTACCACATGAGGCTGCTTAACGCGGCGTAAAATTGTGTCACCATACACACACACTCTATTGTGCAACAGCCATTCCGCAATAAGCGCTATGCCTCTCGCACAGGTAGTTTTACTGTTACGTGAGCATTCATGCATGTACACTGTGCTTGTTATCGAGCGATAACAAGGGTTATTGCGCAATAACGCTCTAGTGTGTACAAGGCCTATGTTGCTAGCGAAAAGACATAAAAATCTTCATCTTCTTGCCTCGGCAATTCTTTTCTTTCTCACTGTGAGCTTGCATTTTAAGATAAAACAACAGCAGGACTGAACTTCAACTGAAGAAATACCACCTATGAATGGCAAGAGCTTGTAATACTATCTGAAAAAGTATCGATCAAGGGATTTTCCCTTCAAAAGAGTCTCTGTAACAAAAAGTACAAATAAATTATATAGGCTCAGCACCTAGCACTGTTAGCACCAATATTTTTTACTGAGACTTTTAATGTAAATGTGAAGTAGAGGGGAAGGGTTCACAATTTTTGAATTTGAATAAGTCACCAACCTGAAAAGGTTGATGAACAGTGCAATAATACCTGGTCATGAAAGTAAAAAAAAAAATAGGGATCAAAATTTCAAAAGCAACATACAGGGCTACAAATAAACAAACAAGTAAAAGACAGCGTTATACACACTGTTAATTTTACCTGTTCCAAGTAGTGTAATGACAGATTGATATATTTGGCCTCTGTCAGGAGTTGACCTCCAACTCCAGTCTTTGCAACACGCTCTGAACCAGCCAGGTCTACTAAATGCAGTTTGGAACGTCGGACTGTTGCAGATCCTGGTTCTTTGCTTGAGATGTGAATGGTGAAGATGCAGTGGGAACGAGTTGAGGCTTGGTTCATCGGAGTCTGTGAAGAAAAGGTTACTAAATTGTGACTAAAAAAAAGAAATGCAAAAAATAACTGCTGTAGCAACAGGATTGATCAACCCAGATTTCTTTATCTTAAAATTCACCACAGAAAGACCTATGCAAAGAGAGGCCCAGATTGTAAGCCCTTGATGCTCATTGGTAAACAATTACATACATGAAAATTCCCATTGAAGTAATTGGGAATACTTAGGCAGGTAGCTGTTCAGCAATGGAAGTAAGAAGCTCATAGTCTGGGCTAAAATTTGGATAGTTATAACATGGATTCATTACATTAGAAGAAAACAAGTATGTGAAACATTTATTTAATACCAAGATAACTTTCATTAGTAGTTTCATTAGCTATGATCTACAATTTGCACATTCTAATTGAGAGAAAGGGCGATATGATTATATAATCACTTGGAAAGTTAATGAACATAATTAACATATCTTGAAGGTAAACAAAACCACAGCTAAGCTTACTTTTAAATGTTTCCGTTCATTAAAATCTTCAGAACATAAAACTCTCCAAAGGTTCACAGAATGCCCCCTTTAATTTTGTTCTTTAGCATCCAGTATCTGAACTGGAGACTAAAAGCAAACTAAAGCTAGAAATGGAATACTAAGAGTTCTAGTACAAATAGAATGTGGGTAGGGGATGTCACATTATAATGGAAGACAACTTCTACCAATGATAACAGTTAATCTTTGTAAAAACAGGTGCATGGGTAAGCAAATTTGTATGTTTTCAGTATACATGTAACTGATGAATATGAGCAAGAAGAAAAAGTCCAGACTAATGTAATCTTTTAGCAACTATCAAATGGATAAATATGTTGAAAAATAATCAGTTTCTAACTGCATTCTATATAATCTTGTGGTACTATGAACTATGATCATCAGGGCTAGAAAACTTGGAATACATATTCCCCTTAATGACTGTAAGCATCCCATTTTATACAACAAACAAGAAGTCTTGTGGCACTTTTAAAGACTAACAAATTCATTTATCCCATGAGCTTTCAGGGTATAATCCCACTTCATCAGCTGCATGAAATGGAAACTGCAGCATGAAGTTGAATACATACATGCAAAGAAGGGTAAGTCACAAGGTCAGTTCAGACTTCTTCAGCAAACCAAGCAAGTTGTTTTGATTCATAAAGTGTGGAACAACAGATGGAAGTGCACAGAACTCCTTGTTTGTTTTGCTGACAGACTAAAACAGCTACCCCTCTGGAACTTGTCACCATTTTGTATAGTATGCTTTGTTACCTTCTCTTATTTTATAAACTATGCTTGCTTATGAAGCATATTGTGTTGTGTAGGATGTCTTCAGTATTGATTTTTAAAGTGTGGGGACGTAGAGAAAAGGAAGATCAGGTTCCAAATACTGTTCTCTTTTATCTGTAGTAGAAGAAAGGATAGCAATTTTTCATTTAACTAACTCATCTGATGTCTATAAAACCATATGGGTTAGAAAGTGTAGTTTTCTAAAATTATGCATTTTTAAAGCACTGGAAAATGAATATTACTACACAGAACTGTAGTGAAATACTTCACTTTCCTGACAAGGCAGACACTGCTTGAAACGGAAACAAGCTGTGTTTTCCAGTTCAGTTATTACAACTAGTCCATTTGTAACATGTTTCTGGCTAGGTGCTTACCACTGAAGCTTGAAAAAAGGCATTTCTGTAAATATCTAATGGTTATATTTTCAATACTTTTCATTACCAAAATTTTCTGACTTGACAGATTCAAACAGGAGTATAATTTGGACAAATCCTTTTATGAAGGATATAACTTTATACCTTCTTATTTCATATGGCTGTTGTAATTATTCCTCAGTTATTAGCACACTGACATATGGCAATGTATGGCCTGAGTTCCTGAGAAGCTGACCTCTGACTTCAGTGGAGTCATAGCTGCACATTAACTCTGAAAATCATGACAGAGAACCTTATTATTAGACACTAAACAATTGCCACCATTTGATCTGTGTTTGTTTTCTTAATGTATATTCAGTAATATCCTTTCACATCTCAAACACTGTCAAAGTTATTATTAATCTCAAAGCTATTATGACAAACAGAAAGATTAACCAAACTTTGTCATGATGTATTATTATCTCTACTTTATAGAATGGTAGATTAAAGGCTTGATCTTTAAATAGGGTTATTTTTGGTGTCAACTGCAAATAACTGTACTTACAACTAAGTACACACTGACAGATAACGATCTGATTTGTAGGCATAATAAGATTGTTAAATATAAAACGGCCTTTATTTGATCTTGCAAGCTAAATCCACCCTCAATTATTTGTGACTGTAAAAAGGGAGGCCAAAACTTCTGATTCATATTCTTATGTTTTCACCTCCAGACAATGCATCCTTCTTTGTTACAACTGGAAGTTTATCCTAAGTATTAAAAAAAAAAATCAAGGCAATTGTCTATTGTTAAATTAATTGTAACAAGGTGGCAATATTCTCCATTGGTTCCAGTTCTCTTCTCTGGATGATGTAGAGCAGAGATTTTGATTCAGGCAGAGTAGGGAGCTGAGCTGCAGTCTCCCATGTTCTGAGTGAATTCCATAACCATTGGATTAAAGACCGTAGGAAAATCACCGCCATCACTACCTCCTCCACTGGCTGTGTTTTATGTGGGGTCTATTCTGTTAGGTAGTCTATGAAAACCCCCTCTCGACTGGAAATGTGGGACCCTTGGCAAGAGAGGTAAGGAATGTCTAGTCTGAGGATCCTGCTTGGGGTGATGTGCCTGGGTGATGGGACTGAGGAAATTGTGTGCATATTGATTGACAGATTTTTAGGAATGGTGGAGGCTTAGATACCTAAGGGCTTTCAGTTTTGGAGTGAGGCACCTAAAATGGCAGTTGAGATTTAAAAAGACCAGAAAAAATGTCCGGGCATCTTTAATTTCATTGTAGCTTATACAAGCAAGATCTAAAGGAAACAGTACTTAATAGTTTATTCCCAGTTGTCGGTGAAGCACAAGTCACAAAGAAAAGAGCTTGAATTTCCATATCCCAAGCAGCCTCTGTGAAGCTGGCCTTCAGAACTCCCCTCACAGTCTACTTATATATAAACTAAGAAAATCTGATCTGGAAATCATTGACACAGCAAATGTGGAACTTCCAAATGCCATTTTTACAAAATCACTTTGAGTAACAGGGTTTTCTCTCCACTTTGCAGTTCATATATATCCAGCTAAACTGTTCCCACATACTGAAAACTCCAGCAGAGCTAGTGTAGGAAGTGTAAACCAATAAACATTTAAACTGTTAAATGTGATGTGATTATGGAATGTTAATTGCAACCATAATCCCCCTTCTCCTCTTCCCTCTCCTACTTATACCACACACGTAGATACAGGGCACAAAGCAATAGAAACAAAAACGTACTTGTCAACAACTCCAGCTAAACAATAAGGCCCCTGTTCCTTTTTTTTTGCGTCTTACACATGAAACTTCACTGAATATTCACCATGCAGCTGTTCTGACAACTTGAAAATGAAAAAAATAGTAATGATTTTAGACAGGGTCTCAAAGCCTATTACAAAGATTCTGCTGGTGGCTTTCAAAGTTTGTCGTGGTCTTGTTAGCAACACTCCTTCTATAATTATATGAAGTCATACTTTTAGATTAACTTAATGTGAAGGAGAGGAAAAAAGAATGCAGCAGAGGCCTTATTCAGAGCAGATGGTTCCTATTGTGAAAGCTATATATAGAACAATAGATGAGCTACATGACTTGCAAAGAAATAATTCCTTCCAGGAGTTTTGTGACATCATAAACCACAAAAGCTCAAGTCCTCTATGATGTCATGTGAACAATACAACAGAATTAATTGCAGGTCAGATGTTGATGCCCAGCTGTGGTATTGTAATGTAGGGATCCAATAATGTTTATATCTTGTGAAAACATTTTTTAGTAATGCATCAGCTTCTGGTCTGATGTTAGAAAACTGACAACAGATACTTCAGACCCTCCCTCCCCAAAATTCTTCATATTATAGTGGCAGGAAAAATTTCTTGCCTTACTGAAATTAAAATAAACCTGTTTATAATTTTTGTGATTGCAACCACTAGGTGTATTTCAACATTATGGTTACAGAAACAAATTCCATCTACAGAAATATAGTTGACCAAAATAAAAGAACTAGAAAAAAAAGAATGTTGTACTGCTTCTATTAAATTAACAACAGAACTGTTTGAGAAAAGATGGGCTAAATGCAATGAATGGATAAACAGCAATTATTGATGTAATGTTTATATTGTTCTGTATACATACTGAAAAATTTCCCAAACTCTTGAAAACTGAGTACCCCCACAGAAAAATGAAATCAGTTGTGCCCTCCTGCAAATGTGTTGCTGCAGGTTTATTCACTTTAATTTTATCTATTCCTCCACCCAGCAAGTCATTTGTGCTCTGTTCCCCTGAAGGTGCACTCCACACTTTGGGAAATGGCAATTTACAACTGTAAGTGAAAGTAACTCAAAATACACATATTTAAAAGGAATTAAGATGAGTTAAATATGACATTCCTCACAATGTAAATCCCCCAAAGCAAGAAAAGGTCCGGTCAGAGTATGATTAAAAGATGTCCAATGATATACATGCAGCATATTTACATTGCCTTTGACAGACTACATCTTTACAAGACACTTCCTTCTACTTTCAACTTAATTTCCTTCACAGGGATATATAAAAGAGCTAGTCAATCACCTTACAGTAGCTATGGCTCTTCAGGATGCGTAGTCTATATATATTCCACTCTTGGTGCCCATGTGCTTGAGACTGGAACTTTTGGCCAGCTGTGTCCTTTGGGGTTGTGCCTATGCGCTGAGTGTCCTTGCATCCATCATCAAGGGCATGAAGGGACCTCAATCACCTCTTAATTCCTTCACCAATATAGAAACCAGGTGTTACAGGACCCCATAGTAGCAGGGATAGAGGGCACCTCATGGAATATATAGGGACAACACGTCTAGAACAACCACAGTTACTATTAGGTAAGTAACAGTTTCTTCTTCTTTAACTGCTTGTCTAAATACATTCCATTCTTGATGATTCAGAAGCAGTGAGCTGATATAAAGAAGTGAGTGCTCAGAGTCTACTTAACGATTGAAATACAGCTCTGTCAAAAGAGGTACCATGTATGCTCCTCCCCCAGAAAATAGTGTCTCATCAATGTAAGGACTGACCCCCAAATAGCTACCTTGCATATCTCTGAAACGGGTAAGCGTTTCAAGAGAAATGCAGAAATTATCTGAATTTTAGTGGAGTGAGTCCTAATCTGCACTGAAGGATCTATGCTAGCTAAAGCATGACAATTTTTGATGCTGCTACACATCCATTCAAGGTCCTGCTACTGCCTTGTTGGAGGACAATGAGAATATTCTGGGGAGAAGCATGTCTTCCTGCCCTGCAGGTTTCTGTGGTTTCCCTGGACCCCACCTCTTGGTACTGAGGACCTCTTCAGCACTGGGTTCCAAGCCAGGATCTACTCTCTTCTCAGTGCCCTAGTCATCATCTCTCCCAGAATGTTGGGGATACAGTCATGGCACCAAAGGCTTCAAGCTCTGTGCATGGGAGATAATGAAGTACGACCTCCTGAATGATGATTCCTGGATCTGATGATAAATCCAATGGATCCAAAAGGGCCACTGTGGTGGCACCTGCCATTGAGCCTGCAATGGTCCCATAGGACTTTGCCATACAACTTCATCTTCAAGTCAGATGACAATATCTCAGATCATGGAGACCATGGTGGAGCTGAGTGGGACTGGTCCGGAGACTGGTGCAGAGGTGAGGGTGACCGGAACCGTGCCATGGCAGGCTTACTTCCAGAACGCACCATGATAGTTTGTAGCGCCAGAGGCATTGCTTCCTTCTCTTCCCTTCTGATGGAGGGCAACTGAGTTGTCGTAACTATTAAGTCCTGTGCTGCTTCGGTGTCTCAGGTTGAAGGCGAGTGCAACAACCCCATGAAGCTCTTCCCATTAGGTGAGTCGAATAGCACTGGACTTGATGGATCCTCTTGCGGGGATGAAGTCAATGGTGCTGGTCCTGGTGAAGAGGGCCCCAGATGTCCTGATATGGGTTGCACCCAGATCTCTGTTAACTGTCAGAGAGCGCCCCTGTCTGACTTTTTCCACTTCTTATGTGATATCAAGAAATGGGAGTGGTGTTGGGTCTCTGGCACTGGAGAATGCCAGGGTCTGGGCTCTCTCGGTTCTGAAACCCTCTTTGGCACCAAAGCCTCATTTAGAGAGACCAGTGCACTCTGCACCAATAGGCTGGGGTGGGGTGCTGCCTCCTTAAGGAGGTGTTTAAGTCTGACACTATGGGGGGGTTTTGCCCTTAACCAGAAGCCCCTCTGCCCTCAACATCATAGATGTATATAATCTTGCCGATGCCTACCTCTTTGCTGTGATTTCCGTCTATTCTTCTCATCCCTGTGCAACTCTTATTCTTCTCCTCAAGGCTTCCAGCTGCCCTTACAGTTGAAACACTTTCCCACAATCTTTCCATGAAACTTCTTCTCTTTTCTTCATAAAGTTCTTCCAGAGATCAAGTTCTTCCATGAATCCTTCCTATCATATTCCCTTCACAAATAATTTCCATACAGGCTCTGTTCCCTGAATTGCTGCTCAGTGTCTTGTCTTCATCTGAAACATGTTTTATACTTTTTTTTAAGCAGTATATAAATTTCACAATGAATGGAAGATCAGGAATGAACAAATAAGTCAATCAAACTACCCCTTTTAAATTAAAGATTAAATAACAGTTTATTACATCAAGTATCACACAGAACCTGATTTTCAAACCTACATACCTTAGTATGTTGTAAAAATCTTGCATTTAGCCATTAAGATTAACACTTAGATACAAGTAAATGATCTTTAATATCTCTAAATGCAAACAAAAAGCAACCATTGAAAGATGCAGACATCTTATTAAGGTACTCAAGTTTGAAAATTGTGCTTCCCACATGTAATACTGTACATAACATGAAGATACTTCTGTAATATCAACCAGCAGAGAGTTCAGTCACAGCTGGCATTTTTCCAACTAATTCTGAGTCGTTCATCTTTTTCATTTAGAATTAGGAGATCAAGCACATTAATTAACATGCAGTTCTCATTATTAGCTTTAAGAAAACACTAAGCTGTAGAAAGGATACCTGTAGCGATTTTGGGAGTGTTTTTAGTGTTCTGATATGTATCTTTTCTTAATAACTTTTCCTGAAAATGCTGGCTGCAATTAGAGTACATAAAAATAAACCATAAGGAAAACTCGATTTTGTATATCAGGTCTCGGGTCTATGTTTTGCAGATGTTTTCCGGTTACCATAGTAGCTTCTGAATTTTCTCTGTAAATGTGAAGTTGGTAACCTAGTTTAAAAAAGTAATGAATAAGTCACTTTCCTTCCCTCTCCCCTTTCCCCTGTAAGTTCTTCCTTTTTAGAAATTCAATCCTGACATTCAGGTAAAAAACAAGGCTTTTTTTGGATGGTACTCAGAGGTACTGAGTACCGGCACCTTTTTTTCCATAGCAATGCAGTCCCAGGTCACTGGCCAAGTACCAGCACCATTTTTTTTAAAAAAGGACTAGTAAAAACCTATCCAGTGTTTTCCTCACATTCTGGATAATAAAACCTGCACAAATATTTTGCTTTTCAGACGCCAAAATAAAAATAGAAGCCTTATTTACCATTATTATGAACACTGATCCATCTTTTTTTTTCAGTGTTCTAACACATTTGAGAACGAGCATATCTTCACTGCTGTAGGTGACAGTGTCAGTTTCCTGAATGAAATACTGTGGATTTAAGTGTTCCTTTCTAAGGATATGTCTACACTGGCAAGTTAGGTTGACTTAAGGATGCTTAAGTCAACCTACAGAACGCCGCATCCACACCAGGCTTTCATTAAGTCAACTTAAAGGCGTCCTTAAGTTGACTTAATAACTTCCATTCTTTAGGCTGACTTAACGCTTAGGTCCACCTATTAAGTCAACCTAAAGCCAATGTGGACACCCTAAGTCGACTTAATTTCCTAAGTCGACCTACGGCTGGGCAGAAGGAATCCGCGGCTCCCAAGGACAAAGGAGCCGCCGGGGCTCCCTGGGAAAAGGGAGTTGCCGAGGCTCCCCGGAGACAAGGGAGCCGCTGGGGCTCCCTTTGTCCTGGGGAGCCCCATCAGCTCCCTTGTGCCAGGGAGCCGCGGCTCTCTTCCTACTGAGCCACGGCGCTCTGGGTCGACCTAATACCTGCCTGTGTGGACACAAGCAGTCAACTTAACTTTTTAGTGTGGATTTTCTAAGTTGACTTAACGAGGTCGACTTTAAGTTGACTTAAGTCGACCTTGTGAAGTCAATTTAACAGAGTCGACTTAGCTTTTCTAGTGTAGACATACCCTAAGTGTGAATGTGCCCAGTGATCAGTCAGTGGGAATTGAGGGCTACCTTTTTTTTCTTGTATTTTCTAAATGTTTCTTGATGTGAAACATGTTCTCATTATTTTTCTAATCACTAACTTACTATCCCCTTAAGATGTGTTTTAGAGTAGAAAACTTGAATAAATTACAAATTACTAAGAAGCAAATAACTGTGTTAAGCATGCTGCTAGGGACTCTATAATGTGCCTTTTAGATCCACACTTCATTTTCAACTATTGAGTATGAGAGAAAACTGAAGGTTTATGAGTTCACAATGGGTAAAATAGATACAAAAATATCTTGTTACATTAATTTTGCAAAATCAGTTAAAGCAACTTCATCTTAGCATATCTACTAAAGTTAATTTTAAATATACAGTGTACCAGTGTTTGTTTTTGCTCATGTAATACACACCACACATGCATGTTATTTGAGGAAAAATTACAGGGACTGTTAGCTGTTACTGTAACCACTTCAAATGCAAGTCAGTATGTCTGGAAGAAGTTTTAACAATGCCATATAAAATGATGATTGTTCTGATCTTTTTATGTGCATACATGTGGGACACACATAATATCCAAAACTCAGTCTATGTGCCTTTATTCGAAAAGGCTGCATTTATGTTTTAATTGCAATGATAAATTATTACATCGTTGACAACCAATCAGAGTCACATATTTACTAGACAGCGAGGTACCAACTGCACAGGGAAAGACAGTATTATGGCATTTCTGAAATGAACAAATATTCTTTAGAGAAACATAAAGAACAAATATTTGAAAGCTCTTTACAAAGTGAAACACATAAGTGCAGAAAATGGAAACACACTTATTCCATTTACACAATGAATATCTTCAAAGCATCTGACGAAGTGGAATTTTCTCCCATGAAAGCTCATGCGATAAATAAATCTGTTAGTCTTTAAAAGTGCCACAGGACTCTGTTTGTTAAAAAGAAGTGACCCTTTCATTTCATTCTCCTGTACTGGTTAAGCAGTTGTTATATGAGAATGTTTATAATTATTTTAACTCTGATGACTCAAGATTAAATTTGTTGCAGTAAACTTGATTCTCACCTCTGCAATCATCCTGTTAGTGTCTCCCAAAAAAAGAAGGTTCAGTGCTTCTTCTTCATTGGTTGCTTGCTGAAGAGACAGGTTTTTCAGATGAATGTTCTGATCAGGATCTTCCATTATTGTCACTTTTCTACAATAAAAACATAGAGTAAGAGAATACTGGAGCTGCTAGCAAGTGATCCTTATTTTAATTAAGATTTCATACAAAATAGTGGGTATTTGAACAGGTCTGGCACAGTAAAATATAAGCACAGAAAGTTTGAAGTATTAAAACAAGACCAACATTATAATAAATACCAGATAAGAAGTACCTTTGATTCCCTGCCAGTTCTTGACTTCTCATCCCTTTCCTCAAGACTTTGATCTCCTTTAGCCCATTTCTCTCACCAATCAAGCAGGTTTATCTCAAAACACAACATAACACAACACATCTTTACATCCTGATCATCAATATGATGACTGCCCTATTGACCTTCTTCCCCTTACTTTCAAAACCACTGAATACATCATCTCCTTCTCACCCACACTAGAACCCTTCCAACTTGGTTTGCTCTATCCCCCCCCCCCCCCCCACACACACACACACTTCTAAACTAGATACTGTTCTTACTAAAGTATTTAAAAAGATTTTGTGGCAAACTCTCAGGGCCTTTTATTTTATTTTCATTCTCCTGGACCTCTCCGCTTTTGACATGAAAGTATTCTCTTTGTCAACATTTTGTCCTTCCACAGCATTTGTAACTCAATCTTTTTCTGGTTCTCTGATCATTTATTTGGTGTTTCTTTTGATGGATCTTCCTCCACCCCTCTTAGTAAGGATCCAAACAGAATTCCATCCTTACATACTCTTCTACCTTTGCTCCCTCTGCAATTTGCTCACGTGGCATCAGTTACAATAGTTAGGTAGATGATTCACAAATCTATAATTACATTCCTGATCTGTCCCTATGCATCTAACTTTGTATCTCAGCCTTTCCCTCTTATATTTCCTCCTGGATGCCTTGGCATCCATTTAAACCAAATATGAGTCCACAGTGAACTTTTGCTCTTACCTCCAAATTTCTCACCATTGCCTTTGTTGAAGAAAAACTACTAGTCAACTGAAATCAGGTTCCAGCAAGACACCTCTTTTATTCCAAGCAATTGCAGGGAGAGACAGTTAATGGACAGAGTATCCCCGTCCGTTAAGAGAGTTCTGATCACTTGCAGATTTATAAGAGAAAGCAGAGTCAGTACAACTAGTACAAACCAGATAGAAACAGCACGACCATAAGATAAGACTGATGCACCAGGTAGAGGAAACTCATCTTTTGAAACATTCCGTCCTTATCTTGAACAACTCACAGTTTCTGCTGACTGTTAGCGATTGCGACATCTTTCTTTTACATACATGTTGTCTTTTGGGCAAGTTTGAGGCCCACTGAGTTTTGTTTCAACACTTTGTTGTTGCTACCACCGTATTCCCTCTTATTAGCCTGGGAGCAATCTTCTAGTACCTTTCCCTTGACCAGGACTTGAAACGGAAAGTAAAATGTAGTGGTTATCTAATCTCTTCTTGCTTGAAAAGCTACTGTGAGTAGTTTCTCCACATAGTCAAAATATTATCACGTGTGCTCTGGTAGATTCTGATTGTCTTTTCAAGCTTGTCTCTCTATAAATGGGACTTGAGACGTCCAGAAGAAAGCCCAGATTATGGAACACGGACACAATAAGCACATGATTAAGTTCCTGGTTCCCAGAATTTTGATGGCATCAGGCTATCAGCTTTCATTTTTAAACACATACACAATTTTAGCCTTCATAGTAGTGGAGAAAAGCTTGAAAGCTTGACTTAGTGTTAACAATGCAAGATGTTTGCCCAAAACTGCAGGCAGTGTCCAGAAAAGTGAAGAGCAGCAGGCAGAAGAGCCAGGGAGGAAGATACCTAACCCATATTCACTATCACAGTAGCATAGGACCCTTCTGCTCTGGGGAAGAGAGGCCATATCTTGTTGGGATGGGAAAAGTGCTTGGATGTCCCTTGGAGGCTCTGCATAATTGGCTTCCCTTTAATGGGACTCAAATACTCCTTTGGGATATGTTTCCCCTCTTTTGCTTTTGGTTCCATGGATGAAATTAGGGGAAAAAGTGGGAAATTAGGGGAAAAACTTTCCCAAGTGCCATCCATTTCCGCAATCATACCATGATACCATTCACAACAGATTGTGCAGTTCTTCATAATGCAGTCATTCCACTTTTTTTCTCTCTCTCATTTTTAATATGCTTTGATTAGCTATTAGTTAATTTAAGTTATCATTATTGGGCATCTGAGTCACCATCCCAGAGAAACAAATTGATCAGTTAATACTTCTCAGAGCTGTTGTTTCAGAGTGTTGACATATTTTGAAGATTTTCTTCATAGTTATAATGCTGAGAGATATGGAATTTGTTTAAACTAACATCTAGTTCATGACTAGTTGTGGAGTGAATCTACTCCACACTAGCCTGTGGCACACTGTCTGTGTGGATCCTGCTGAGATTCATTAACAATTTGTTAGCATTCTTTGAGCTAATCCTGTTTCAAAGTGGGCTAAATGTTCATGTAGACAATCCCTAGTTTCTATCCCTTTTTTTAATTTTCTTATTAATATATCAAGTGCTAACACTGCTGCAAATCTTCCTTCAGAAAAGGAATACATACAAGCAGTAATAATCATGAAATTTTGTTTGTTTTTTTGTGAGTGGGATAAGGGAGTGTCAGAAAAACCTGGAGGTCTTTGTTAAATGACTTTTCATGAGTAATTACTTTGGGATCTTTCACCTACTATCATCGTTATTTAAGCACAATGTGCAAGGTGCTGTACAATTCTGCTGAGTAAGAGCAGGTAGGGGATATTTCAGAACCAAACACATCTGTAGCCAACATGTCCCTTCTAATATAGCCTTTGCCAAGATTATTTCTCTTTTCTATCCCTTTCAAATAGTACCAGCAATGAAAGAAAAATGGTCTTCCTTTGATGAATAAACAATCAGTATGTATTTATTTTCATCAAAGCTTGTTATGCTGTTAACTGCTCTTCATAAAACTTTTCAAGTTAAGAGAAAAAGCAGTGAGGTATGAGAAATGAAGACGTGACAAAACCTGTGAGACAGAACAGTTACTTACTGTCAATGAAAGCTCTTTCACTTCTCCAAATGTTCCTTCAATATAGATAGGACTATTTTTTCTTCTGAAGTAATCTAGAGAAAAATTTGGCTGGAATGGACCCTAGGAGCCCTATAATACATTGTAAAATACTGTGAATGGAGTCCTTCTGTCAATTTCAATCAATTTTGGATCAGGCCCAGACTGAGCACTTTCTAGCTGTAAAGTAATATAATTCAAGTAGTTCTAGAAGGATATAAGGGTAAGAAATACATCCTGAGACAATTATTGCAAAAAGAAAAGAGGTTCCTATAACAAGAATTATTTCCCCTCCTCTCAGGCTTTTTCTTCATAGATAATAAGTTTAGGACAAATTAATTGCAGCATTGAGCAGAATACACGGGGCAGGAGGAGGGCTAGACTGAAACGCACAGTGCCTTTTCTTCCCCCTGTGCACACTCACACAGCAGTTGGGCAGAATTCCAGCCTAAACTAAAAAGCATCTTACCCTATGTTGCTCAATTTTTCAAAGATCGTGTAATCTATTAGTTGGACGGTATAATGAGATCCATGCCCTAGCTTAAAGTGCAGTCACAAACACATGGAAAAGAGACACAAGCTGCTTATTTCTGAAGCAGTAATAGCTGTACTCCATGTGCACAGTGCAACCCTCTTGCAGCCCTACTCTTCCTGTCCTATCCCAACAAAATGTCTAGGACCCTAAACAGTGCCAGAAGCTTATGATGATCATATTAACCCTACTCTGGTGAAGCAGGGCTTAAAGAGCAGTTTTTGGCCCTAGAGGGCATTCCCCCTCACACCTTCTGGACATGCTCCCAAAAGGGAGCACCTCAGCTCAGTCTAGGTTGACTGAGGAGGGGCACAGTTGTGTGCAACAGCCTCTTGCTGCGATACTAAGCTGCTAGATAGAGCCTCCTAGCTGCACTATAGGAAGCCAGCTGACTGCAAGAACTGAAAGGAATGATGTGCTATTGCCAGCAGAGGAGCTGCCAGAGATGAAACAGAAGGGACACAAGAGGGACTTCATGTTTAATCTTGGAGATGCTGCAAGACAGACTGGGATGAGGGTAGGAAGCAGCCCAGGGGATGTTTGGGAGTATTGGGACCTGAAGCATGTGCCATGGTACCTTGTTTTGAAGGGCGTGGGTCAGATCCTGGTAAAGTAGGGCAAATCCATTTCCCTGCCCTCTCTTCCCCATTCTCACCATGATGTGAAGCAGCCCCTTGGACTCTCACTGCTAGTTGTCCCTTCCTCTGATATTGCCGCTAGGAGAAGCTTCCCTTTTAAACCCTGGAATATCACCATTAGGAGATACTCCCCGTCTGGGGCACCCAGCCAACTGCCAACGTACCTTTCACCATTCATACACGCACAGCTAAAATTCAAAGGCATAATTTTGTCCTTAGAAAGCAGTTTTACTGATAAAAATCAGATTACATTCTGCCCTCAGATACCCCTCTGTAATTCCATGTATTGTACCTTTCTGAATCTAGAAAATGACAGATTGATCTGCAGTTCATGAAGGCTCTGACTGATTTTGATGTTTTGAAACTGCTTGATAAATGTCATCCATTGACCTTTGTTGAAATAACATGGTTTGCCTATATTATGTATATTATTTCAGGGTTCACCTTTTCTTGATCCTTGTCAGATTAATTTATTTTTTAAACCAGGGTTTGTAACCATTTTCCAGTGTTGCAGAAAATGAAGACTATTCGGGTTGAAAGCTTTATGCAGACTTTCTGCTATGTTAAAGTGAAAAAGGGGGAGAAGGAATACCTGGAATAATGTCTAGTACTCTACTGTAGTCTTCCAGCTGTTTTTGCTAAAGGATTTCCAGAGAGATGTCTTCATCTACAGAGGTTTCCATTAGACTTCCCAGAACAATAGTCATACTTCAAGATGGTGACAGAATATTTTTTTAAATACTTTAATAAAATTCTTGTACAATGTGATGATTGGATAGTCTTGAGAAACCTGTTTTAATGAAATGTTTAAATATCTAAGAAATAGTCTTAACTTTGATCCTGAAGTAGAGAAGATTTCTTAAGTTATCTGTAATGACTGAGAGGAGGCAGAAGCAAGGTTTTGTTTTCTCTATAAACAAAGAATCTTTTCTACTTGGATAAATAGATGGAATCTGTAGGCTCCTTTCTAGGTGACTGGAGGACATGTAAAACAGGATCTGCCAAGTTGCATTATATTAATTTAGGTCCTCCCTCGCATCATCAGAGCTATCAGTGAAGGACAATAACTCCAAATACTGAATGCTTGCATCTGTAAATATTCTTGTTTAGTATTATAAACCCATGGTTGGTTTTTTGTTTTTTTGGGGTGGAGGGGAGGGTAAGGGGGACACATTGATACTAGCTCATTAAACTGTGTTAAATTCAAAAGCTGATAGGGACTGGGGAAAATGCATGAAGATCAACTTGTGGCCACCATTCTTTCAGTATCCATCCTCAGTACCCCTGAAATTGGAGAAATGGCAATCATAATAAACAAATATCTTGCTCTTACCTGTATATAATTTCAGCTGAGGATCTCAAATCCTTTACAAAAAGTTACAAACTCACCACTGTGAGGTAGGCAAAGGACGTATTGGGATATACATATTACATTGCAGTCAGTAAGGGGTATCCTTAAAGTGTGTTCTAACTGTGTCACCGTCGTCTTTAACAATATTTGATGTTTTAGATTGGTTTGCTTTACTTGGAATTTCTGATGTTGCAAGAAACTTTTCAAGGGACACTGAAGAACTTCTTCAGGCATTTAGCTTTGGAATAGGCTAATCTTCTTATCAATGTCTGTTGTAAAATTCCATATCTCCACTTCATAAAGGACGACAAACATGATGCCATTGTCAAACATTTGGTTGCGGGTTTTTTGTTTGGTGTTGTTTTTTTTTTCCCCCCATCAGTGACAATCATGCTACTGTTTCCAAATTTTTATAAGTTTATGAAAGCTGTTTGCTGATTTTGACATTTGTTAATTGATATCTAACATGATGTCACTGTCACTGCATAACTCTCTCCAGGGCTGGCCCACAACATTTTGGCACCTGAGGCGGTTAGCTCAACTCGCAATTCCCGTATCTTTCAGCTTTTTAAGAAGCACATTTGTCATACCAGCTCCTGCAGTATCATCAAGGTCAATAAATTCTAGAAAATGCTCTCTGACAGTCACCGTTGCAGGGACATTTTCACTAGGTTCTGTTGTTGTTACAAAATGCACCATTAAAGTCATTTGTTCCATATGGCTGATGTCAGGGTGCAGTCCAGAATAACAGAGTAATATTATGCTGACTTCAGATCTGCCACAATCTTCTGTTTGACTTTTGTTGCCAGTAACTGTATGATCTCATTTTGAATTGTTTTTCCAAGGTAGTGGTGCGTGTAGATTTCTTGGGTGGTGACTCTTCTTAGATGCTCCTGGAGTACAGCATCAAACTCAGCCATCAGCTCCACAATTTTAAGGAAGTTTCCATTGTTTGGCACATACAGCTGATCTGAAGTGCCACACACTGCTAGGTTCTGGGTTGCAAGCATTGTCACAATGGCAATGAGCCTTTTCAGAACATTTTGCCAGTAAAAAGACTGATGCAATCTTCTCTTGATGCAGATCATCTATGGTGGCCTTTAACCTTAGTCTCATCTCTAGCTCTTTTCACCTATGGAATGCTCTCTGGTGATTTGCTGCCTTCTCATGGCATGCTAGATTTCTAGCCAGATTTTTCCAGTCCTTTTTCTCCTATAGAACCCAATGCGGCTGGAATATTGGACTGGAAGAGTTTGCAACAAAAACAGTATGCAGCATTCTGGGTTTTTGAGTACATAAGCAATGGCCTCTCCACTTTACCACCACTGGAGATTTCACGCCAGTAATGTGTTGGATGGAAACGTCTATTTTCATTGTCTTTGGGGAACATGAAGTTTTTCACTTGCTGTAGCCCATGCAGTACAAGGAAGTCCCTCAGGCTACTGCTCAATCAGGTCCACAGTCCTGGATCATCTAGACTTAAGGAACTAAACTCAGCAGCAGCTGTTTCTTGCACCTCCACCACACTCTTCTCTGATCTACACTTTCCTTCAGGAATGTGCACGGTTATATCCATTTGAGATGAAGATATGGATGCTGCAGTAGCTGACAGGTCACCTGCACTCTGACTAACTGGAAGATCACGCATGTCCTCACCACTCACATCCTCACTGGGGCAGGAAGGCTCACCGTTAACATTTGTGTCTATGTATCTCAAGAGAGCTCCTTCCTTATTAGACAGAAAAGTTTTCTTTGCTTTCTTTCTTTTTCTGAATGCTGCCCCAGAGGGGCGTTTTCTTCTTTCACTCATGACTGCTGTTCTGTGCCAGCTAGTGTCTCTCGACACTCAATTGAAGGGGACAAATAAACAGGCTGGTAGCAGGGCCTGAGTGAGGGAAGATATCAGCATCTTAAGGACCTAACTGGTTCCTACTACTTCAGCTAACTGCCTGTTCTCCTCAAGTGGGCTCAGGGAAGCAGCAGGAAACAGGAAACTCCCTGAGAAGCTGGTGTTAATCAGTCCAGGCTCCTTGGGGTGCCTCTTCCTCTCTCTCCCTGCAGCTCCTGCTGCTTTCTGCTATTCCCTCTCACCTTCTCTCCTGCCTGCCTCTTATGCCCTCCTTGCTCCAGCACTGCACTCCACCATCTCTGTGCATCTAGAGCAGAGAGAATACATATGCACCAGCAGCAGACACAATTTTCTACACTCTGGGTCCTAGCAGTGCCCCCCCTCAGCCCTCTCCCACACAGTCTGGCACCTGAGGTGGCTGTCTGAGTTTGCCTCATGGTAAGGCCATCCCTGAGTTTCTCTCACTAAATAGGTAAAACAATGTACTTCTTCTAGAGTTTCTTTGTCCCCTTTAAAGGGCATTTTAGGGACATAGCTAGGCATATATTACATCTTCCCCTTGTTAATGAACAACCAATTTATTTTACTATATCGGCCCAAATGTGGGCTTTTCTTCCATTAAGCAATGAGTTGAATTAAGCAGGATAATTTCATCAGCTAAAACAAAGGTCATCCTATTGTGCTTTATCATATATCTATAAAATTACTTATTTGCCTTCCGAGATCACTTTTCTTATGACAGTCAGTGACCAGTGCAAACAACAGTGGGAACACTCTTTTCTCTCATCCTTCACTCATACTTCTTTTTTTAAAAAATTTATTTAGTACATTGATACCATATTATAAAGTAAAGCTTTCCTTAAAACACAGGAATAAGATGAGCAGAATGATTTCAATGATCACATATGGAATCTCACTAGATGATTCCAATGAGTTAAGATTGAGATTTGAAGTAGTGACTTCAGAAAAGGTTTCAGAGACTGATCCTACTTTATTTTGGGGAGATGGGTCAACAAATAAAGGCCTGGTCTACAATGGCCATGGAATTAGGCAACAGTTGAAGGGAGATATGCAAGCTATGTAAAATAACTTGCACATCTCCCTTCAACTTTCTAACGCCTGCTTACCCTGTCTCCACTGTGCTGAGTCGAAGGGAAATGCCATCCCTTTGATTCAGCACTGTTCTTTTTTAAGGGGTGGACTTATTGCATCAACTTCCAGATTGATTGAGCAGGTCCTCACTAACCACTCAATTGAACCAGGAAGATCGAACTGACTGTGGCAAATTTGTCGCCATCAGTGTAGCCCTGCCTCAAATGAAGATATCTTCTTCTGAATGGTGAGGAATATTAAATGCTATATACTGTAATGAGCTCTTTCACATTCCAAGGTCTGGGTTAGTTCCAGTTGTAATACATTTGTGGATTATATCAAATCCATCTTTGAAAGAATGACTCAGTACTGTTTATCCCCAGTATGATTTCCTGCCTGACTCTTTCTATTAGCATCCAAAAAACATGGATTGTCAAACCTAGATATTCTGTTAATTTTTGGTGTGCTGTAGTAGCAGACATTCATGATGTAAACTAAAAGACACACTCAGTACTCTTCATTGCAAAGGGATGAACTTTCTATTGAAAGGTCTGACCTAATATTGTGAACCTCAGGAATTTTCAGTGTACTAAGAATTACTGGTATGTAAAAATATGGGTCTTGTATATCTATGGATGGTAGCCAGTCTCCAGATTATATAGTTTGTATTACCACTGAAAGAGGGAATGGCTGACACACATTGTCTAGCCTAGAATCAGAAGATAGCTTGTTGGTTTCTTTCCATTATAAACCAGATGGAAGAAAATCTGTCATTTATCCTGTGTGCAGAATTTTTTTCCTGTGGCTTCCTTTGTGAAGTGATCTATGAGTTCTTGTTATAATATTTGGTTTAGTCTTGTGTGTCAGCAGTCTGGTGAACCCTTAAACCCTTGCAGGGCAGTAGAGAAATAAACAGGATTGGGAACTCTTTTGAAGTAATTTCCAGAACTCAGTGATTATGAACAATGTTTTTCAAGACAAAAAATACTCAAGACTGCACCCAATGGAGCCTAGAACCTAAATTCTGTACATTGGTTGTATAGTAAGACAGGTAATCATTATGGAGGTTTGGAGCAAGTTACATTTTTTGTTCTGAGTCTTTAGCAGTTCCCTTTTTATGGAAGTTAAGAATTAAAGAGTAGTTTATTTTGATCTATGATTTAAGTAACCAGCGCTTTCCTTGAAGGATTATGGGTAGGAGGAGACAGGAGTTGTTCCTTAGGAGAGAATGTAATTTTTTTCCCAAGTGCACCATTATCATAGCAGATCTTATATATACCCTTGCCATCTATCAGGAAGAATCTAAATGTTTTTCTAAGTCACTGATCATTTAAATGTCAGCCAGTAAATTCTTTGGATTGTAGCCATTTTCAATTATTATTTTAAATAAAGAAAAAGAGGTAATGATAAATCAAGATAGGTGTAACAGGCATGTTAACATAACAAGCAAAGACATTTCTGTACTATTTAAAGGCACCCATTTATTTTACCACAGTTAAAAACTATGGGCTTGTCCCCTTATTCAAAATTCCCTTAGAACTTATGAGGAAACTTGGATACTCCAGGGCGTCGGAATCAAGCCACACTGATTCAGGTTCAGGTGGGGCAGCCAACCATGGTTCTATAACGCCGTTGCTCCAAATTAAGCTCATTATGGCTTCTCCTACCTTCAATGTGCATGGAGAATAGTACACCACCATCCTCTTTATAACAGACCTTAATATATTTGAAGACTTATGAGGCTCCCCACCAGTCTTCTTTTCTCAAGACTATACATGCCCAGTGTTCTCATCCTTTCCTCATAGGTCAGGTTTTCTAAAGCTTTAATCATTTTTGATGCTCTCCTCTAGACTCTTTCCAATTTGTCTACATCTTTCTTAAAAGTGTGATACCCAAAATTGGACATAATATTGCGGAAAAGTCCTCACCACGGCTGAACACAGTGAAACTATTACCTCACATATATATGACATTCTTTTTAATACATAAAAGAATGATATCACCCTTTTCCAGAACTGCACCATACTGTTGGCTTATATTCAGCAGTACTACCATATAACCAGTTATTTACAGCTTGTATTAGTATATTTGTTTTTTTACCTTTCTAAGTATAGTACTTTGCACTTGTCTATACTGAATTTCTTCTTGTTGATGTCAACCCAATTCTCCTGTTTACCAAACTCCTTTTGAATTCTAATCCTGTTCTCCAAAGTGCTAGCAACTGCTCCAGTTTGATAACATCCACACATTTTATATGTGTACTAACCACTACATCATTGCAGTCATTAATTAATGGCAACTGGATGGCCAATGAATCTACATATCCAGCTCCCATCACGAACATTCCCCATGTACCAGTGTATTTAGAGCAATCTAAGAACTCACCTCTTAAGTACGCAGGAATGAATGTCATTTTAAATTATTAGAACATTTCCATATCTAACTCTATTTTAATAAGATATTTATTTCCATTCAATAATAATTTGATCATCTTCTTACCAAGAGACTGACGTATGTCCTTTTGTAAGTTCCAGTATTTGCACTCACTGGACTAAAATTCAGTCCAGATATAGGGGGTGCTTTTCAGTGGATTCACTTCCGGCTGAATTTGGCCTACTGTCTCCTTTTATCACTTTCTACCAGATTTTTTAAAAAAATATATTTTGGTCAAAACCTGTATTCTTTTCTTCATTCATTACACATTGCCCTCACATTTAGCTTTTCAAACACTATCAGTGAAACAATTGTGCACTTTCCATGGTTTGTGTTTATTATGTTAAGCTGAACAATCTTGCATGTCATCATTCTGTGGTTATTCCTTGTGTTGAACTGGTAAGTGGCGTAATGTCATGAATAATATGTGACTTGTTAGGATAAAGTCACTCTCTTTCTTTGGTTCACAATGGTTTATTTTCTTCTTTAAGAATCTGTTTGTTGATATTACTTTCAAAACAAACGGTATATTTTACCAGCTTATTTCATCCTTTGCTTCCTATTCCAAAAATGACATATTTCTTCACCTCTTTTATTCTTGCCCACATGGTTGAATTTCACCCAAGTGTGAAGAGGCTCTATGTGAAATCTAAACTGCACATTAAGGGCTTGCATAGGACTTAACCACTGTGTTAGGTATTGTGTGATCCTTCTGAAATGTGTTTTGCATCTCTTTTCAAGTCTGAAGTTCCTCATTGGATACAATTTTCCAGCACATTTGAATAGGTTTGTCTAGGATTTTTCCCTTTTCTAAGTATTTGCTTATTATTGATCAACTCCAAAGAGGTGCTGAGCAACTATAAATCCCAGAAAGTGAGAAAAGTCCCAAGTGCTGAAAACCTCACAGATTTTTACAAAAACTGCATCTAAGTTGCACACACAAGGGGTAATTACTTCCACAATGGCAAACTAAACAGAATACTAATTTCATTTAGTGCAATAATTCATTTAAGCACAATTTATACTCCTTTTTAGCCCTAAACATTAAAGAATATATATTTTTAAACGTTTTTGAAGCCTGTATAACTTTCTTGATAAGTCTGAAATAGCTCCTTCCAAGATGCTGTGACCATTGGGTGAGTCTTCAGTTAGGATTTTTTAAAAATAAAAGATTCTTGACACAAAAACCAATGAAGGCTTTTAAAGGTGTTGTTAAATCTATTGCATAAATACTTATTTTTGGCCATTGTAATATACAACTAAGGTTTAATAAAATAAAACAGTTGCTATTCCATCTTTGAAAAATAATTACTGCACAACAGTTAATTTCATCCATCCTAAATTATCCATACCGACATAAACTACAATGTATGGCTTACCAGGCAACTGCAGTTATCAGTCTCAGTCCATTTCAGACTTAGTTCCTCAATCAGATCTCCTTATAATTTTAACTTTCTACAAAACCCTAATACCAGCCACAAAAGATTCCCTACTCTAGCTTAATCAAGAATACAACTGCAGAATACAAACCAGTTTTGATATTTTACAATTCATTATATTAATAAACACCAAGAACTCAGTTCTTAAAAGTGGCCTCTATTTTTTGGGCAACAAAACAAACAAGGACTCCTGTGGCATTTTTAAAGACTAACAAATGTATTTATCGCATGAGCTTTCATGGGCGAAAATCCCACTTCGTCAGACACGTTGAAGATGGGGAACTACAGAGTGAGGATAAAATTAAACGCAGGGAAATGTATGACACAGGATCAGGTCAGGCAGTAACAGCAAATCAGAATAGATGTTGGGATTTAAACACTGGGGAATAGCATATAGAGGAAGGTGAGGTCAAATCACCTGTTGTAATGAGAAAAAAGTCTGTAGTACCTGTTTAGCTCTGAGGCAATGGAGTCAAATTTACATATAAATTACAATTCTGCAGTTTCTCTTTGAAGCTGCGATTTGTTATTCATTTGTTTGAGCACAGCTCCCCATCTTCAAAGTGGCTGACGAAGTGGGATTTTCTCCCACGAAAACTCATGCAATAAATAAATCTGTTAGTCTAAAAGTGCCATAGGACTCCTTCTCTATATTTCGAGGCATGCTCTGGGCTGCAAAGAATTGTGCCCACAATTCAAGGAATTGGATAGCTTGTGATAGCATTTCTACCCACAATTAATTTCAAGCACAGATATTCACACCTGCAAAAATGGACTCCAGAAAGATTAGAATCTTTTCAAAACCAGAGTCTGATTTTTTCTGCAGAATTTAAGAAAGTGCAAATATATAATAATATATCCCAGAGACTTACCTTCTGGTGACTGAATAAATAAATCAATAACGTGCAACAGTACGTTTGGATATAGATCTCTAAGCACTGTACAATGACAAGTAAATACAAATATCCCCATTTTCTAGATGAGAAAAGTGAGGTACAGAGAGGTTAAAAGACTTGATTACCTACCCAGCAATCAGTCTCCTAATCCGATTATCTGCTGGACTATGCTACCTCTAATGGAAACAATCCAGTCATGGATTATTAAAAGTTCCTTATTTAATATTACTGAGGAACAATTCTAATCTTTGCAGGGTGCACTTTGTCTAAAGATGTATTGTGAGACAAGTTGAATCTAAATTCTGCAACAAAGTCTCAAGATTCTGTGTCACTCTGATGAAAATTTTATAGCAGTTATACATACTTTTTAAAAATGATTTTGTGTTAAAATGAAAAGAGGAAATTTATTTTGACAATGAATTGAATTTATGATGTTACCAGATCTTCAGCTTTCAATAAGACACACATTTTTATTAACAGCACCTAAGTTATCCTATATCACAGTCAACATTTCACTGAGATTCATGAAGCAATTCACATTTCTCTTAGCTATTATTTCAGGCTACCTGCAAATTCAGGAATTCAATAGTTCATTAATTGACACTTGACTTCCATATTCAAGGTTACCTTCTGTAGGCATTTGCTAGCACATGAGCTGCCAGACGGGCACCTCCTGGTGATGTTTTTGGGGAATAGCTCAAGTGGTGCTCACGTCCAGTGACCTGTGCTCCATCTCTCTTGATCTCTGTTCAGGATCTCAGCCCTCCGACCAAGTCCTTTATCAGCTAGCCCTTCCAGGGTAGTGTTTAGTCCAGGCCAGCCCACTTAGAGCCAGTGGCCACCATTAGTCCTGTTGCCACCAACTGGTGGTGTGGGGGAGGTGGGAAGGGACCCAGGCTTGCCCACTTCTCCAGGCCCTGGCCCAGGGACCCTATGTGCCATCAAGGTCTTTCCAGTCCCGTGTGCCACATCCATGTCACCCCAGGGTACCTCTCACCCTTTATCAGGGTCTAGACTCCGGTTGAACCCTGGCAGTCTGCATGGAGCTGTCTCTGGTCCTGCCTCCCACAGCAAGCCCAACAGCTCATCCTTTTACTCCACTTGCCAGGGGAAGACTTCCCAGAGCAAGAACTGCAGCCCTTTTATATACAGGGCTCCTAGACCCTGACTGGCTACATAGTCACCTGCCCAGATTAGCTGCTCCCTTCACTGGGCTTTTAAACCCTTCCTCAGGGGAGTGGGGAAACCACACTGCTACACCTTCACAACCACACGGACCAGCAACTATTTTTTTATGTTTAAAACTTTAACTTTTAGAGTGTATGTCTATGGCAAAAGTGTGACTTCCACTATAAATTCCACAACTACATAACTGAAGAATATATGAGGGCTGTGACTATGTCACACTTAAACCCCCAGTGTTTCACGTAGCCTCCATATTAGATTTAAAGAAGTTATTCTTAAATAATTTCATTTATTTAGTAAACATATGCTCTTCAATACTACGATAAACCAATTATAAAAACCACTTCCACTTCAGATATTGTAGCAGGGGGTGTGAAGGGGATTTGCTAAACTGAGTTTAGGGTCTGAATACACTGTGATTTATTCAACTCATGCAAATGTTGTTAATGCACTGAATATTTCATCAGCAGAGACTACTTTGATGATCATCTGTTCTGAAAAATTGCACTGTCTTCTGGAATCCCTCTTAGCCTTTCTCTCTTTTACCATCACATAGCATTCCACAAGTTCCTGTATTTAAAAATAATTACTCCTGAAGGCAAAGACCCATAACTGAAAAAGATTTCTATGTACTAGTTTTGAGGCAATGCTACCCTGTACTAGGTGTCTTGTCACATGTACTCCTACAGCATAGGGTGAAGTGGATGAACTGTCACAAGGAAGAACAACTATTTGTTCTCTTTTCTTGCACTGATGCTGGTGTACCTTTTCCCCCAATAATATCAGTCTTGTATATCTTCACCTTCAATTATTCTTATTGATCTTTCACAGTGTCTACACAAACAGAATATAGTAATGGAAGCTTTTGTAAATGTTGATAAAAATGAACTATTTTGACTTAATTAAGTCTGAGGTCGGTACCATATTGTTTAAAAGGAAAACAACATAACAGAGCATCTGAAAGTGATTTTTTTTGTCCCTACTGATTCTTTGTAGTTTTGTTACTCACGGTAAATCTTCCAATTTAGAAGCTTCATGTCTTGGATCCAACAGATCGTAACCACATTCATTGTAGATTTCCAAGTAGGAAACATGGGTTGTGTATACTTTGCTGCTGTCCTGAATAGGAAAGAAAATAAAAAGGGCTATAAATAGCAGCTAGAGCCTCAGGGCAGATGGACAAATTTATTACTATAGTGTCCAGGCTGCCTACTCACCCTGTCTCTCATTCTTTTGCTGGGTATGTTTTAAATTTCAATTCATGACACTTTTAAGTCCATCCATTGCCATATGCATGAAGACCTTTTTTTAAAGAAAAAGAACCTACGCCCATGATTAGAAGCAAGTTCAGTCTGTTGTTTTTTTTTTATTGGTTCCATATATCTAAAAATGTCTGCATACACTTAGAATGAGGCAGTTTGGTTGCAGAATTGTGTAACATACCATTTTTCACTTCTCTGACAAAAAAGCATGCTACTATAAAGAGATATACCCTCATATTACGGAAAAAGAGATGATCCCTAAAAAAATAACATCAAAAGATTTACTTCTTTTTAGAAATTCCAGTGACACACTGCTTTTCATGTTTTTTATCAACATACCTAAACATTGCATATGCTGTCAGCTATCCATTATAGCCCTACTTTCTTTTTGTATTCCTTATTGCCAGAATATAATATAACCCAACTGGCCTCTGCAGACAGAATTCTCTCTACCCCCCAAAGCCAAAGCCAAACAATGTAAACCTCAAAATAATGAACTGTGATTTCCAAAGAAGTAAATGAATTTATTTCACTGGATGAATTCACTTGGAAGCACTCATTATCACACTTACAAAGGCAGTTTTCTAATGTAATGTGCTAATTTTATTTAAAAGGCTATCTAGAGAAATGAACCTTTTATTTTTCTCTGAACAAAATATTTTCAATTTGAGATTTTTATTGATTGTGACAGAAGTGTGTTTCAGGAAACATTGTTTTAAAAGACACATTTTGGGTAGATGAAAAACATTGTCTCGTGGAACTGCTCAGCCATGGAGCTATACAGAGAGTAAGGGGAATTTCTGAACAAGAAAGTAAAAGAAGAGGCTATTAGAAACTAAGAGTTCAATTTTCCACTTTGTCTATTATAAGAAGCCAGTTACACCTCTCTGAGCCTGAGCTGCCCAGAACCAGTATAAGTTAGAGTAGCAAGTTAGGAGTAGTTTTAACTTACATCACTGGTGTAGGATTCCCTCCCCACAAAATCACTCTGCTCTATCTTACCCCTTACACCTAAGGTGAAAAGAGGTGCTGCTGACTTAGGAAGCAGTTACGACACCTCTACCAGCTTTACAGCAACAGGATTCTTCTAGAGAGAATGAATTCTTCTCTGACCATCAGTAGGTACTTCAAAGCAATTTTGAACCATTTATGCACTGCAAATGGACTTAGCAGACTGGGAAATCTAGTTTTGAACGATTAAAATGGTTGTTTTGTCTATCAACTTTTTTTTTTAATATTGTTATTTTTCAAAGGTGTTTTACTAGCATGAAAAATGAGACAGAGTTCATTAGAACTGCAATTTGGACAGGTAATATTTCTCACCCAGTAGAGGTACCTTACACTGTGAAAAGAACTGATGATAAAGCAAATGTCACTTTTTAAGCTGTAATTCACCTTCATCCAGGGACCTCTAAAAGCCCTCCTTATCAGCTGAGCACTACTACTGGAGTGTAGGTGTGGGTAAATGGAACACCTGCAACCATGAAAGGGACACCTGTGCCTCTGTTGCACTGTTAGATGGTTGTTGGGTGCATTCTGGGAAGGTACCACTGGACCTGTACTTACATTAGTTTAATGGAAAAACTGCCTCATATCTAGTGAACAGGCACAAGAGAAACTTTTTCAGCCCACAGAGCTACAAGTCTTAGCTGCACAGAGTTCTAGTTTACTCAAGCTTTGAATGAGGAGAAATGAAGTTCACCCTGTATTACTGAGATCCTTAGTTAGAAGAAGAAAGCAGGAAGCCCCAGAGGTGGATTGGGCCAACGATCACCCTTTATTGCCTGCTCGTTTCTCTTCAATGCTCTGAGTGAGCAAGGAGGGGTGGGGGTATTACAATCCTTTTATGCTGAAAAGTATGTAAAAGCTTACATTCGTGACAACTCAAAAAAGGGTTACATTAACACCCACGCAATGAATATTCATAATTCTGTGGTGAATATAATTATACCTGCCTCTGTTTGTTGTTTACAGGCTTAGTCAATGGTGCTCAGGTGTTTAACTTTACAACATGTTATTTTTTGTAACTCAAACAAGGAATCTGTTTTGGCACTTTTACAAACTAACACATTTATTTATTACATGAGCTTTTGTGGGAGAGATCCCACTTTGTCAGATGCTTGAAAATGGAAAAAAAAAGCATAGGGAGGAGGGATAAATGCAGTGAAGTAAGTACAATCACAGGATCAGGTCAGATTACTCCAGCAAATCAAACAGGATGTACTGATTCAAATGAGGAACAACAGATAGGGAGGGTGATAGAGAGAATTTTCTCCCATGAAAGCTCATGCAATAAATAAATTTGTTAGTCTTTAAAAGTGCCACCAGACTCCTTGTTTGCTTTGCCAAACTAGACTAACACAACTACCCCTTTGGAACTTGTTTATAATGAGAAAGCCAAGAAATATCTCTATTCAAACCCAAGTTGATGGTATCAAATTTGCATATGAATTTTAACTCCAAAGTCTGTTTGAAGTCTTGAGCTAGAATAAACCTGTTTAAGGATAGCCACAGATAAATCCATCACAAAGTGGCTGGGAAGACTGAAGTGATCTCTTATTGGTTTTTAAATGCTGCCAGTTCTGATGTCAGATTTGTGTCCATTTATTCTTTTGCACAGAGACAGTCCCATTTGTCCAATGTATAAGGCTGAAGAGCATTGTTGGCACATGATGACATACATCACATTGGTGGATAAGCAGGTGCATGAGCCCTTGATGGAGCAGTGATTTGATTAGATCCTATGATAGTATCATTAGTGTAGATATGTGGGCAGAGTTGGCCTCGGGGTTTATTGCAGAGATATGTGCCTCCTTAGTGTTTCTGTTGTATGGTGAGAAGTTGCTGTTGAGTATCTGTTTAAACTTTGGGGCTGTCTGTAAGTGAGGAGAGGTCTGCCTCCCAAGCCTTGAGAGAGTGAGGGATTGTCTTGAAGTATAGGCTCTAGATCCCTGCTGACGTGTTACAGAGATTTGACTAGGGGGTTATAGGTGATGACCAGTGGTGTTCTGTTGTTTTCCTTCTTGGGCTTCTCCTGTAGTAAATGACTTGTAGGCACCCGTCTGGCTCTGTCAGTCTGTTTCCTCACTTCCCCAGGTGGGTACTGTAGTTTTAAGAATGTGATATAGAGATCCTGAAGGTGTCTGTCTCTGTCTGAGGGGTCAGAGCAACTGCGGTTATATCTTAGGGCTTGGCTGTAGACAATGGATTGCGTGGTGTGCCCTGGATGAAAGCTCGAGGGATGTAGGTAACTGTAGTGGTCTACAGGTTTCCGGTATAGGGTGTTGTTTATGTGTCCCTCACTTATTTGTACAGTACTGTCCAGAAACTGGATCTCCTGTGTGGAGAGGTCCAGGCTGAGTTTGATCGTGAGGTAGAAATTGTTGAAATTTTAACTCGAATTCCACTTAAAAAGAAGCAAGGCCTACCCATAATAACCCCATCACCATAGCAAGCTGTGGCTCAGGCCAGGCCATTTGTCCAGCAATAACTTTACTCTCCTACATCCTCCATCCCAGAGTCTGCTGTATCCATATTTGGATAATCAATTGCTCTTTGCAGATGTCTGTGTACCAATACCTGTTTTACAATGAAACCTCAACAGAAATATGTCTTGCACTGCTAAACATTTATCATGATGCTGGATCTCAACAGAAGTCTTGCATAATTATGTATAAAAGTATACATTATTGGGGGCGGGGGGGAAGAGAGAATAAACAATACATAAAGGAGTACCTTGAAACAGTCTTTAAATATGTTAAAGGCAGTTATAAAGAGGACAGTGATCATTGTTCTCTATATCCACTGAAGGAAGGACAAGAGGTAATGGGCTTAATCAGCAGTAAAGGAGATTTAAGTTAAATATTAGGAAACTCTTTCCACTACAGAGGTGGTTAAACTCTGGAACAGGCTTCTAAGAGAGGCTGTGGAATCCCCCTCACTGGAGATCTTAAAGAACAACTTGGACAAATACCTGTCAGGGATGGTCTAGGTTTACTTGGTCCTACCTCAGCACAAAGAGCTAGATGTCATGACTTCTCAAAGTTCCTTCCAGCCCTACACTTGTATGAGTCTGTCTCCACCATCCCAAATCCTGCTAGGCAGCATTTCTTCTAATGATTCTTTACCCTACTTCTGAGTCCAAGAAGGAAGTTGCCATTTTTCCACAAACATAGTAAAGAAACAATAAGATATTAGTATAATATACATTAAACATATTTAAATGTAATTTTGACTTGTGCGTGAACATATGGAAATTTCCCATCAGCATTTTTATAAAGGCTATGTAAAGGGTTAGAAAAGATAAGACGAAATGAGAGACAAGAAAGGTATGAAAAGAGACAAAGATGAAAGGAGGAAGAAACAAGAAGAGGTAAGGGAAGAAAGTAAAATAAACACATAAAGTAAAAGTGGCCAATTTGAAAGCAGAGAGGAAACAGTGCCTCTAAACGTGCGGCTAGCTAATACTACTAGGCGCTGGTCACTTTAAATACCAGAAATAAGGCTGAAAAAAACCACATTTTTTCTGCATATACTCTTGATAGAAATAAATATGCAAATACTACAAATTAGATAGTTATTTCTTCATCCTACATTATTATTTAATCACCACTGTACCAGACAGAGGAAGATAAAGTCCTAGACTCAAGGAGTTATTCTTGGAGCTCCATCTTATGTACCCTTTCCATATAGGTGTCCATGTGAATAAAATCTACTCATATCAATTGGTAGGATACAGCTCTAAATCAGAAACAACAGACTACAAAAATATAATGTAATGGTTGACCAGATGATAATCTGGACACCACAGTAAATTATTTGATCAATTTACTTATCTTCACATGTATTTCATTTTAACAAAAGTTACCTAATTAAAGAAATGAAACTTAATTCAGTCATGGACTGGATAGAATAAAGAGGGAGAGAAAATACACGAAGTCAGACAGACAATACACAACTTTTAATTTATTTTCTTGGCTTTGCCTCAGACAGTTGATGGAATAGCAGAATGATTAACTATAGTGGTTCAGAATTAATATTCCAGCATGTAAACAAAATTTAATTTCTCTTTTGGGGAACACTGATGTAAAAATGCCAAGATTATTTCCTTTATCTTCCTGTTGTACAGACATAATAAATGACTATCAGTGTCAATGTCTGTCACAACATGCTCTTAGAAGCCTGACAATATATTTATCTCCTTACTGATTTTGTTTCTTTCCAATTGGGAATTAAGATAATTCTTCTGTGTTTTGGTTGCAGTGAAAACTAACTTTTAGCAGAGAAATTCTTACACTTTTGACATCAAGGACTCATAAGATTTCATAAGATCCATTGATGGCCTCCTCTTAACCCCTATCTTATCCATGGCAACAGTGCTTTTGTTCTCAAACTTTTTCCTCTTCTGTGACTCACCAAAAACAATTCCTATTTCAGAGTCAGTGACTTAAAAGTAACTTTAGTACAGAATAAGAATACCTGTTGCTTGTTGGTGGACTAAATAATTTTAATTTATCTAAAACATACAGTAACTAAAATGATTTATTTGGAAAAGTTAAGATGGGAGGATGTAAAAGTAAGTTTCAGGTCACTCAAGATTTTTTTAGACTGTTTTACCATCTCTAATAAAGCCCATAGGTGTTGGGATGCAAATTTTTTTTAAAAAGGACAAAAAAAATTCACCTAGATGAATACAGTCCATACAAAATCCACTGAAACACATCCTCTATGAGAGAGGGAGAAACAGGTTGAGCAGCCATCAAACTAAGTAATTTTCCCTCTTTAAACATCACCTTTTCATGAATTGTTAATGGGCCACATGTACACTGTTTGAATTTAATTTACCTTGTTAACTACTGATGAAGAGGGATCTCCCTTGAAAGCTCATGTGATAAATAAATTTGTTAGTCTATAAAAGTGCCACAATACTCCTTATTTGTTTTGCTGAATTAGACTAACATGGCTACCCCATTGGAATTTACCCTTCATGTGTACACTTTTGAACTGACTTTGTAACTTCACCCTTCATGCCTATATATACACCTAGCATATTGCAGTTTTCACATTATGCATCTTAGGAAGTGAATTAGAACTCAGGAAACGTTATGTTGCTAATAAATTTGTTAGTCTTTATAAATGCTATAGAAGTCCTTATTGTTTTGCTGAAATAGACTAAACACAGCTAACCCTCTTGGACAGTACTGTACTCGTTGCTGTACAGTCGGGGGGGAGTTACTGCTTTCAAGGTCCAAATCTCATGCATAAGGAGATTGGAATGAAAATTTATATCCTAGTCTGGAATAGCAGCTGTTGTCTCATTAGCTGGGATTTGGAATGTATTTCTGTCCACATTTGCTTAATTCAGAGGCGTGGCCAAATGTGATTTTTCTGGCAGGGCCTGCCACTGATTCAGGTGGGCCTGGGCCACTTCTTGCTTCTAGTCACGTGACCAGATGCAGGAAATTTAGGAAGTGACTGGGTCTGCATTCAAAGTTGATGTGCCATGACCCTCTGAGGCCCACCTGCAGCTACAGCCCAGGCTTAATTCCCTGAATAAAGGTTGATTATTCATGCTTTGTGAAGGGAGATGTACATTTCACCTTCTAAAAATTAGGAAGTCCCCTTCATAACTGCCATATGGAGAATCAAGAGCTTCAGGCATTAGTGGCATCATTCACGTTCCTCAATTAATCAGTCAGCATTTCTATTATATTATATACCTAGCAATTGAAGCTTTAACAACGCCTCTGTAAAAATTCATGAAAGTTTATCTATGACAAAACAAGTCAGGCAGGATAAATAAAAACCCAACAACCACCAACATTAACAAATTAAATTTAGCAATTTTTCTCCTACTAAAATACAAATAGGTGACTTGATGTCTTTGACTATGGAAGCAAGGTTCCAATTTACTCTGGCGAGAAATGAAACTAGTCTTCAAATCTAGTGATTTCCCCCAACCCACAATTAGCCAGGAGAGTATCCTGCATAATTCAAAAGTGCCTAAGATTCCTCATCTATAAAATGGGGACAATAGTGCTTAACCTCCTTTGTAAAGAAGTTCTATGGATTAAAAGTAGTATAAAAGAACTAGATGCTGCCAAGAATTCTTAGAGACTTCAGTTGTACTCCGTAATAAAGATTAAGTTGAGTTTTGCACTTAAAAGCAAGAACTCAACCTTTGTTAGGTATGAAAAATACAGCATATAACCTCCTAACATTTATAGCATTTACTTTTTTAAATAAAATGTTATTTTTAAGAATCTACCAGAAAATCACTTAAATAATTTAGGAGTTAAAATTGATTTTAAAATGGCTCCTTTAAAAATTTAGATACAGTGTCAAACTTTTTTTGTGGTGGTTGTCCTGAATGAACTTAACAACAGAACAATGCAAATGCTTCAAACCTCCCATAGAGTTTAAACTAACTAAAATCTTGTGCATTCACTATATGGAAGATTTTTAACTTGGGGGCAGATGAATGGTCCTGGTATTTTTCATAAATGAAAATTGCTTCTTCAGTGGAGAATGAAGAATAATGCTCTTTTACACAGAATTCCCCCAAAACTGTCTACATGCCTGTGTAGGGGGATATAGGGAGTGAAAGAGGCAGGGGAAGACTAGAATATACACTCCAGTGGCTTTGTGATGCTCTAGCAAAAACAAAGCAGCTGTAAAGTCATTTGAACTGACAAGCATACTGTCTCTGCCTTAAGGTTGATGCTACATATTTTAAAATCATTGGAACTATGCACAGGGGAACATTCCTGCTGAGTTTCTTTTTTAGTGATCAGATATGAAATTTTTAATTTAGAAACCTATGTAAATTCCCAGAAAATACTATATTAAGAATATGTTATAGGGTACACTGACAGCAATTGTAAACTGCTCAGGGAATCGGCTGTCCTTATGTTATGTGTTTATAGTCTAGTAGAGTGGGGACTCTAGCTGCTACCACAATACAAATCATAAATAATAATATCAGTATTTTACATTAACACATGACACGGATGCTGTAATTAATCTCCAAACAATATGTTATAAACCCAGAAAATTCAGTTAAGATCAAATTTAAAAGAAATCCAAACAGAAATTCACTATGAGGGCACCCAAACAACCATACCTTCACTTTGCAGTGACACCATGCAAAAAAGAATATGATTAAGGAATTTCAGTTTTTGTGATCGCAGATTGTATTATGCTGATTTTAAAAGACATATTAGATTGCTTCTTTTCCTCCCTTCATGTTGTCACTACAGGGCTAAGGCAATGTTATTAGTTTGTCCTGACCACATTTCAATACTTTGAAATAGCTACGTTTCTTTTAAATGTAACCTTAACTCTGAATTAACTGGATTTATAAACTCTTGATTTTCAAATAACTACATTTCTGTAATGTATTTTACCTTAACTAGATAATATATACTCTCAAATGTCATTCCATCTTAATGTGGTTTTTGTCTGAGAATTATCATTGGGTGGGTGCAGCCTCTGCTCAGGAAAAACTCAGAAATGGAATAACATAAGAACTGAGAAAGAGATAGCGCTGAAATGGTGAATCAGAAGGAGACTGTAAAGTTAGGGCAAAGAGAAGAGATGGAGAAACTATCTAAACCTCTTATTATTTAATATTAACCACTCTTTTTTTTGTTAAACCCACGGTCACTTCTCACAGAAAACTTCTACTGGTTTCAGTAGACGCACCACATGTAGAACATCTGCAGAACTGGTCCTATGAATATAATTTACTACCTTTGAAAATCTTCTATAGACCATTTTTAACTAGTCTTTTAGGTCTAGATATCTTTTTAAGCAGATCTAAAGATACTATTAAAAAGTTAAATATATAACAGATGGCATACAAGTGTATCATGAGAAGAATGCATTATGGATAAAAATTTTCATCACATCTTTTACTATTTACAACTTTACTTGTTCATGTGGCATACATGTGTATCTATGCAGAGAAACTTGTATAATGTCTGCCCATTTTATGCCAGACTTTAGTCAGTGAATTATCCCTTTTCTCATATTAGTATGTATAAATATATAACATGCTATTTCAAATTAAAGAAAAGACACATATAAAAAAGGATTATTGTGGTTTGGGTGTTTTGCTTTTGAAAAATTAAAGTGGCTGAGAAGGAAATTTGAAACTTTTGTCATATAATATTTTATTAAATATGGATCTGTGATATTTAAGTGGTCATACTACATTGTGGCCATGCCATTGGCATGGATCAGGATTCCTATTAAGTAAATAATCTGAATGTTTTTGAAAGACCTTTAATAAAGTTTATCTAGGGAAATCAGGTTGTACTATGAATTTCACAAATAGTGCATAAAGTTAATACTATGAGCTTCACTCAAACACACAAAAAGCAAAGTAGTTCAAATGATGGGTAAAAATACTGGTTGATGGTCCATCTTTTATTTGCTCTTCTTGGCCTACAGTTAGATAGTTACAAATAATTTTCATACTTCATCAGTGCATTGCAACACCTACTATATGTACAATATGGTGGATGATGGCACAGCCAAATATTTGATCAAATTTTACTCTGGGCAATCCTGAATGTGGTGCTCTCAAAAAATGAGAAATTGAAATTATTCCATTAGAGTCCGCTATTTTTCAGGGCCTGGCAACAACCTAAGTCATCCACCACTAATGACGACTTTGTGGTAAGGCTATAATGTCAGGCTAGATTTCGCCTCCAATATTCATTTCTTTTCTTGGGTGGGTTTAAATCAGGATTTATTGCAACATTACCATTAGGATTGTTTCCTTTGATTCAGCACAGTATTAGTAAATCAGATTTTTTTTAAAAGAAAAAGATGAAGATTTGTACCTTCTCCAAATGCTGAAAAATGTAAGATAGAGTCCTCGGAATGATGCCTCTATCACTATAACGCTCTGCTCCTCCAGTGATGGTAAAAGTCTTGCCACTGCCTGTCTGTCCATATGCAAAGATAGTGCCATTATATCCTGCGAGAGCACTAAAAAATAAAGGAATAGATAACACATTGCATAGAATACCTTTTCCATGGTTATCTGTTATAACTTCATCAAGAAACAGATCAAATGCCTATCATAGTCAACGGGAATGTTTAAATTGTCTTTGGTGGGCATTTGGGTCAGTCTCAAACACATTTATTTTAGATCAGATGAAGTTTCAAGATTTTCATGAACTGAAGGGAAATCACTGATGGTCTGATTCATCTCACAATTAAGTATCAGAGTTACCATTAGATTCTAACAAAGTTTATTATTATGAACATACTTTTAGTGCACCTATCACCATAGTATTTAAGTGAAAATGAAGAGTTGGTAAATGGCTATTCTGTGGAGGCAAGTAAGATAATTTGTACTGCACTGACAGCGCAGAGAACCATGAAATAGTGTGGAGGCAATGAAGTGTCCTATCCACTGTATCTCAGTCCACCATAGGTGGCTGGAGATCCTGGGGTTTTCCTCATGCTCCACACAACACTCAGACATTTGGAAGGCCAAACCTACTGCACACCCTCTCCCCACTTAACAATGTGTAGGAAATTCTATAAATTGAAATTCAGTATCAAGTAAACCGATATTTCTAACAGTGATCATTATTATGGTATCGCCAATATAGAGATCAAGATGGTCCATTGTTTTTACAAGTTTCTCATTGGCAAACAATTCTAGATGTAAAGGCAAATCCCATAACATATATTGATGATCTTTTATCAAAAATAAATATGTAGAAAATTTGGGGAAACAGTAAAGAACTGCCAGAGGGGTAGCCGTGTTAGTCTGTGTACAGCAAAAACAACAAGAGTCCTGTGGCACCTTACAGACTAACAGATTTTCTTTGGCATAAGCTTTCGTGGGCTATAACCGACAAAGTGGGTTATAGCCCACGAAAGCTTATGCCGAAGAAAATCTGTTAGTCTATAAGGTGCCACAGTAAAGAACTGGAAAATAGTTGATGTTCTGTTCTCCTCAGGTGCTTATATTGTACCACTGACCAAGATATCTGAGTACCTTCCAGAAGTGAATTTTGACATGATTAGCAGTAGTCTTGTGTGGGTCCCTCTTTATCTCTGCCTTTTCTCAGAGAAGAAGCTGTGTAGATTTTTTTTTTTAATTGCTTAAGCTATTTTTGAATGAAGGGTAGGTCAAATTTGCAATTGGAATGAAACGTTATGAGTTTTGTGGAGGTTCCTGGGTCCTAAAGGAGTTCCTTCCACAGTCTTGGACTGGCTAGAAAAAAGGCTCTTTTCTCCTGCACAAATGAAAGTGACCATTATGATAGAGATAGCTTTATTGTGCCAAAGGAGCAAGCTACTGATGATGTTCCTCATTCTGGAGCTTTAGGCAATCTTTTAGGTAAGCTTGGGCCAAAACCAATAAACATCTTGAAGATAGGGACTGAGACTTGGCACAATACTTTAGGGGGATTCAATGTAATGAGATGATGACAGATCTTTCATAATTCCAAAACCCTGTGTTGCTGTGAAGGTGCACTGCTGAATTCTGTATTGATTGTACTTTACTCAGGTAGTCAAATTCCAATGCTATGTCATACACTCCCCTGTATTTTATTTCCTCCCACTCTGTAACTTTCCTATCTTCAAAGCGTCTGACGAAGTGGGATTTTCTCCCACGAAAGCTCATGCGATTAATAAATCTGTTAGTCTTTAAAAGTGCCACAAGACTCTGTTGTCTTTTTACTCAGGTAGACTGCAGTGCTGTTGGCCCACAAAGTGGTAATCAAGGCATATATTAATAAATAAAACATGGTCACCTTTTGAAAGGTTAGGATGCAGTCTCCTATGTAAACAGAGATGATAGAATGTGGGCTCTGCTATGTGAGAGCTTTAGTCAGTGAGAATCCAAGAGCGCAATGATGGGACATAGGCTGCTAGTCATTCTGGGACTGGACACTGCTGTGTAAGAGTTTAGCATCACTGAGGAATCCAGGAACACTCCCAAACAGCAATCTTACTTGACCAATTTTGCAGGTGTGCATTTTCAATCAGAAGAGACTGCATTGTGGCTGAAAACTCATCTGACAACCACTTCTGTCGTATTTGAATTTAATTTCAGCCAGCTGTTCTTCATCCATAAACTAATTTTGAGCAAGCACTAGATAAACATGGGAACAGTTATATTGCTATACATTGTGATGGACAGATGGAGCTGTGTGTCATCCCACTTCCATGATCAACTGAGACATTTTTATTAATGTATTTAGATAATTTACAGGATATGAAAGTATGTATTTGAAGATTTCTGGTCTTGGTTTTGTTTTCAAGGATAGAGAGATCTAATACAATGGACAAAGAACATTCCCCTTGATCTGGATTTCATTACTTATAAGGTGGTACAGTTTGACAGAACTATTTGTTTATGAAAATATGCCTAATGGCTTTTTTATTAACACATGGTAAATGTTCCTTCACTACTTGCCAACAGAGATTCATACTTTTTGTTAAATTAGAAATTAGGAGTGGAGGAATGCCTGAGGTATAAATATAAGTTTGGGGTATTTGCCCTGGCGTCCCTGATATATATATATATACACATATATATATATATACACATATATATATATACACATATATATATACACACACACACATATATACATATATATACACAGTGCTTTTTTTCTAAAAAAAAAGGTACCGGAACTCCTATTGATGTCCGTCATGTCATAAAGAAATAACACTGAAAATAGTGCAGTAAACAGTAAATTTTTGAATATATCAAAGAAATAAAAATACAAGGTAAAAACTGTTAAGTTTTATTAACTATGCAGGCCGCTAATATACTGAAAGACAACCTGTGAGGTCTTACAGCAGGGGTCCTCACACTTTTTAAATAGGGGGCCAGTTCACGGTCCCTCAGACTGTTGGGGGGCCGTATTATAATTAGAAAAAAACGTGAATGCGTAGCTATCACGTCTGCTGCTGGCCTGTGTTTCTGGGTACTGGGTGGCAGGCAGTAATGCATCCACACACTTTTTGTTGGTGCTGTGGGCTCCGGCCAGGCCCAGAGTGTGGGACTGACCGATGTTAGCCTGCTGGCCTGCTGTTGTGTACGCAACTAGTAGCCAATGTTCCCTCTAGGTTTGGTGGCTTGTGTGCAAAATTTTCAAGCCGTGTGAAAAACTTTTTCAGAATAAATTTTTGGGGAAAACTCACAAGATAGAAATTATAGGCATTAATTGAAGATAAAGTGACTGTAAATAGAATTAATTAATTAATTGTGTTTAATTAATTTAATTGGAATGAATTTGGAATTGAAATCTAATTTTAAGAAAGGTTTTTATTTAAAATTAATTTTTAAAAAGTTTTAAAAAAGAAGGGAGAGAAGGAAAAAAGAGAAGGAAGGAGGAGACAAAGAAAAAAAGAAAGAAAGGAAGGAAGCAAAGACAGAAAGAGCAGGAAGGAAGGAAGACAAAGAAGAGAAAGAAAAAAAGGAAAGGAAGATAGAAGAGAAAGGAAGGCAGGGAAGAGGAAGACAAAGAAGAGAAAAAGAAAAAAAGGAAAGGAAGGAAAGGAAGAGGAAGAGAAAGAAGAGAAAGGAAGCAGCCCCGGGGGTCTGGAGGGGGCGGTGGGGGCTGCCGGCCTGCGCGGGGGTCCCTCCTTGTCCCCACCCCCACCCCTCTAACCCGGGCCGTCTCCTTTTCCCCACCCCACCCCACAACCCGGGCCGTCTCCTTGTCCCCACCCCCACCCCACAACCCGGCCCGTCTCCTTGTCCCCACCACCCCCCCTCTAACCCGGCCCGTCTCCTTGTCCCCACCCCACCCCACAACCCGGCCCGTCTCCTTGTCCCCACCCCCACCCCTCTAACCCGGGCCGTCTCCTTGTCCCCCCACCCCTCTCCAGGCCTCCCTCCAGCCCCCTTACCTGGCTGGAGGCTGGGAACCACAGGGACGGCCGGCAGAGCTGCTTGTCGGCCAGTCCGCTCCCGCCCTGAGCACGCTGTAACTGCGCATGCTCAGGGCGGGAGATTTGAATCTCCCCAGCCCGGCCCAGCCTGCACAGCTGGGAGGGAGCACCGGCGGGGACCGAACGCGGCCCCGGCAGGGCAGACAGACCCCGGCAACGGAGCCTGATCCTGGCCCCGTGCCGGGAGGCCGACGCTGTCGGGAGAGCGGGGCGGGGTCGGCTCTGGGCCAGGAAGTCGAAGCGGCCGGTGGGTGGGAGAAGGAAAAAAGGGTGCCGGAACGCCGTTCCGGTGCGTTCCGGCAGAAAAAAAGCACTGTATATACACATATATACATACACATATATATACATACACTCATATATGTATACACACATATACATATACACACACAGAGAAAGAGAGAGAGAGAGAGATATGCATTATGGTTTTCTTTTCTTAATTTCATGTATACCTTTTTAAAGTCTGTATTGATTTTACTGGTTATATATTTTTTCTCCATGTTTACTTCACGGATAAAGACTTATAAAACTTTTTTGTTCATTTTTAATATTTCAGATTAAGTATTGTAAACTGCCCCAGATTATTGCTGGGGAAAAAAGTACTTTGGCACCTGCTGTATACAGATATTAGGTCCTACTTTCTATGGTGATTGACAAGATATAAATACCCATGACAGAAACTATCATTACTTTGTATTTTCACTTTTCTGTAAAATAGATAATTGGAAACAATCACCCAGAAGTTGAACAACAAGGAGTCATGTGATAAATAAATTTGTTAGTCTTTAAAAGTGCCACAGGACTCCTTGTTTGTTTTGCTGACCAAAACTAACACAACTACCCCTTTGGAATCCAGAAATTGTTAATATTAGAAACCGGATAAATATTCAATCTACTTTTTACATTAATATCATTGGCTATGTCTACACTTACCAAAGTTAGTTTGAATTAGTTAATTCAAACTAACTAATTCAAACTAATTTTAGTTAGTTCGAATTAGTTAATTGCATTGAACTCAATGTGCCGGTTAGTTCGAACTAACATGGCCACATTGGTTAATTCAAACTAACTAGTTCAAATGAACCCTTACTTCAAAAAGTATAAGCGAATTTATTAGGTCAAATCAAGGAAGCCCTTAATTTGAACTAATGAAAGCCTAGTGTAGCCAAAGCTTAAGTTAGTTCGAATTAAGCTTCCTTAATTCGAACTAACTTGCTAGTGTAGACATAGCCTTTATGACCAACTGAGCCAGGATTTGACAATCTGCATTTGACAGAGCAGATTATAAAGTCTTTGGATTCAGGAATACCAAGTTCCTCTTTCCTTTTAGCAGCTTTAGTTTACAAAGGCTTGCCTTAGATTTATACATCTCATAAACTGTTTTTGCACAATTCAAAACCCTCTTACAATAAATTGAAAGAGGGCAATGAAAGGGATGTTAATTAGGGAAGAATTATCCTCTTGATAAGATTTACCAGACTCCAAAAGCAGATCTAATTTAATTTAGTTAGCCAAAAAATCCTACCAACTTGAATAAAGAAAAAAAAAGGGTAAACATATTCTTGTGCATTTTTTTTCTTCAAAGCATCTGACAAAGTGGGATTTTCTCCCACAAAAGCTCATGCGATAAATAAATCTGCTAGTCTTTAAAAGTGCCACAGGACTCTGGCATGGGGTGCTTTGTTTTTTTTTGTTTATTTTGGGGGTTTTTTGGGGGGGTGGAGGGGGTTGTTTTTGTGAATTTTATTTATGGATAAAGTGATAAGCCAAGATAAGAAAAAATGTTCCCTTCTTGCTGAAGAGAAAGGGACCATGGATAGATAGCTATGGTCTGGTGCCATGAGAGATGCAAAAGCCCTCCAACTTAATAAAGTTTATTTGAACGCCTGAGAGGTTGCCAAATTGCTCAGTTTTAATCCACTACAATAGGATATCAAAGAAAAACAAACAGAGGTATGTTGACAGCAACTACAGCCAACATGTACTCCCAGTAACCAAAAATACCCCATGAAGTCATGGAATGGCTCAATTTTAGCTTCCAGATTTTAAAAAGCCAATAAAACAAGTATCAAGGTTAGGAAACACCCAATCTATCTCCACTAAAAACTTGAATAGTATCTGTGTGCTCCATACAGTAATTGTGAACTAGAGAATTGCCCTTAAGTGAATCTGCTTTTGCTTCTCCTAGCTTTGGGATCTTACTCCTTCCTTTTCTATTCTTCTTCACAGCTGTCATAGCTCCACATCTTCAATTATTGTGCTAAAGAGTCTGCAAAAAGGTGTAGTTCATAGTGTATTCTGGAAATAGTTACACTTAACCTTTCAGTATCATCTTCCCCTGGTGTCTCTTTGCAGCACAAAAGAATTGGACTTAGAATCACCACGGTTGTATACAAAGAACCAAATTTCACAGTCCCTACACAGGAAAAACTCCCCCTGCAATTGATGGGAGGTTTTTGTGTAAGGCATGAATAACTTGGCCCTAAACTTTGGAGTAAACTCTAGAACATGTTGACCTATCTTCTGAATGAACTGCAAAAAGATTCTGTTCAGAATGTGGCCAAATCAAGAGAGAGGTGATGCTAGCCTACTGTGGGCCCTAAGCAGGAATATCTTGATCTCTTCAGATCATATAAAAAGTAAACAGAGGCTCCTTCCTAAGCCGCTTGGACTCTAAGCAGTTACTTAGGCTGGTTATGTCTAGTACCGGTTCTGAATCAAAGTCCATTAAAAAAAAAGGTCTCAGTTCAATGTTGTTATTTTGATAATTAATGACAGTAGCAACCAGAAGGCCAAATCCAGATCAAAGGACGCCTGTGTTGAGTACCATACAGAAATGCTGTGACTCCATAGGTAAAGGTGAGTTCTGTTTTGCTATTAAAATAGGGATTGTACTCTTTTGTTTTATATGAAAGAGACAGCACACCCTCCCCAAATGTACAGCCCTTATTTTTTGAGTACAGATTAAATGTAGAATTCTCAAGTAAATCCATTAACTAATTGAAGAGTTAAAATTAAAAAGTGACTCCTTTAGGAAATTTAGTATCCTTTTCAGTCTTTTCATTGCCTCCAATCATTTTAACAACAGAATAACACACTCTTCAAACTTCCCATATAGTTCACTGAAATCTCTTGCATAAGCTATATTTGAAGAAATTAGGCTATAATTAAGCTATTATTAATTATTTTTTATCTAATTATGATAGGCTACAACAGGGCCAGGTCAACAGCTCAGGTAACTAATTTGTAAGTGGGGACACTGGATATAACTCCACAAGTGACTAACCACTCTTCCTCTGCAGTTCATTTTCATGCAACAGCTGGCAGGTGGGTGGAGAAGGGGTACAGAGGGATCGGGGTGTCAGTGGGCAGGCAGGGAAAGCTACTGGGGGCTGGCGATGGTGGTGGGGGGTTGAAAAATTGAATGTGGCCCTCACCCAAAAAGGTTATGATTCTAGGATACCCCTAGAGGCCAAGATCAGCAGGGGAAAGGAGCGGGTCTCCTTTTCCCTGCTGACAGCCACCCTAACACTCTTACATTATTAATTATGAAATCATGATTTATAATTTAATAGAAGTTATGCTGTTACATTTTACTTTACTTATATATTGCTATCTAAATAGCCTGTTCTTTTCTCTTTGCCTCTTCAAAAAACAGATCATTGATATTTCATCTACAAAGATCTTTCTCATTGGGTTAAATTTTCAAAAAGGCTTCAACCTGGTCATATTTTCTACACCTAAGTTTTACAAGGACACACTAGCCTCCTCCTACCCCAAACAACAGATACATTCATGGAAACTTTCATGGAAACTACATTTGCCTGCAAAAATGCAGCTTATGTGTAGCAGACATATGAGTTTACAAACAAACAAAAATCAGAAGTGAAAATGTGCACCCAAAACCTTACACATTCAAAAGTGTAAGCAACAATCAAGGATACTTTTGAAAATTGTGCCCATTACTTCTCTCCGCATTATTTAAGATCTATAAAAAAAATACAGGATACAGGTCTGATCTTGCTAATCCATGCTTTTGAAAAACAATGACTAGTGAAATTGATGGGAGTGCAGTGCAATTTGGCAACGAATCTAACCTAATAATTGTTAAAATAATAAATCCGAATTAGGGATCAAACGATCTTTTTTCATTTACAATTTTCAAAGTAAAGATCAATTTCTAAATTGCTTACTTAACCTGCAGCTTGTTTTAGTTTATTCCTGAGATATCAAGATCTAAATTTAAACTGTAGCTGTATAAGCTTGATTATGAGCATTTGGAAGATGGGCAAAATCAATGGCTTTTGCTGAACATGGAATACTTGAAAAATCCAAGGTATGCAAAAAATTTTCCACATTAAGGTACACAGTTTACTTAGTGAAAGAAAATTATGGAGTAGGAGAATGCTTCTTTAAACATGTGAGCAGTACTATGCCAGTTAGTGCACAACTTTATAAAGCAAAGAGGGTCACATTTAGTTTAGGTGCAGATGAAGGGCCTCTGTATGAAGTCACCGCACACTAAACCCAGGTTCTGACTCAGGTCTGAGCCCAACCCCCCTTTCTCTCTATATACCAAAAAATCCAACTCAGATTAGCAAGCACTCAGAATCTGGGTCCTAGGGGCCTGCTGAGGATGGAACACAGGTATAAGCCCTATTGTTTTTACAGTGTGGATGCAAGTCAAACAGCAGACCGAGCCAGTCTGTGTATTGCAATATCAATGTTAGTACGACTTCGAGACCAAGATCCAGCAACTGTAAGCCCAGGTGTGCAATGCAATGGAGATGCTCAAACATGGGCTTGGAAAAAAATTACCTAAGCAGCAGAAGTGGAAGCTAGGTGGCTAAGTGCAACATTTAGATACTACGGAGATCCTCAAAATTCCGACTCAGCCTCTACCTAACCCTGGAGGCACCTAAAATCTCTAGGCCCTTGAGTTTCCGTTGTTACGTTTCCTTGTCTACTGCTTCTGCCAGTGATCACATGCAGATCCACTTCAGTTTAGATGACAGGGTGCCTATCTCATGCCTAAGGCACAGCAGGATCTTCAGATTAGGTGTCCCCCCACCTATCTCACTTGTGGGACCTGATCAAGGTGTTCTGGGAGCATATCTAAACTCACACAGGACAGCTTGGGGGCAAGTGGATGGAAAAATGGATAAAGTAGGACTCCCTTATAAACTTTCTTGTTTAGACTACTCATGAGGGATGTGGGAGTCACAGATTCAGTTCACTCTCTGCATGAGAAGGACATAGATTTGAACTTGGACATAGATTTGAACTCACCTCTCTGGTGAGTATACTAATTACTGGACTATGAGATATTCTGATGTGAGTCTCTCTCAAGCTCTTCTGCTGAAATTGTTTCACTGCATCAACAATTATATATGTATTGGACTAGAGCAGGGGTCGGCAACCTTTGCTGGCCCCATGCCAGCCCAACCCCCCGAATTCTCAGCAGGTGCCAGGGGCGGAACCAGAAAGGGGCCAGGGGCCACCACATGTGAGGCAGCTCCTTTTCTCTGCTGGCCTTGCCCCCCAGCTGGGGGTGGCGCCACCGTGGACAGCAGCCGTGCGCTGCAGGGCTGGGAGCACTATGTTCTGCTAGGCGTAGGCACACATGCCAGGGGGTTGCTGATTCCTGGACTAGAAAAAGAGGGACAATACCTATAATTTAGTGGTAGGGCACATACTCAAGAGGTGGGAAAAACAAATTCAAATCCCTATTCCATAACAGGCAGCAATTAAAAATGAACCCAGGACCCCCCATCTTCCTGGTGAGGGCCCTGTCCACTGGGCTAAAGGTTAAAAGGAAAGCCTCCTTCCCCACAGTGACCTGTATCTTTTTCACACAAGTGGGACCTGCTGCTTTTGCTAGAAAGGTGCATCTCTGAATGAAGCCATTTGTGCCATTTTCCTGGATATACTCATATAGTGATCCTGCTCTGGTTCATAACTGTCCGTATGGCACCTTGGCCCAGGTTGTAGGCCTATTGGACAGTTGGAGTACCTGTGTGCAGGTGATGAATTTGTTTTTAAACCCCTTTCAAACATACCAACGTAGTCTTAGTACCTGTCGGGGAGACTGGGGGTTTAGTTAGCCCCTACCATCTGGGGCCTCACTTCTGATGGTCTTTTCCAATCCGGAGCCCAGGCTGCAGCTGACCTAGAGGTCCTCAGATGGAATAATTTCACCTCTAACTCTGAATTAATTTACTTTATTGGTTTATGTCACTCATAATATTATTCTAACATGAGTTCTGATGGGTTCATTTTAAACCATTGGTCATCTAAATGTAGGTGGTCATACAACAGCTATGGAAATACAAGACTAATGAGGAAAGTAGGAAAACATAAGTATCTTTGATCTTTTGAGAACATCTCGGCTCCTTTCAAATCCCACTGCCCTCAATTATTTTCCTGATGTCACCTCCCTGCACTTTTCCTCTCCTATTTCAGAAGCCCCTAATCCACAATCAACTCACAATAAAATTCAACACACTTCTTGCAAATCCAACTCTCCGGTATTGATGTTTATGATTAAAGAATGGTTAACTTTATTTTATTTTTAAACTCCAGGAAAGCAATTTTGGACAAGGATTTGCCTTTAGAGAAACTCAGTACTTAAATATCCTCTCTCGTTTGGAGTGCAGATAAAACTTCCTTTTAATTAAAATAAACAAAATATCTCAGCATGATATCCTCTCTTTATATCTTTGCCAGAATTGTGGTATAAATTTAATTTGGTGATACCTCACATTTAGTAAATATGTCCAATCCCAAACACACATATAACAGCACTATTTTTTCAAGAATTTACGGCACACAACAGTTTCTTTAGAAATTGATAACAATTTTCCTGAAAAAGGAGGTGCAATATTATTTCCTGTGTTATCCTACCAAAGTTTTCCAAAATATGCAATTTCAGCCATGAAGATTGCATATAACATTTTATTGAAAAATATGCTCAATGCACCCACTCACTCAAACTGTAACCTATAATAAGCAGATTTCTTTAACATTTTGGAAATCTGCAATTTGTGTCAGAATAAATCTTACAAATACTGTGCCCTATAATAGTGATTTGATGAAATGTTAATGAATCCATGCACTTAATACGGCCCTAAGGTTGCAACCATTTCAAGAAAAGGCCTTAACCATTATTGGTCTGAATCCACAATTTAGCACAAATTTTAAACTGGGTTGTGTCAAACTGGCATTCAAAAGCAAAGTGATTGCACAACTCTTTTGTGCCAAGCCACCCACATTAGTAATAATAAAGCTAGGATGCAAGTTTGTTTAAAGCAGAGCTCAGTCACTGCTCACCACACTGACTCAGGAATATAAACTGCTCAGGAATCGTTCATTCGAGTCTACCATCTAGAACCATGAATAATCATGCCTGATGTTTACACTTTAATTTCTAGAATTCCAGAGAGGATAAACTGTGTTATAAACATAGGCACTGTGGTTATGTGTTCTTTAACTTAGCTACATTACCATAAAACTTAAGAAACCATTTATGAAGCTCTGTGCCAACAATTCATTACAAATATATCACATCAATAAGACCTAAAGCTTCAACCAGGTCAGGGATCCACTGTGTAATATAAGAGTTAATGACAGTCCCTGCCCCAAGGATTGTACAATCTAAACAATAGGATTGATTAATAGTTTGTAACAATAGAGCTGACAATATCTTTATTTTCAGTATCCCAGTATCATAAATATATAGAAAGACTTTCCTTTATGGCCACTGTGTTGGAAACTATTCTGTCTGCTAGTTAAGTCACTCAGCAACCTACTGTACCAGCCAATACTACCTACAAGTCCAGAATCAACATGCTGCAGCTGCACTCAGTAGCTCCACAAAACAAGACCAAGAAGATGGAAAATGTGTTACGTTACACCGCAGCTGAGTGAAGGGGACAATGAACAAAGAATAATGGGCAATAATTTTTTTTGTTTTTTTTAACAGAAGGGGAGAGAGAGTCTTCTGTGCAATTTGAAGAATGAAAAGATGGCAAATTCATACAGCATTTATGCAATATGGAAACATAACCTTTTAAAAATAATATTTAAAAAATACAAAAATTAATATGAGGATATGACACTATTTTAAGGACAATTGGAACTGCAAAGACATTTTTTATTTTTAGAGTTTTTTTCAATGCATATGTGTCTTCTAATAACTGTGGTATAGAAAATACTTCAGTTCCTGTATTTCTCTAACATTAACATTAATTTTTACCTATGGTGAAAAATAGGTGAATGAGTATATAGAATTCTTAAGAGCAAATGAATGGGACAATGGTCAGCTAAGTTTGGTTAATATAACAGCTAAATAGTGGCTTTAGTTTTAAGAGGTCAGAAAGACTTTAAATATTCCCTCTTGGGGGAAAATCCCCCTACAGCACTATCTGTTAACATTTAATCAGTCTTCATATAGGAAAGAAGACATTTCCCACACCCTTAATAGGATTTTGGCACACACCTGTATTCATCTAGATCAAAATGGACTGTCTCATTGACTGAATCCTGTTTGTGTCTAAGTGAATAAGAGGTATACTTATTTCTGAGTTCTGAGAAATGTTAGCAAAGATCTACATTAAGCTTCATTGCATCATTTGATACTCCCAGCCTTTGCTCCAATGATGATGCATAACTACCTGACCCTTTGTATCCACCTGCTACTCACTCCTGTGCTTTCTTCCATGCAGACCAATATGTCTCCTGAACCACACTCCTGACCTCGCCCCCACTCCTGACCTGGCCTCCCCTGCCTCCATCCTCCCATCTAAGCCTCTGCACGAAACACACTTTAAGAGACCTAGAAACACAAGAACTGCCCCCCCATAACAAAAAACAAAAACATTAACTAAATTGGCAAGTAGGGAAAGGGGAATGCAAGAAAGGGAAAATGAAAAGCTCTTTAAAAATAATTTTGAAACTGGTGATATGCATATGAACCACAATACCTGAAGGCCAGGTAAATGTTTTCTAGTGATCATTGCAGATTTGAATCTTTATATATAAACACGGAGACATTAATGTTGTCAGAGTGTGTACAAAGCCATTCCATATAACCACATGTTCCTGCCTCTGTTGACCCGCTTCCTCCCATTTCCCTCTTGGTTTGTTACACCCACTTATTTTGTCTGGTCTTATTTTAGGACCAGATTGTGACTCAAGCTAATAGAAGGAGGGGAACAAAGATCCTCTTACCCTCCTGCACTGCTGCATTAGTGGTCCTTTCTTCATGGCTTTAGTGTGAACATGAGGGAAAGACAAGGGCTACAATTAACAAAACAAGTGTGTGGGATGGAGATGTAGAGGTATGGGAAACAGGTGGAATCAAGTTTCTTCCCATTGTTATGCACCAGCCACTGGAGATGATACCACCTTCTGAAGCCCAGCAATTAATTACTTCCTCATGGAAGCAAGCTCCTCCTGGGGCACTGTAGCAGTGAAATGCCCCTTACAGAAGGATGAACCTTAAGGCTCAGTCTAGTCTTTTAAATTTTAAGTGCGTCAGGACAGGAGATGTTGGATATCCTCAATCAATATCCAATGTGCCTGGGGCTCCTGGGTGATACAAATAACCACAGTTGCCTGCTGATTTCCTGTTCCCCTAGTCTATAAATGCATTGTCTATATTTTAAAATCTTCATCTTCATACTTGGTTATGAAGCAGCTAGTTCGCTGTTTATATCATTTCATGTATGTAATTAATATTTACATAGTATATATATATTTTTTCTTTTCATGGAACTCTATAGTCAGTCACCTATTAGCAACAACATAATGGTACAACAAACTGTTCCACTTTTACAACCTAACCTGAATGTCCTATGAGAGCAAAACTCTTGTTGAGGTCAATGGGCTTGTGTCCAGGCAAGGAATTAATAGTAGGACACTTTGCAGTTAAACAAGACACTGTCCACTTGGAGAAAAAAAATTAGACTTGAAATTGTTAAAACTAATGCCAAAAATCACTAACTGAAAGGAAATTATATATTTCTTTTTGTTGTTGATTTCAGTTTTTCAATCTGTGCTTGTCAGTTTCACATTAACTGTTTCCTCTGTATAGTCAATTTCCCCTACTTTGTGCGAAATATATTAGCCATGGGACCACAAATTGAGCAATGAGAATAAATATAAAGAAAAACCAGCCTAATGCACAGAGCAGTATACAAGGTGCACTCTAAAAGAAGCAAGTTCATCAATAAATTTCATCCCTTTTAGTTTTGCTGGATGCAGTGGGAATGGTGCCGGTTGCTCCCTTAGATCATTTGGTGCTTCTGCAGAGCTTATAAAAGAGGGAGTGTGGTGTTTGGATCTTTGACTTTCCAATGGACAGTCCTGGGCTTCATAAATGAAGTAAGTTCCTACAGCAATCTGAACCTGGGGATTTCCAGAATTCTGAGAACTTCATTCTACAACATTAACATTCTTTAGCTATTATATTGAGGAATCAAGATACAGTGCCACCACCACCACCAGATGTACATCAAGCAGAAAGTATTAAGAACAAAACTAGAGACCCACTCATAATTGTTCTTAAGTCTTATTAAAATTAATAAAAACTAAACAGGGAGATTAGATTTCCTCATGCATACCCCTTTTCTGTACAGCTGTATAATATGAGGGTTATAAAATTAATTTTTCTGAAGGATCAGTGGAGGTTAATCAGTGGAATAAGAACTAACCTAATGTGAATTCCTCTGGTTTCCCAGATTACTTTAACGAAACAGGCAATCATAACAATGCTAATTTAGGGCCTGATGATGAAGCCTTTCTGTAAGCAGAACTCCCATGGAATTCTTGCAGGCCTATCAGATTCAGATGGATCAGCATTTAGAGAATAAAAGCACAATCCATTTTTAAATCATCATGGCAAATGATTATCAGATTGTTTTCAAATGGTATAACGAAAGTTACTGCTGACCCCATGTAACCGATGATTATTCACAGGATTAAAACCTACCATTCCGCAACTGGTTTTGCAATACTTTCAAAAACTGCATCCTGTTTTGCCTCCTGATCAAAAATTTTCTGAAATCTGCAAATAAATAAACAAATCATCATGCAGTATCTTAAAACACTACTTTATTCATAATTTTTGTTTTCCTCTTTGCAACTAGTCAATGTTTACATCACTGGGCTTACATAACCTAATACAATGTTTTCCCTGTTGTCTTAACCACAGTGTCCTGTTGTGCTATTGTATACAAATTGATAGTAAACAGTACTTCTTTGACAAGATCTGTACAATAAAATCCTCTGATAAAATAATGCAGTTTAGGGGGGAAAACATCCTATATTTTACAGCTATCAAGGGGATCAGTGTTTGTAACTGGTATCACACTGAATCCAGATAAATAAATTATATTATAACAAAGCAAGGCACATAAACAATACAGCCAGGCTCCCAATTTTTGGACTACAATGAAAGGAATCAATTAGGAAATGTTTCAATTGATAGATGAACATCAAATTAAAAAAAAAAAAAAAAAGATTCACTTACTATAAGCCAACATCAACATTGCTCTCTATGGCAATATAAGTTTACACAGTTCTGCAAAGAATATGTAAAAAGACATGAGCTGGGGCTCAAAAAGTTTACAGTGCATAGTTACAGACAAATGCAGCACATGGGGAAATATTCAGCAAATGAGGTATGGAGATGTAGGTTCCTAACTTGGAAACCTTTATTCAGACAAGTAGTTGCATTGATTTTGTTTGATCTTAATGACACTGTGCAGAGGAGCACGGAAAGGTAGAATCAGGCCCAGTTGGTGAGAGGACCAGTGCAGGAAGACTTCACAAAACAAAAAATAGTGAGTTTTAAAGAGAAAAGAAAAAGTGGCTGTTGCCTCTCTTCTTTATGTATGGCTTTATTATAAAGGATTGAAAACAAGAACTATTTCCTTAAGGATCAGAATGCTCAGTATTTCTTATAATTCACTTGCAAACTCCCTTGAGAATGATACAGACAGAAAATTTCAGCATCTATTACAGCTTGCATGGGCATCTGCAGCCTAAACTAGTGTTAAATAGAAACTGTCCAGTAATATCAGCATGAGCTACAGATATTAGTTTGGAGTGTTATTCTACAATAGACTTTAGATATTCTTCAGCATCAAATTTCAACTCCTATGACATTCCACATAAAATGTTGCATCCAACTTTTCCATATAAAGGATGCTATCAAGTAACTGTTTTACTTTTTTTTTTTGTAATATCTTCTTAGAAGTGTATAAATATTCTTTCTAAGCCAATAGTTTTCCTTTTCATTTGACAAACTAATTTTTTTCAGTGGGTTTTGGTTAGGCCTGAAATCAACAAATTTCAGTTAAAAAGTGCTTTTTGTCAACAAATCTTTGGCTAAAATCATTACCCATCCTATGCTGGTTTATTAGCTTATGTGGGAGCATAAGGTCATTCCCTCATTCTGGCCTTCTCTGCACTAAAACTTTATAACCAGCTGCATGGGTGCAGGCCTGAAACAGAACTCGGGCATTTTTATCACAATTCCATGTAATATTTTGATGAAGCATATAAATTCAGTTATTAAACTTTTCTAATAATATACTGCAGCATTGAAAGATACCTCTTATTAAAAAGTCGTTGTAAAAATCTTACTAAATAGACCAAAACTGTATTGTGTGAATCAGAGTTTAATATGGAAGTCTTATTGACATGCCACAGGACTGGCACACAGAATCCAGTGGCTGACTTTGATGCAATAATCTTCTTTGAGGGCAATGATCATATTTAGTATAGAAAAATGAACTGTCTTTAACAAGAAGAAAAAAAATAAGTTTGGCTACCAATCCAGCAATGCTGAAAGTGATCTTTGTATAAAACACATGAAGAAATAAAGCAAAGAAAAGTAAGCTTACTTAAACTTGTAGCTCTCTCGTTTATTATTGACAAATCCATCTGCCAAGTCACGAGGCACAATAATCTCTAAACTGGAGGCTGACTTCTCATCTTCACCAACTGAATAAATCTGCAAAATAAAATGACTTCATCAGTAGAACCGTGGTTCGTACCACAGCTATATTGTCTTGATGTGCATCATCTCATTAAGACCACATACAGAACTTTTATAGTTGTCACTTTGCTGTACACTACTCAGAATTCCATGGAGGCAGAAGAGAGAGAGAGGCCAGTTTGCACTCCTCCAAAAACAAAGAGCTCCCCACTTGACTTACAAGGGTGGGGGTGGGGTTACATTACACCATTCAGAGCAGTCCCCTTCTCTCAGTCACCCACCCGAAAATAAGACTTTAAAATATCCAAATACAATCAGACACCAAGTTCTTTCATAAAAGTTGCTTAATACAACCACTTCCAAATATCTAACTAGCTGTTAAAAAAAAGTGAAGAAGCGTTTATTATGTAAGATTAATAACTCACTCACCAGGTAATTTTTAGACCACAATTTAAGAAGCTTGTTTGGTTGGAGGCTTTTTTGTTTGTTTGGTTTGGGTTTTTGTTTGTTTATTTGTTTTTATATAAAGAGGTTTGTGGCAAACATACATACATTCCCTTAATGAAAATGCTTAATTCTGGATATTGGAAGAGAATGTTTGAGTTGAAATACTTTACCTTCACTGATATCAAAATAAAAAGTTCAAAGAAAACAAGTTTCCTATAAGTATGTGAAAAACCAGCTCCTTGCTTCACTCCTGCCCCAAAGGTCACAAGTATTAAAAGCGTTTCTACTGCTTCCTTTTTACAGGTTTTTAAAGGCTCCATTTAGCATTTAATGTCTATGGCTTGCTGCTCACACCAGGCCACTTAAAAATTATCTTCGTGGTGCAACAAGTCAGCCACAGCAGCAAATGTACACCACCACTCAGACCCCTGGGGAAATTCAAGGCTGGGAACTAGCCTCATAAAGTAGGAGCAATGAAACAAACAAACAAGAAAGGAGTCTTGCGGCACTTTTAAAGACCAAACAAATTATTTACCGCATGAGCTTCTGTGGGTAGAATCTATAATCTAGGATTCTTCCCACGAAAGCTCATTCGATAAATAAACCTGCTAGTCTTTAAAAGTGCCCCAGGACTCCTTGCTTTTTGCTGCAATAGACTAACCCGGCTGCTCTGGAAGTAGGAGCTAGCAATGAAGGGGAATCTCCGCCTCCCTCCACCAGCGGGGCATCCTGGGCTGCTCCTTGCCTGTCTGTCTCCACCCACCCTGGGCACCCAAGCTGCCCCCGCTGCCTGCCCGCCTCTGGGCACCCGGTGCTGCCTCCTGCCTGGCTGCCAAACGCCCCAGCCACCCGGTGCTCCCCCCACCGCGCCCACAGCTGGGGCTGTCCCGACACCATTTGCTCCCCAGGTTAGTTGCATCCCGCGGCACCTACCCCCGCCTGCTGCCGCCTGGCCACGGGCTTCACCCGGGCATAGATCTGGATCGTTTGCTTCACCATCTCGCTCCCCGATAACGGCGTGGGGCGGCGGGGGCTAGGCCCTGCGTAGCAACAGTAACCAAGGAACACTACCCAGCATACCCTGCGCTAGGCGGCCGAGGGCCGGTCGAATGGTAGCCACTGACCGGCTTTATTCCGCGGCTCCGCCTCGCGCTCCCCTACCCCGCCCCGTCCTCAGCGGGCGGCGTGTTTCCCGCATGGAACACGGTGGCGGTGGTGCAGCGCGAGCTCCCGCGTGCCGCAGGGTGCTGCTCGCTCCTTGGTGGTGCAGCGGGGGTGGGGCGAGTCCCCCTCGCTCCCGCAGCGCAGTCGAATGTGAATGTGTCAGCTGCAGGGACCGGAATGGTGCGGTGATGCACGCTGTTAAGGGCTGGGGGAGCTCCGCAGCCCCACGGCGCTGGCCTTAAAGCCCCAGCTCCTGTGATCATTTAAGGATACGAGAATCTTTAAAAAGTTTCTAGCCCCATGACAAAAAAAATCCCCACAGGCTCTAAAACAAGACCAAAAAAGGGGGCACGCCTTGTATTTAAGTCAATTTCATTATTTTGGGAGCCTGACTCATGTTATGGGAATTTTGGAGTGGCTGACCCCCGCAACTGATTTTGGTTTTGAGGGGGCGGGGGAACGCCCTGTTCTTCAGAGGGGGGAAAAGTGCTAGATACAGGATCATCGATGCATAGACTGAAGAGTGCTTGAAGGATCACAAAGGGCAATGATAAAGTACATCAAATTGCATTGGGGTAGGAATAGAATGGATTCTGTTCTATAATAGGAGTCTATTTGAGGTCTGACCATCTTTACTATATTCTATTTTAAGTCTGACCATCTTTACTATATTCACTAACACGCTGTTAAAGGAAGGAAGCAGTATGCCTCAGTAATTATGTTTGCAGCTGATATTGAAGTCCAAAATGTCACTAACACCTGTAAAGATGGAGCAACAATATAAAAGGGATCAGGAGAGAGATGTCAGGTAATAAAAATGGAATGGAATCATACAAGTAATCTCAAACTCTTGAAGAAAGATGGAAAGCATTACTGCTTTCTTAGGGCAGCAAATTAGATGGGTTTACAGTGCAATAAGGTAGCAAACAGAATCAACACAATTGTAGGCTGCATATGCAGAAGTGTTACATGGATAGTGCGAGTCTGAGGAAATTAAAGAGAGAATTTGAGCTATGATAAGTGAAAATTTTGTGTTGGCACAATGATATTGTAACTATCACTGGGGCTCATGGAAGCAGGTAGGATAGAACTCAAGGTACTTCTGATCCAAAACTATAGGCTCCTGTGACTTAATCTAAAGGAGAAATTCCTTTAATTATTTTAGAATCTGGTCTATTACATACAGATGAGCAATTCTAATGTTACCCATTGAAGCATAGTAGCATATCATTCTATGCAAGGTATTTTTGTTTGTTGTTTTTTATAGTGTCCAGCATCACATTTAAGTGCTTCCTAAGTATATTTAACTCACACAGTGAAGTTCTTAATGGACTTTTCCATATTGCTCCCTTCCATCATGGAGGCAATGCCTGAGGAATTTGCATGACACATTATTACGAGGAGAGACTGAAGGAACTAGGCTTATTTAGTCTGCAGAAGAGAACACTGAGGGGGGATTTGATAGCAACCTTCAACTACTTGAGGGGTGCTCCAAAGAGGAGGGAGCTAGGCTGTTCTCGAGGGTAACAGAGGACAGAACAAGCAGCAATGATTTCAAGTTGCAGCTAGTGTGGTCGAGGCTGGATATTAGGAAAAACTTTCTCACTAGGAGGGTGGTGAAGCATTGGAATGGGCTATCTAGGGAGGTGGTAGAATCTCCATCTTTGGAAACATTTAAGGCCTGGTTAGACAAAACTCTGGCTGGGATGATTTAGTGGGAGTGGTCCTACTTTTAGGCAGGGGGTGAGATGACTTCATGAGGTCCCTTCCAGTCCTAATATTCTATGATTCTATATACACAATAGCTACTGTGTTACATTATTTTTTTCCTCAGCTAATAATTGTTATTAGTACTATACATGATCTTTGCTCTTAATTGAGACTGACTATATTTGATTAAATTGATAATTCAAATTACTGTGTGCAGTGGTGTTGAAGCCTTATTGGTTCCAGGATATTGGAGAAACAAGGGTGGAGGACGTGAGGTAATAGCTTTTAGTGGAACAACTTCTGTTGGTGAGAGAGACCTGCTTTTAAGTTTACAGAGGGCTCTTCTTTAGGTCTGGGAAAACTTTCTCTCATTCAAATTACTGAACTGAAATATCAAAAATGTTTGCCTTGAAAATAGTAATCTCTAATAGGCCTCACATTCCCTTTTCATCTTGATGATAGGTTTTATATTGATACTTGTTTCAGGTGGTTTGATTAGGAAGATAGTATCTATTGTGATATAATATGCAACAGATCTGGCAACCATCATTCATAGATTCTGAGGCCAGAAGGGACTACTGTGATCATCCATCTGACTCATAGACTCATAGACTTTAAGGTCAGAAGGGACCAGTACAATCATCTAGTCTGACCTCCTGCAAAATGCAGGCCTCAAGACCTCACCCACCCACTCCTGCAATAGGCCACCAACCTATGACTGAGTTATTTACCTCCTTAAATCATGATTTAAGGACTTTAAGATACAGAGAATTCATCGGTAGGTGAACCATGCCCTGTGCTACAGAGGAAGGCGAAAACCCCCCCGAGCCCAGGCCAATCAGCCCTGGGGGAAAATTCCTTCCTGACCCCAAATATGGCGATCAGTTAAACCCTGAGCACGTAGGCAAGTCTCAACAGCCAGTTATCCAAGAATCAATTCTCTATAACAACTTAGAACCCACCCCATGTACTCCCCCCTCTTAGACCACTTGTAAATCCACCACACGTAGCCAAATATCAGTCAATTTCCAAAATAGGCTAATCATACCATCCCCTCCATAAATTTATCAAGCTCAGATTTGAAAGCAGTTATGGCTTTTGCCCCCACAACTCCCCTTGGAAGGTTATTCCAGAACTTTACACCTCTAATGGTTAGAAACCTGCATCTAATTTCAAGCCTAAATTTCTTGATGGACAGTTTATAACCATTTGTTCTGGTGTCCACATTGGTGCTGTACTCAAATAATTCCTCTCCCTCCCTGATGTTAATCCCTCTGATGTATTTATAGAGAGCAAACATATCCCCCCTCAGCCTTCTTTTGGTTAAGCTAAATAAGCCAAGCTTCTTGAGTCTCCACTCATAAGGCACGTTTTCCACTCCACAGACCATCCTTGTAGCCCTTCTCTGCACCTGTTCCATTTGAATTCATCCTTTTTAAACATCGGGGACCAGAACTGCACACAATATTCCAGATGGGGTCTCACCAGTGCCTTGTACAGCGGCACTAACACCTCCCTGTCTCTACTTGAAATACCTCTCCTGATACATCCTAGAACTGCATTAGCTTTTTTCACGGCCACATCACATTGGCGGCTCATAGTCATTCTATGGTCAACCATTACTCCCAGATCCTTCTCCTCCTCAGTCCGTTCCAACTGATGCGTCCCCAACTTATAGGAAAATGCTTGTTGTTTGTTCCTAAATGCATGACCTTGCACTTCCCATTATTAAATTTCATCCTATTCCTGATACTCCAGTTTACAAGGTCATCCAGATCTTTCTGTATGGTATCCCGAGCCTTCTCCGTATTGGCAATACCTCCCAACTTGGTGTCATCCGCAAACTTTATTAGCACATTCCCGCTTTTTGTGCCAAGGTCAGTAACAAAAAGATTGAACAAGATCGGTCCCAAGACAGATCCCTGAGGGACTCCACTGGTAACCTCCCTCCAGCTTGACAGTTCACCCTTCAGTATGACCCGCTGTAGTCTCCCTTTTAACCAGTTCCTTATCCACCTTAATATATTCATATTAATCCCCATCTTCTGTAACTTAACTAATAACTCCCTATGTGGAACTGTATCAAATGCCTTGCTGAAATCTAAGTAAATTAGGTCCACCGCATTCCCTTTATCTAAAAAATCTGTTATCCTTTCAAAAAAGGAGATCAAGTTGGTCTGGCATGATCTCCCTTTTGTAAAGCCATGTTGTATTTTATCACAGTTACCGTTATCCTCTGTAGCCTTAAGTACTTTCTCCTTCTAGATTTTCTCCAAGACCTTGCATACTGACCTCTTATATAACACAAGCCACAGAACTTTCCCCAACTTCCTAGCCCAGATTTTGTAGACAAACATCCAGTTTTGATTTTAAAATTGTCAGTAAAATTGCTATACCTCAGAAGACCCTTTGAGGATTATGCAGGGGGAAAGGCTTAGTAGTATGTATGTTGTATATCCACAGTATGTAGATAGAGAAACAGTCACACAGCTAAGCTCAAACAGTGCTCAAAAGGGAAATGTAACATATGAGGGAAGACTATGAAGCCCCCACCATATTGCCAATTGGTTTAGATCATTTAAATGACTGTTATAAGTCAGGTATCTTTTCCGCTTTTTTTCAAAGCATCATTCTTGTTTCTCTTGACCTTAGAAATAGGTATTCTTCATGACAACATTAAGTGATTCAAGAAACTTTAGAACTAATTTCATGATTGGATATTTTTTGAAAAAATATGCTGTAGTTCCACAGAAATTACCCACTTGTAGGAATTGCTGGAAGAAATTCCATGGCCGGTATTATTCAGAAGTCAGACTAGATGACCATAGGGGTTCCGTCTTACCTTAAAATCTATGGCTATGTCTACACTGGCAAGTTAGTTCGAATTAAGGAGGCTTAATTTGAACTAACTAAAACCATGGCTACACTAGGCTTTAGTTAGTTCGAATTAAGGGCTTCCTTAATTCGAACTAATAAGTTCGAATAGGGTATTCAAACTAACTAGTTCGAATTAACCAATGTGACCATGTTAATTGGAACTAATTTCTTAGTTCGAACTAACCGGCCATTGAAATGAATGGTGATCGCTAATTTGAACTAAGCAAGTGCCATGAATGGCACTTGCTTGGTTCAAACTAAGTTTTCCTAGTTCAAATTAAGCTAATTCAAAGTAAAATTAGTTTGAATTAGTTAGTTCAAACTAACTAATTCGAACTAATTTTAGCAAGTGTAGACATTGCCTATGATTCTCCACTTCCTTGCATTCTTGTGTCATCACTAACTCTCCTGTAAATTTTTACCAGCTCAGACTGATAGTCTTTTACACTCACTTTGCATGAGGAACATGACAACCCGGAGGTTCAAAGCAATGGTGAATCAGGCCCTCTTCTGGTAAATAAACCACAGCACAGATCCCTGCTATTTAAGTTTTTGTAACTATTGAGAAGCTAACATTCACAACAAAGTATTTTGTAAGTCAGCAACATTTCTCAATCTTTTTGTTACCAGGGAGTAGCTTGCTGCCTTCCTAAACTGTGTCAGCAAGACCTCAGAGACCAGCTCCAGTCCATGGACTGGTTGTTGAGAAACACCCACCTCTTGAGACCCAGTATATCCCAAGAGTTCCAGGGGCTGGAAGCACTTTGGCAGAAAAGTACAAGTGTTTGTAGAAGCAATAAACTTCCTCAAGTACTAGCCCTGGAGAAGTAAGTAGAAATCTATTTCCCTTTGTAGTGTTCCTTCAAAAGGAGTTGTATATAGGTTCAGATGGGACACCTGTAATAATATGATAAAGAAGCTGTTCACTAGCAAAACCATTTTAAATAGTGCTTGTGCTCTATATGGAGAGAAGATTTTTCAGCATTAGGATGACAGTGCGGAGAGATCCAATGACCCAACAAGACTATGAAACTGAATCTTGCCCCCTGGAACCTGTAGGTGAAACCTAATTTCCCTCAAATAGTGGAATGGTCTAATTGCAGCTCCCTAGACACTAGGTCTGAGAAGCCCTAACTAAGGTGGCCAACCCTCCAGGATTGTCCTGGAGTCTCAAGGAATTCAAGATTAATCTTTAAAGAAAGATTATGTCATGTGATGAAATGTCCAGAAATATGTCCAATCAAAATTGGTAACCCTGGCTCTATCCCTCCTGTAGACTGACCCTTATTAGTGTATAGGAGGATTTAGGGTTTTCTGTTCTGTCAGCTGTAGTAAATCATCTCTTTGTTTGAGGTGTGAGCCAGACTGTTTATTTGGAACACATCATGTGATTAAATCTAGTAGCTGAGGAGCATACAGCTCTTGCATATAAGTGTAGTACACCTACCATGTTATCAACTGCTGTATTTGACAAAGTTCAGTGTACCACAGTATGCCAGCAAGCCAGTCAGATGAGGATGTTACAGACTAGTTGCAATTTATATGTAAATTTCAATTTTTGGTAATCTGGACACAATATATACGGGAAACTGTAAATTCAGGAATGATATTCCATGGTGTTACTTAGCAACCTAAGATGCTTCCAAATAAACAGCCTTGTAAGTTTCATAATAGCCCAAACTTTTACTTATTTATTTAATTCTTAAGTTTTACATTTCATAGGCTTTACTTATTCTTGGCAGCTACCATGACTTTTTGGCTGGGATGATGATTAGAAGCTAGAAAACTAAAATCTTTCCATGGATCAGCTGGATGGATGCAGGGCCAAATCTCTTTTGCCAAAGAATGAATTTGTCTCATCATACAACTCCTTGCAACCCTGATTCTATACATAGATCTTCCGCATGGCCAGACAACCTCTTGTCCCTTTTTAAATGAACAAGATAATGAAACTTGGCCTTTTAACTAAGTTAAAATGCAACAAGTTTAGCATCTGATACGAGCTCTATCAGGGACAACAATTGATATTTGTAAAAGGTATAAACTTGGTGACTTGGAAATTCGGGGGTGGGGTTGGGGAGGGTGCAATAGTACTGATAGTCTGCACATGCTTCATCCATAGTCCCAAACTCTACCTGCCATTCCAGAATACTTAGATGTTTTAGGCTAATGTTCAGCAGCGAAACAGTTAACAGAGTTGACATTTAAATTGTCAACAACACAGTTTGGTATTAACAGCCCAATGAGCGGAAATGGAATGGTTCACAGCTCTCCCCACTTTCAATCTATTGTTACATTCTCATTCTTTGAAGACAAAGCTACATCACTACATGGGTAATGGTTAAGCTTGGAAAATATCTTGAAATATCCCTGCTGTTTTGTCCATTTCATGGCATTCTTACCAAACACATTTATATTTTTCTAAAAAAAATTATGTGTTGTTAGACAAAGCCAAGACTGGGAAAATCTTAAAATACCCTTCAAAGTGATTTTTTTATTTTTATTCGTTTTGGAAGTTTCATAAAGCAAATGAAAAACATGTGAAAGAATATGGAGCAAAATAAGGGACTCCTAGGACTCTGCTTCAGCAGCCAATACAATTTTTGGCTGATAATTTTTTTTTTCCTAAATGATGAACTGAGTCCCCTGTTGGAAGCTATAATGACACGAGGCTTAAATTAACACACTTTTAGTGCAGTGTTGGTGATATCTGTATTGACTCCTTAAGTCAAGCTCTCTGTCCCATGCACATTTCTCTAACAGTGGTTCTCAGCTGTTTCATAATGGGGATCAATTTCTAAAATTAATATCTCTTCTTGAACCTTCCCATGCCAATCCCCAGTGCTGAACCTTCTCTTTCCTTGGGGGCAACTATAGTGCAGGGTGACCCTAGGCTGTTAAAAGGCTGTATTTGTCAAGCTGAGAACCAAAGGGTGTGTCTACACTTATAAATTAAGTCGATTTAAGCAGGCTTAAATCGATTTAATTTAATCCACATCTACACTGGGCTTTCCTTAATTCGACTTAAGCTGCTCCTTAATTTGAATTAAGGAAAAACTAGTTCGAATTAATAACGCCTCGTTATAATTCGAACTAGTGTCTAAGTTGACTTTAATAAGTCGACTTAGCCAGTGTAGATGCCCTAAGTCGACTTGGTCAGCTTAGGTCGGGGGGACAAGGGAGCACCACATGGCTCCCTGGCAGAAGGGAGTCACTGTGGCTCCCTTGTCTCCTGGGGAGCCCCTGCTCCCTTCTCCCCAGACCCGCGGCTTCCCTGCCACAGGAGTGATCCTGGGGAGAAGGGCTCCCCAGCCAAGACTCCAGTGAGAGGGGATCCCCCGCTGGAACCCTGGCTGAAGAGCCCAGGAGGCGGGCAGCTGGTCCCGGCAGAGCCAGCAGTGCGCCGGCTGGGTCTGCCGGGACCAAGAAGCCGCTTGTGGCTGGTCCCAGCAGAGCCAGCCGGTGTGCAGCTGGCTCTGCCGGGACTTAGAAGCGGTGGGACCCCTGCGGGTCCCGGCAAAAAGGAAGCCGGCTGCTCTCTTCTCTCCAGGACCCCCGCAGATCATGGCAAAAAGGGAGCCACCACTTCCTTTTTGCCGGGACCCGAGGGGGTCCTGGAGAGAAGAGAGCCGCTCGCGAAATAGCTGTGCTGTAAATGCTGTAGTGTAGAGGTAGCCTGCCTAAAAAATGATTTTTGCAGCTGTATTCTGAGTGAGTATTCTCAGTGAGGCAGGACTGCATTTGCCAAAGTTGGAGAGAAGGATATTGCACAGATATCAAGACACTGAGATGATGAGAGCTTGAGAGCTATAGCTGGGTGACTAGATAGGAAAGGCCAATCAGAAAGTGATTACTCCATATCTGACCTCTCAGTCATTATCCTGAAATTAAATTTGCACAACACCTTCCAAAGATGAACCTGAGAACTTAAATTCATAACACTGCTGGACACTAAAAATATAGACTTAAGAGAGAGAGAGAGTGGTTTTATGGCTCATTGTAACAATTTGTAACATACCCTACTGCCTGGTTACCCTTAAACACACACTTCATTTTAAACAGTTTACCTTTATGCTTAACAATCTGTCCCACCTGGTATTCAGCTCAGACATGCTGGTTACTTTCTACAGATCTGATGAAAAGTTCTGTGAAGCTCCAAAGTTTTTCCCTTTCACCTTTCCCTTTCATCGTCCAATAGACGATATTGCCTCACCTACCTTGTCTCTCATATCCTGAGACCAAAATACCTACAAACAGAATGCAAACAATTTATATTAGTAGTGTTATGCAGAAAAAATTTGCAAGATTTAGACATATGTCTGAGTTGAAGATGGCAGACACCCTGAGTGATAGGCAGGATGGTAATGTCCATAGTGATCAAGAAAGGAGATAGTAGGGAGTGCGTGATAAAGAGAAGATTAGGAGCAGTATTTTAGTCACGCTGTGCTTCATCTGATGACTAGACATTCATGGAAAGATATTAGAGAAATAGATTAATATTTTGGTTTGGACAGAAGGAAGCAGTTTTGGAGTAGAGGGGTTGATTGGTGAGTCATCACCATAAAGACAGTATTAAATTTGTGTTTGTCAATGCAATTATCCAGAGATAAGGTGTAAAAGAAGTTGAGAATGGGACCATGGACAGAATCCTGCAGAAGAGGAGGATCCTCCAGAGCAGTGGTTCTCAACCTTCCGCAGGTCGCAACACATCGTGACCCTATAGGACACAATAGCCCATCCCCGCCCCCAGCCCAAATCCAGCCATCTCCCTGGCACTCCATGACACACTTACTGTGTCGCTGTGTGGCGACACAGTAATGGGTCCTGACACTGGTTGAGAACCACTGCTCTGGAGGACATGCTGAAGGAGCAATTAAAGAGGTAGAAAAATCAGGAGAGGTCAGAGTCATGGAAGCAAAGGGAGGACAAGATTTCAGGAAGAGCATGGTCAATGGTGTCAACAGCAGTGGACAGATCAAGGAGGGTGAGGATGATCTATTAGTTCTGAACTTTGACTAAGAAGAGGTCTTCAGAGATATAGCCTATAGGTAAGAAATAGCTGTTAGCTAGGGCACTAACACAATGAGCCCACAAGCCTCAAGACCTGTAAAACAATAGCTTAGCTAAACTACTTGAGCCATAAAACCCAAAAAGCCTTAGAATAAGTAGTAAACCGTGTGTAACCCTAGATCATAAGTTATCACAAGATAGAATGCTGTAATAACTAAACTGCTGACAGATAACCACAAGATGCTAGTCTACACCAGCTTGGGATATTTCAAAATAAGGAACATCAGTAGATGTTGGACCAAAAGAATACTGTGATAACTGATTGACATACATGCTATTGATCTGGTAGTAAATGTACTAGTATCCTATGGGAGAAAAGCACCCAAGTACTTATAGGATGAGGAAATACAAATAAGGAAAGGAGATGAAATCCCTACTAAATATGCAGTAGGCACTGTGGTGTCCATATAGCATATTATAAAAGCTGTATCCCTGCCTGCTTGTCTTGGGAGATGTAGTTCTTGAGAGATGCCAAGATGAGGATCACTGGTGGTGATGGTGACAAAGAGGAGGAGGAGGAGGAGGATTAAGAACTAATACTAGAAGTTGTTCTGCAAAGGATGTTGTAAGTAAATGGATGCTCAGGTGGACATTATGAATGATTGCTCTCTACTTTTTTGGAATGGAGTGTTAGTAACTTTGATAACTGTATTCATGAAACTATTACAAAGATATGAAGTTTTTCTTAAGTTTGACCATTGCAGCCATTCAGGTTGGGGTTCCCAACTGAACTGCAATTCTAATAATCCTGGGTCTGATCCTGGGACAAGAACCTATCAGACCTCAGAACGTTAACTGGGAATTTTTAATATAATTAATTAAATATTAAAGCAATATAATTAATACATAATTCATAGATCAGGCAACAGACATTTTAATGGGAGTGTTTTCAGGAGAGTGCAATGGGTGGAAACTAGATTGGAGAGGGCCTAGGATGGAACTGAGGAAGAAGAATTCCAGACAGCAGTTGAAGAAAGAGCATTCAGTGAAATTAGAGATGAAAAGAAGGGTTTGTTGTTAAAGAGACAAAAGATGGAAGAGACTAGAGCAAATTTGTATTAGGGGAAAGAGAATGAGGAAAGTGAGAGGATAAGGAACAGCGTAAGAGAGAGGATAAGAGTGTGTGCAAGGAAGGTCAGGCGATGGGATGGTAACGTTAGGGTAAATGGAGGGCTTCGAGAAGGATTGCATTTGTGAAAGGAGAAGGGGGAGAGAGTTGTAGGAGAAGACAAGACACGTTGAGAGACAAAGGAAAGTCACATTGTAAGAAAGAAAAAAATCTAATGAAGTTCAGCAAGGACAAGAATCCCAAGCACTGTTACAGACTAGGGACCAACTGGCTAAGCAGCAGTTCTGCAGAAAAGGACCTGGGGATTACAGTGGAAAAGAAGCTGGATAGAGTCAACCAGGGGTTAAAGGAAGCCAGAATGCACCGGAACACTGTTCCAGGGCCCACAAATTTGGAGGGCCAGCATTCCAGGGCCCCTAAAAATAGAAAAACTGGGCGGAACACTGCGCTCTGGTGCATTCCGCCCAGGGGTCCCACTAACCAGTAGACTCGGGCGGAAGGCTTGTTCCACCCTGTCCTGCTGCGGCCGGCTGGGGAGTTTCAAATCTCCCGCCCTGAGCATGCTCTTTGGTGAGACATAATGTCATGTAAGCATAAAATACATTTAAATTATTAATAAAAAACAATTTTAACTAACAAGGCAGGCAGAGGAGCTGGGAAGGGGCCTGGCCCTGACTCCCGGCAGGGCTGCACTGGACTGCCAGTGATGGCTGGGCCCGGGTCCCAGGTCCCCAGCAGGGGTCAGATTGGGCCACTGGTGGTGGCTGAGCCCTGGATTCACAGCCGGGGCCGCATTAGGCCGCAGTCAGATCAAGCCTGGGTCCGTGGTCCTGGTGGGGGCCAGATTGGGCCGTCGGTGGTGGCCAGGCCCTGGCCGGGACTGCATGGGGCCACACTGAGGCTTGGGTCCCCAGCACTGATCCCGGCAAGGGCTGCATTGGGCTGCAGGTGGTGACTGGCAGGGCCATCCCTAAAGGGAGAGGGGGGCGAATGGGGCAATCGCCCCGGGCCCCGCAGATACGTGGGCCCCGCGCTGTCCTGCTCCCAGCGGGGCAGTGCAGGGCCTGCACCGCAGCCCCCCCACCATGGCCACTTCCTCCTGCAACCCTCCCCACTGTCTTCAGCAGCGAGCCGAAGGCAGCAGGGTGGGGCAGGCCAGGAGCACTATGCCCAGCCCTTGGGCGGCCCTCTCTACCCCCAGGGCGGAGCAGGCAGGCCCTGGGGCGGAGCACGTGGGGGGAGCCCGGCCTCTGGGCTGGCCTGCCCCACACAGCCGCATGTGGCCAGCTCTCCATCGGCAGCCTCAGCCTCCCGGGCCGGGGGTGAGGGTGGAGCCGGCTCCCTGCGCCTGCTGCCTTGGCGACCCGGGCCGGAGACGGCTCCCCCCACCGACGTCCTTCCGGGCTGGGACCGGGGCCAAGGCCGGAGCCGGCTTTCTCCCCTGGCGGCCTCGGCCTCCGAGGCCGGGGTTGGAGCTGGCTCCCTGCACCTGTGGCCTCAGCGTCCCGGCCCCCTCGCCGGCAGCCTCAGCCTCCGGGTCCAGGTCCCTGGGGGGCAGAGCGGGCCGGTGGGCCCGCCACGCTCCCCTGCAGCATGGGAGGGCAGAGGCCCAGGGCCCCGCTCCCCCCCAAGGGACGGCCCTGGTGACCGGACCTAGGTCCTCGGCCCCGGCTGGTCCGGATTGGACAGCCCATGGCAGCCTGGTCCCGGATTCCCAGTGGGGGGCCGAAGCAGGTGGCCAGGGCCCAGATCTAAGAGGCTTGGGGGTGTGGGAAGGGTTTCCATGAGGTCCCCGTGGGGTATTCTGCCTGGCCCACGCCCGCCTCCTGCCTGGTCCCGGTATGCAACTGGGAGCTGGGATATGGCTGCTTGCCTCCCCTCCGGGCTTGGGGATACATGCAACACCTTCTTTCTCTTCTTTCTTTCCTTTTCTTTCTTCTTCTTTCATTTTTTTTTAAAAAAGCTTTACAAATTAATTTTAATTAAATACCTTTTTAAAAAAGGCTTTTTTAAAAGCCTTTCTAAAAATTAAATGTCAATTAAAAATTTTCAAATTTAATTAATTAAAATTTTAAACTCAATTTTAATTACAATCCATTTTAATTCAATTAATTAATTTTTAATTTAATTTTAATTAAACAAACTGGTGGCCCTTCAGGGTTTTAAATTCTGTATTTTGGGCCCTCAACCAAAAAGGTTGGGAACTACTGATTTATAATGCAAAATTTTGTGTGTTTATTTGCTTACATATCACCTTTTATTTAATTATCACGTTGTTAATCACAATACTTACTGTGTTATGTAGTGTTTGCTAGTTTGTGACAATAATTGCTATAGACATAAACGCCATATAAAATTATAAATATTTTTATGGAGTGATAACCAATGCACGTTGTACTGAGAAGTGGTTGCAAATGCTTACCTGGGCTGGGGCCTGTACATGCATGAAGGGGGCCCGGAGATTAGGAGGGTTCCGGGGCCCATCAAATTATACTTTAACCACTGGAGTCAACAGTGTGCCCCAGTTGCCAAGGAGGCTAACAGCATATAGGGCTGCATTAGCATGAAAATGGACAGCAGGTACAGGGAAGTGATGATTCAGCATTGAGGAGTCCACATCTGAAGTACTGTGTCCAGTTTAGGACTCCCCACTACAGAAAGGATGTGGACAAATTGGAGACAGTCCAGTGGAGGGCAATGAAAATGATTAGGGAACTGGGACACTGTGAGAAGAGGCAGAGGAAACTGGACTTATATAGTTTGCAGAAGAATGGAGAGGGGGAGGAATTTGATAACAGCCTTCAGTGACTTGAAGGACAGTTCCAGTGAGGATGGAGCTACACTGTTCTCAGTGGTGGCAGATGACAGAACAAGGAGCAAATGGTCTCAAGTTGCAGTGGGGGTGGTCTTGGTTGGATATTAGGAAAAGCTTTTCACTAGGACGGTAGTGAAGCACTGGAATGGGTTACAGTGGAATCTCCATCCTTAGAGGTTTTTGAGGCCTGGCTTGATAAAGCTGTGGCTGGACTGATTTAGTTGGGGTTGGTCCTACTTTGAGCAAGGGGTTGGACTTGATGACCTCCTGAGTTCCCTTGCAACCCTAATCTTCTATGATTTTATTATGCCAATTTTCTCTTGGAACAAATTGGTGAGATGATGTCCAGGGAAAATAGTGGAAGGAGTTGTAGGAAAGGTTTTGAGTCAAAGGTAGCTGGGATTGTGGGCCTGAAATTCAATGAAGTTTCAGAAGCAGAGCTGTTGCAATAAGCGGATGGCAGAATTGAAGGAGCAGATATTCAGAAATACCATTAATGTAAGAGCAGGACTGAAACTACGGAACAAAATAGCCCTCCATTTAAAATTTTACCTAGCGCATCATTTGTAATGAACATAAGTATTCATGTATGCTTGTTGGGGTCATTGCATGGGTATTATTATAGCTCCTTGTACGTGTCTAGCACCTTGCATCCAAGGATGTCAAACATTAACAAATTAGCCTCACAGAGGGTTCTAAGCCGTTACAAAGAGGAGGAAAGTCAGGTATTTTGGGATGTAAATGTGTTTTCCTAAACCAGAGTACTCGATTTTATAGTTCTGTTAGTGTGCAGGACACATGCATTCTGCTGCTGAAGTATACAGTCTTAATGGCCCCTGAAAAGGATTCTTACCCATCTCTAACACATACCTAGGGGAACATTGGCATAAAAAATATTTGCAAATTGGAAACGTTCTCACTCAGACCCTTCAAAACAAAATAGAAGATTGTTTTATTAAGGCATTTTCCGACAGTGTTTATGCAGTTTAATTTTTCTTTTTACGAGGCTTCATATTTTAAAATAATGAGGAAAAAAGAATTAGGTTTTCCGAATTGTTTATTTGGCAGCTTCCAGCTTTTCGTTTAAAATAAACCAACTAATGCAGTTCATTCAGTGCAGGGTGATTTTCTCATATGTTTGTACCATGTGCCCAGTGTGATAGTTGAGAAACCCTATAATGGGTGACAGTTGGTAGTAAGGGGCTGTAGACATCAGCTGCTCACCATTGCGCAGAGGCAGACTTCCTAGCCTGTCTGATTCATCAGTAGCCAGAAAGACTTGATTTAAAAAATGTTCATTTATTTACCCAATTTTGACATTGCAGCTCTATCTTGGCTACTAACTTTCCTTCAGAAAGACAGCAGAATGGTGCTCCACTGCTCACCAAGTCACTGCTAACAGCTCTATGGTTTGTTGTCCAGAGTGCTTATATATGAGTCACTAGGCCAAGATTCTTAAGGATGTGTTGCTGCATTCAGTGATGCCACACCTAACTACTCTAGGAGTCTATGTCTCGTTTTCAAAAGGGATTTGAGTCCTGGAAAAAAAGAAATTTAGGCTTCTAAATCAGTTAGGCATTGTGATGTGGAGCACAGTAATATCTAAATACCTTTAAAAATCTGGGTTCTTAGTGCACTCATTCAAAATACTATCAGTGATTTAATATGATTTGTGTTTACCTAGTACCTCCTTTCCAAGGTCCCAAAGCAAGTTCCAAATTGGTCAGTTTTAGTCCTAGTGCAAGTGGAATTACATCCCTTCCATTTTAGAGATGAATTTGACCCACTAGACTTGGAAGCATCTCCCTGAAGTACATTAGGTATGTATCATTATATCTATTTATGTGATAAATGAGTAAACTGGAAAATGCAAATGTAAAGCAACTTGCTCAAGATCACTTGACATTTTAATAATAGAGTGGGGAACAGAACATACAGCACGGCGTGTTCCACATTTTATCAGGGTTCCCCTACCGGCCGCTGGGGAAGTGGCACAGGCAGGGCAGTAAACTGGAAGACTGCAGGAGTGACAGAGTAAGGGCACTGGGTGTAAGGACTGCAAGATGCCCCTTAAATAGAAGAGACCTTGAAGGACTCTACCCAGACAGAAGGGGAAACAGTTGAATGACCTGGCCAGAGGGCTGAGTCACAAAGAGGCAGTGGAGGGGCTACAGACAGACCGCAAGACAGAGGGATGGAGTGCAACTGCAGGAAGGGGCCTTGCAGAGCTAATCCCCAGGAGTGAGTCAGGCCTAGTCTACACTCAAAAAAAACTGCTGTCTAGACCTGCTCAGTTGATCCTGGAAGCTCTCTCCAGTCAACATAATTACTCCACCCCATCAAGTGGAGTAAGGCTGCATCGACCGGAGAGCACTGTAAGTCGACAGAGCCGAGTGAGAACGCTGCGGGAAGTAGAATTAACTAAGTCGACAGGAGATATGTATTCTGTGGAACGCAGATTATGTATCTCCCACCAATTTAGTGCCATAATGTAGACCTGGCCTCAGTAGAGCACCCTGTCACATGCCTTTTATGTTACGGCTGAACATAAATGTTCTCCAGAAATACAAATATATAGAGTAGGCTTTTACGCTTCTTGAAGCAGTATATTGCAGTAGTGTAGTAGGCAATATCATGTTAACAAAAATTATCACTTTTATAATTGGTAATTACATGTATAGATGAACAAAACAAAATATTATAAAGGAAACATTCCTGAAGACACAGTGTTTATATGGATATCTTTTCTTTTAAATAGATACAACCATGTGTATCTATTACTAAATGCACTAATGTTTACTATACACAGGAAACCTGCATCAATGGCATTAATATAGTTTAATGGTTCCCCAGCCTGTAGTCTGTGGACCACGGGTGGTCTGTGAGGGTACTGCAGGCAGTCCATTGGTGTGGGGGAAAGATAATGTAATAATAATATAATCCTGTATACCTTTTATTTATCATATTCAATGTTACATTATTATTTGCAATGTAATTTGCATCCTTGTGTAATACAGCATTCTCTGAATTTAAATAGCGAGGCTTTTGCGTGACTTCAGTGTGAACCAACACTCTTTGCACATTTGGCGGTTAGAACATGGTCCGCAAAAGCTTTTGATGACAATGTAGTGGGCCGCATAAAGGAATAGGTTGTGAACCGCTGATATAGTTAAACACATGCAAATCCCTGAATGGACTTCCTTATTTTGGTTTTAGAGTGACTTTTTCTGGCTTATCTTAAGTTAATTAGGAACAAGTTTTAAATTAAACTGGCTTAATTATATTGGTTTCAATTGTTGTTCCTGTTGGTACCTGATTCTTAATTCTTCTCCTTCACTTGCACACCCTAATTTCTGGGGAGAGTCCTTTTCCAGCCCTGCCATAAGTTACAGCAGCCTCAGGGCTGCTCTAATTTTCATTCTGCTCCCCCATGGTCTCTGTCTAGAAAATAATTAGAGATGATGTCCCCATCATCAAATGTAGACCTTCTTTTTCAGGTCCCTCTGACAAAAACGGTGGGAAAGCAAAGAAATTGGATAATCCAGAACAGATGCAAAGAAGAAGAGCCATTGGCATACTGGTGGTACTGCAGCCTAAAGTATCTTTGCAGTTTCCCTCAGTGGTGTCATATAGACATTGAGGATAAAGACTGACTGAATGGGACCTTGTAGGAATCAATAAGAGGGGATCATTGGTGGGCCTGAACAGCTACTCAAGATCACCCTTTGAGAATTCTAAAGAGACAAGGGAATCAAGCCATTGAAGAACAAACATCAACATATGTCCAGTGTGTGCTGGCTCAAAACTGTACAGGGATATCCTCCTTCCCTCTGTCAGGGAGGAGGCAGCTAGAGACTGAATTCCACAGACCAGCTGCAGAAGTAGCTTAAGCAAAGACAGATACTTATTATATTTTCTCTTGTTTTGACCTCACTGTCTCAGGCCTGTGCTGATTCTGTTTTCTCCAACCATCTCTCAGCCCCCATCTCATAGATACTCAGCTTCACCCCACTGCTACCCCTCATGACTTCCACCCTTTTCTTTTCTCCTCTGTCTCTGTCCCTGTCACCTTCCTTGTTCCTTTGCCTTACTATTTAACTAATCCCCTGCTAACTAAATCCAACCAAAAATATATAAATAAAAATAAGGAAACTAAAATGTTTGTCACCAGTTATATTGTGTGTTCAGCCCTTTGCCCTTCTCTTTGTCTTGTCTAAGCTCTTCAGAGCAGGGACTGTCTGCTGCTCTGTTTGTATAGTGCCTAGCACAATGGGGCCTTCACCTTAGAATCATAGGGTGCATCTACACTTACAAGTTAGGTCAACTTAAGGAGGCTTAAGTCGACCTATACAAAGCCATGTCCACACTGGGCACTTCCTTAAGTCGATGTAAGGAAAAGTTAAGTCAACTTAATAACACCCCATTTTAGGTCGACTTAACGCTTAAGTCGACTTTATTAGGCTGATTTAAGCCAGTGTGGACAGGGATTAGCACCTAAATCAACCATATTAAGTCAACTTAAAGCATTAAGTCGACTTAATAAGGTCGACAAGGTGATATGTCTACACTAGAAAAGTTAAGTCGACTT
>ML685848.1:6121385-6152949 GCA_007922175.1 Pelusios castaneus | reverse complement strand
AAGGTCGACTTTAAGTTGACTTAAAGTCGACCTTATTAAGTCGACTTAACAAAGTCGACATTACTTTTCTAGTGTAGACATAGCCATAGAACCAAGATTCTGTGGTTTGACATGGCTGGTCCTTGGCACTATTCTAATAAACAATGGTTTGGGAAGTAGCCAGTGATGCCAAGTGCAAGATGTGGTTACAATTAAAATGATTTGGGGCCAAAATATTGCAGATGTGTTATTATATGAGCTAAATCTTTATATCCATTCATGGCCAGTTTCCCTCCAAAATATTTCTCCTAGAAAAACAGGTTGATTGGAGAATGATCCAGAAGGAGATGGTGCAGTATATCATGTAGAGAGTGATTATAAAAGCGGAGGCCAAGGAGATGTTATTTGGGTCCAGGACATCAGAGAAAGGGGTAATAGTTTACTAGATATGAGCAGTAAGTAATAGCTTAAGGCTTGATTCTGCATCACAGCAGTCAGTGGGAATTTCACCATTGCCGCTAAATAGAAGGGTCAGGCCCTTATTAATGTACACTGACAAATCATGGTAGAAGGGCTCCCTAGCATCTTGAAAGAGGACAAGACTAGCTGATTATTCATTGTGCACATTATGGAACAAAGCTCTTGAATGTTACTGATGAAAATTGGATCATGGTGGGATGAGGTGCTTTAGAAATAAAATGATTTCTTATTGCTTTATTTCTTAATTGATTCTGTACAGTAACAATTGTTGAAATATTCCTGTTAATCCAAAATCCTCCAGATGTATGTATATAACAGAATTCTTCTCCAGTGCATATAAAATTATTTAATGAAGATTGGTTTGCATGTTTATCATCTTCATGTCCAGTTTCCAGTCCAGCTCACCTTTTCCTGGGCTTCTTGCCACATTCTCTTTTTTCTATCCTATTGATGTTATGTAGAAGTGAAATGTAGAAACATCCACAGTTCATAAAAGAATCCAGTAACCCTATATTGTTTGTCTGTTATTAATGGGAACTAAATGCAAACATGAGCTAACAAAAGGCAAAAGAATAAACACACTTAAGCCAGACCAATTCCTAGAGGAATAATGTAGAGGCTTGTCAAACAATTCTTCAAAGACAGAAGAATGATGATTTCCCATAGATCCATTGTATATACTCTGGCATTGTAATTTTTGCTTTATATCAGTGGTTCTCAGATTTATTTGATCAGGCCCCTTTCCTTGTGTCTGTAGTCATTTACACACACACACATTACCAACAAGCTCTGAAGGTAGAGGGGAGAGCAGCGGCTGCTGAGTGGGCATCTAGCTTTGAAGGCCGCACCCAAGGCGGATTCAGCCATTCAGGTGAACTAGGAGGTCACCTAGGGCACCAGGGTTTCAAGTCGCCAAATTAGATGGAAGTGAATTTTTTCTCTGTTTAAAAAAAATTATTAATACGTTATCTCTTATAAAATGTGGGGGGCCAAAGTCATTGTTCACCTAGGGCACCAAAATCCCTTGGACCAGCCCTGGCCACACCACATGAGCAGCAGCAGAGTGGCTTAATGCCACCATTTAACTCTTTCAGCTCTCAACCACGGTACCAGTGTAGCTCTGGATTTGGCCCAGAAATTTAGCCCTTTCTTTTTCTTTGCAAATTCTAGTGTGCTGTTTGTAGGAAGTGTTATGTTAATTATTCAGTCATCAGGATTTGCCATTCAAGCTTTTCAGTGGTCAGCCTTGTCACAGACCATATATATCTTTTGATTGACTGACTTGACCTTTATTAACTACTTCCACCTCCAGTCAAAATAGATTTTGTATAATCTCAAAACTAATTGCATTTCTTAATTACACCTCATCTACAGATCTGAAATTTATTTTCTTTGAAAATTTGTATAAACACAATTACGAGAAGTGAATAAAATAATACATCCAAATGAAAATCTGATTCAAAGTTTACAGATATGCTTGGAGATATATTCCCAAAGTATTCATTCCAGAGTAGAAAATATCTGTCCCTAAGGATTTGGAAACTGAGCTACCAAACAATTGAGACTTGTCTAAGGTTTTCCTGTGACAAACATCAAGGATGTAAAAGAAAAAAAGCAGCATGGAAAAGCTATTTAAGATTTAGAAGAGCACAACTTGCCTAAGGAGACTATGGAAGTTCCTTCACTGGAGGTTTTCAAAGAGATACAACATAGCCATCTTTCCTATCTGACTTAGATCCAATACATCCTGCACCTTGGCAGACAGACCAGAAGAACCTTGCAGTCCCTTTTAACCTCATGGGTCTATAAGTCTATCTCTCTAAAAATATCAAAATTCAGTGTTTGTATGACATAATTATGGTCTCACAGTAGTGAGACCACAGTTACAATTGCATCAGAATTTATATTCCAAAGGGGTAGCCGTGTTAGTCTATTGTAGAAAGACAATACCTCAATGTCTCACCTTTTTTTCAGAATCCTTTTTTGTAAACATACCATAGTGAATGTGAACCAGATTTCAGCCACTAAATAGGATGTGTGTAGAATGATCTCCAAACTGTATAGTGTGTTTGTATGTTAGTATTTTAAGAAATTCAGGAAAACTGGAACACTAGAAGAGCATGATTGATGATGCATTTCCCCCACACAGTGCAGGTCTGCTGCCTCTGGCTACTGCATAAACAGTAACATTATGACAGAGATAACCAGCCACTCATCATTCACTCCTTAGTCCCTTCAGTTCCTTTGTATACCTGGGGGAGTGACTATTGCCCTGGTTGTCATGGCAATGGAAACCTTCGATGACTGATTTTCCTCAAACTGCTATAACATGATTGTAGAGAAAGATCCCCAGAAGGATTGTAATGAAAGTACACCGGATTTGGATATGCTCCTGCTGTGTTCCTTTGGGTTTGTCCTGGAGTAAGTTACACCATTTGCTTACAAAGGGTAATTGTTTGTGACTTTCCTCAGAAATATTTACATAAAAATAAGCTACAACATTCCAGCTCCTTTTCCTAGATATTGGTTATCTATTTCTTCCAAATGGGGACCTATGGCTTTCTGAATATTACTGCTTTACAAAACAGGAAATTATAGCTGTAAGCCCCTACTCATTTTTCTGTTACACAGTTAAAAATCGTATGCCATTTAGAAGTTACAGTAAAACCAAAGTTGCTGCCTCACCATTTCCACAGTATGCCCACAATCTTACTGCACAAAGTGAAGCAGGGAAAGCCTCTGCCAACCATTACTCTAAAGCAGTGGTCTTCAACCTGGGCGATACCTCCCACTAGTGGGCATTTTGTGATTTTTGGTGGGTGCTACAAACAATTAATTTAACGACAGTGGCGATTTATAAAAAGTAACAATTTATGTAAGTGGGCGGTAAACTTACTTCAAATGTGAAAATATTGAAAAACTGGGTGCAGATCCAAAAAAGGTTGAAGACCACTGCTCTGAAGTATGCAGTGGGCTGCAAAGTCAATCTGCATGGGCTGTCCACGGCCTGGTATTCCCTCTCTTTCCATAGCAAAAAAAGTGCCCTTTCTGTAGTTTGTATCCAAAGGTAGTGGCTGGAGGGATTTCACCTTCTATGGGTAATATCACTGAAATTCAGTCATCTTTCAGATGGGGGGCAACAGCCAGGTGGATAGGAGGAGTAAATGTTTAGATCAGGGACTTCAAGGAAAAAAGCTACTCTTATGCTGTTAGTGTACTGTACCTCTTATAAGAAAGTCCCATGAGTAGTAATCCTTCCTTATGTTACACATAGATGTTGTGATGGAGTGTACCGATGTCACACTGATGAGGCAAGGGCTAAGGAGCTTATCTGGGCCCAAAAAGGCAACAACAACGCACTTCTGCTCCCCATGCTCCCCATAGAAGAATCATTTAAAAGGGAGTGACAGCTCAGTCCGGGTGGACCATGAAGGAGAGCAATTGGGTACAGCAGATTCCTGCTGGGAACCTGCGAAGACTCCATGCTACTAAGACTGAGCAAAGCCACTGGGAGCCTGCCAACCATGACATACCATGGGTGATAACTCACTGGCGCCAGTGAGAGAGAATGTGGAGATGGACCAGAGGGGAACATAGGAGGGATACCTTGTTCAGCCCATGAGGATGCTGGAGGGAATGTCCTGCTGTCCTGTTCCCATCATCTTTCTGCTATGTCACAGTTGTGGTTCGTGGTTCTCAGTTCCTCTGTGGTGTGGAAGTCATGGCTCCTGATACCAGTCCAGCAGCTTCCCTCATCCTCCTCTTGTTTCTGTCCCACCTGGTTGTGCGTTACGAACTTTAATTAATACTCATTACCGTTATCCCTACTCTTATTTCATTGTATTTGTTTGGGTCCCTGAGCTTCAGGCTTGGCAGAGCTTTGGTCTGTCAGACCTTTGTTATCCTTTGTTGCCTAAAAATCATTTAATTAATTTCACATTAGCTTTGGTGTTTAGGTGGTGAGTCCTGGGTGATAAAGATATTGAATGAATCTCAAGGGTCCTTTCTTAAGTTATATATTATTTTCTGGGAGGGGAGAAAGTTTTGTCAGCTTTGGGCCTTCCCTATCTTCTATTCCTTGCCTTTTCCAGCAACATGCTTTTTCTATAAACTAATATGAAGTACTGTGAGTTAGTTAACGTGCTTCTGGTTTCCTAGTGACGTACACAGAGAAAGGTATTTGCATAAACTCTAGCTATTTCATTATACTATCAAGATGATAATGAAGGCAAACAAAAGTAACAAATGATTATTGGGTTGTTATTGGCTTTAGCCCATTCGAAACAAACTATCTGAAACCCTGTAAAATAGGGCCATTAGGAAAGAAGCACTGAGTGAGGACACTGCTATAAATTTACTTCTTTTAACAGCTCATCAGTATAATTGTATTTTGTTAGTGATTTTGTAAACCTTAGGTTTCATTCAGAGAAGTAAAGGACCCCAACGCTTAAGTAATAAAAGCAATTGCTATCTTCTAGTACTTTTAATCGGGATCTTCAAAGAACTTTACAAATATTAAATGAATTTATCCTCAAACAACCTTGTTGAGTAGGTTAGTGTTGCTGTCCCCAGAGCCAGATTAATAAAGGGGTGTTAGAGGCTGCAGCCTCGAGCCCAGCAAAAATATATCGGGCGCCCACTGACCTGAGCGTCTGTCACACATGAGGCAGGTTAGTATGCTGGGCCCTAGCGCTACCCTGTTCCCTCGGCTGGCCGATCAGTGGGCCCTATGCCCCCTGCGCTGGTTAGCCACCCCCCCCCAATGATGAGCACTGGCCCTGTGGCTGTCCGGTCTGCGGGCCCCAGCGCCCATTAGTGCCATCCGGGACTCCAAGCACTGAGCACCAGTTCACCCTAACCCCACCGCATGCTAGTCTGCGGGCCCCCCAAGCTGCTCCCTCCTTCTGCAGCTGGTGAGTCTGCCAGCCCAGGCTCCAGTATCAGCGTGCCTGAGTGCTGCCCCACCCCCAGGCAGGGTGCCACCATGGTGGGGGGGGCACAAAAGTGGACAGTCCCACACCCCCAAGAGCCTTGATCTGGCCCTGGTTATCCCTATTTTGTACATGAAGAAACTGAGGCAGAGACAAGTTAAGTGGCTTGTCCAAGAACACACAATAACTCCATGGTAGAACCCAGATCTCCTATTTCTATGCCTTGCCTACTATACCAAATTCATCTCAAGTTTAATTACACTGCTTGAACCCACTGAATTCACAAAATTGGGCTGGAACCAACCTACCACATTTCTGGTTCTTCCTGTATCTGGTCAGACTAGAAACCCTCTAAGAAACCTGTTTCATAATATTTCACTATCCCCCCACCCCCTTCTCATTTCAGCAGGAAATGGTGCAAGGAAATCAGGGATGAATTACCTAACCATATTTGACCCTCAGAAGATGCATGCATGATTGTGGTGAAATGTTTGGGATGGTTTTTCATATTTTACATGAATGAGTTCCTCTATCCCTCATTTTTATAGGTGCCTCTGGTTCTGCTAGAAACTACATTAGAACAAAAGAGACTGATTCCTAAGCACACTTGAAAATGTATTAAGGCAGAGGTGCCAACTGCACCATCTCCCAATGACTTCAGCCTCTCTCAGTGGATGCTCAGGATTAAGGATTTCATAGGAGCAGAGACTAAGACTCAACGAACTATCAGGCATAGGTTAATGAAACTGAATAATAATAAATATAAGTTATCTAAACATTTTTGAACCTTCACACGGACCTAATCAAGTTTAAGGAGAGGTTTGAATATGTACTTATTCAAACCAGTTTGCATAAATATATACATATACCCATAATCAATCTGGAATATGCCTTTTGCTCCTCTCCTGCTGCAGTGAGGTTTTAAAATGTCTCTTGTTTCAGTTCTTTAAAGCAAGAATACTGCTGGCTAAAGAAAATTTGATAAGGGAGGCCAAGTTCAGACCTGATGTAAATGGGTAGAAGTCTGCTGAAGTCAGTGGGCATAAACTCACTTACAGATTCTGAATTTAACCCATGAACTTTTACGCTCTTTCTCTCAGTGTCTCCAGGAAAGCTTGTAGCACATACTTGTGGTTACCTGTGAGACATTTTTCAGCAGCTGTCTCATCCTTTCTTCAAGAGGCTGTGAACATATTTGTGCTCATTTTTGTCCCCAGGAGGCTCAAATCTTGCAGCTGTGCAGTCCCAGTACAAAATGGTAATGGCAATTTAATGATATCATTAGCCTCCCAGGGAGCCCTATCACAACCTGGTGGGCAGTGTCTTTTTTTCCCCTGTCTGCTAAGCAATAATCAGGGCTGACCTTGGACACAAGGGACCTGATCCTGTGAAGTGTTGAGCATATTGAAAGATAACTGAAGTCAACAGGAGTTGAAGGTGTTCAGAACAGATAGCGCTTGAGCCATAATGTGTACTTTTAGATCTGTCATTCTTGTCTCTCCTCTCCAGTGGTCTGACAGTGATGATCCCAGGTCCTTGCTTCCCTGGGAGTCCAGACTCTGAACATGGATTCCTCAAGTGCTTACTCTATTTCCAAAGCCTTAACTCTTCATTCACCTGATAGGCCTGATTTTCATCAACCTGAAAAGACAAATATATCAGAGTTCAAAAGCTTTAAGGTTCATCCTTCAAACTATTACTCATGTAAGTAGATTATTGGGCAGATGGTGGATGAGGAGTTTAAAGGTACACAATAAATACGTTTATGGATATCATCTCTTCATATGCGATGTGCAATAGGAGTATTGGGCTGGGAGACAGGAGTCTCTGTGGTTACTTCTTCTATTGATTTGTTAGTAAATGTTGTGAAGTGCACAGAATTATTATTACCGGCAATGCTCCTACCATAGGAGGCAGGCAAATATAGTTGCCCCACCTTACAGATGGTGTAAGTAAGATTTCACAAGTTCAGTGTTGGCGGATCTGGTAATTAAAGCTAAATCTCTAATATGGCAGAGTCAAGGCTCTTTCACTAGCACTGCTTTTTGGAATGTGACGTACCTTTGTCAATACACGTTCTTGGCTAGGCTGACTGTATCCACTAGGCCACACGCCGCTCCACAGCCAGAAATAAAACCCAGAAATCCCAGTTCCCAGTGTTCTTGTGTTGTCCAGCAAATAGTTCTAAAACCTGTTGCCGAAGGGTATGTCACATCATCCTGGCTGCGTCTACACTGGTAAATTAAGTCGACTTAAGTTTGTACAATGGGCAAAGGCTGAGCCCCCTGGCATTGGGCAAGGGGTGCCCCCTGCCTCCGTGGACCTCCCCTAGGTCCCCCTAAGCCCCTAGAAGTCGACCTAGGCATCCAGTGTGGATGCTCTAGGTCGACTTTGTAAGTTCCCCTTTAAGTCGACTTTAATTTTAAGTGTAGACGCACTAAGTCGACTTAAATTAACCAGTGTAGACATAGCCCCTGTGATGGTTGATCCACAGAGAGCATAACAGCCTGCTATTGCTAGCCATTGCTTCTTTGATTCAAGTGGTAAAAGTCTGTGTGGAGAACATGAAGGTCCTGGGGCTGATGACCAATAAGGGTGTGTGTGTGTGGCAGGTTTATGATAGTAAGTGATGGACTTTTGGGAGTGGGATCTGCTTTGTTTTTTTTAAATCTATCAAATTATATCCAAAAGCTATGTTAAAAGAACATTAAGGGCATTAAGCCAAGCATTCAAAAGTATGGAAATGCCTGAATTAAAGTTGCCCATACAACTTTTAAGTTGTTCTCTTGCATTATGGCACAGTCCAGAATGATCACATGCCATTGTTTCTACAGAAGACCTTCCTCATTCACTGCACAAGATGAATAATATCAACCATGGGGAAAGGCTGCAAGGAAAGAAAAGGCAGGTTTATGATTAAAGTCTTGGCTTGCTATCCAAAAGAGCCAAGTTATATTGTTGCCTCTGCTACCTGGTGCTAAGAGAAAACTGCCTCATAATGGGGCTGATATAAGTGTGCGTGGGCAGCTCTAATTCTGAGATATAATTTTTCAGTGGTTAACTTTGCAACATTGATTTTATGCAGTTTTTTATGTATAACATAGCCAATTATAAACAAACTCATTTCAGGTATGTTGATGCAGCAAAAATTGACTATTGATTTACTCATAACTCTGCTCACAACAGAGGTTTTCTTAAAGATTGTTTTAGAATATTGTATGACGCAACTCAGGATAATAGCTATCCTAATAAGCTGTGTTGGGTTTCTGGAGTCTTCTGAAAATAAATCCATTCCAAGAAGAAAGTCAAGAGAAGAGACAAAAAAGACACAGTGCAGTTGAAGATAATTAAATCTGATATGGTCGAAAGGATCCAAATTCTCCATCCAATATTTGCTCTTCTGATATTTTGTAACATATAATGAACATAGTTAACTTGGAATATCAGTGATGACATCCATGTCTGCATGGTTTTCCTGTATGATTTTTCTTGAAGTGTTTCTCTGCCATGTTTTTAACATCTTTGCTTTCAGAGCATTTAATTTAATCTGTGTGCAATGGAAGCCAAGAGGCTGATGTCCCACAAAACTCTCATAAGACCCTGGATAATCTGAATCCACTCTCAAGTTTTCTGTGGTAAATCAAATGAAGCTCAATTAACTCTAGGAAAAACTGGATGAATTGGGATATATTACCAAAAATGCTGTTTAGTTCTGATATTACATATGCAAGGAAATTTTAACTTGTAATGAAACACAGGGATCCAAATTCTCTGAGCCACTTGACTCCCTTTGCTCTGCTCAAGTGAGGCAAATGAATCAGAGCCTGGCCACAGTTCCCTGGCAGGGACAGAGCTGGTCAAGAAGAGCACAGCCCCTAGTAGATTTCTTCAGCACTTGCACCAGGAAGTTGTCCCTAACACTCTAAAAACTTCCTGGATTGTCTGTGCTCTGCTGTTTTGCTCTCTCAGCAGAGGTCAGGGTGATTGAAGTGTCCTAAGAAAACCAGGGCCTGTGATCTGGAAATTTCCATCACTTGTCTGAAAAAGCCTCATCAACCTCATCCTCCTAGTGTGGTGCCCACCACAACATCACTCTTGTTGCTCTTGCCTCTAAACTTAACCCAGAGACTCTCAACAGGCTTTTCTCCAGTTTCATACTGTAGTTTTGAGCAGTCAAACTGCTCTTACATATAATGCAACTCCTCCACCTTCTCTCCCCTGCTTGTCCTTACCGAACTGTTTATACTCATCCATGACAGTGCAACAGTTGAGTGAGTTACCCCACCAAGTCTTGGTTATTGCAATCACATCATAGTTCCTTGACTGTGCCAGACTTCCAATTCTTTCTGCTTGTTTCCCAGACTTCTTGTGTTTGTGCACAGGTACCTAAGAAAACCAGCTGATTGCCCTTCTTCCTCAGTATGAACCAGCAGGCATCCCCTGTTGTACACTCCTCCTTGTGCTTCCTCCCAGTATCCCACTTCCCTACTTCCCCCTGGACTTATGTCTCCATCTCCTGGCAAACCTAGTTTAAAACACTCCTCACTAGGTTAGTCAGCTTGTCTGCAAAGATGCTCTTCCCTCTCTTTGATAGGTAGATCCTGTCTCTTCCTAGCAATCCTTCTTAAAACAGTATCTCATGGTTGAAGAATCCAAACTCTGTTCATCAGAAATAACTGCATTCAGGTCAATGGGTATGACTCTCCACTATCTTTCACCTTTTGCTGTTATTTTCGCCTGAGTAAAGTGTGTATAAAACTCAAGCATTCTGATGTGGTAAATTTTTGCATCCCTTTTGCCCTGGAGGTAAATGGTGACACAAAGTGCAGGGCAGTCCAGAATCAGATATCGAGGTCTGCCATCAGACCATTTTGGAAGGGAAGCCCTCTGTGCCTATGGCTTGCAAAGCAAACAGAAAAGAATTAGGTGCATCTAAGACTCTGTTTACACTGGAACCAGAGGTTCCAAAGGGGTAGCCATATTAGTTTAATTCAGCAAAACAAACAAGGAGTCTTGTGGCACTTTTAAAGACTAACACATTTATTTATTTATTGCATGCGCTTTCATCGGAGAAATCCCACATTGTCAGATGCTTGAAGGTGGAGAACTTACAGAATGGGAGGAAAAATAAATGCAGGGAAGTGTAAGTGGAGTCAGAAGTATAATTTGTAGCCCAGATATATATAGCTGCACAAATTCAATCATAGACAGTGCACTAAAACCAGAAGTATAGCTGCAGCAACACCTGCAGTGAGACAGGCTAGCTGCCTGAAGTACAGTCACATCTATCTGAGATAATAAATAGGTACTCAAGGTGGCACTTGCATTGCTCCCCCTCCATGGTATACTACTATTTTTAGTGAGCTAGATCATTCAGAATTAGCATGGGTGAGTCTGCTTGAGCTGAAATTTCCACCTTTCAGCTCCAGCATAGGTATTCAACCAAAGCCAACACCTTACACTTTGGAGAATAAATGGAAAGCTCTGTGCAGGCTTTTGAGTGCTTTGTGCTCACTGCCATATGCCTTAACTCTGCATTTCCTGACTTTTGTGGATTTGAGTGAAACCTGGCCAGTTTCCAAACTGAATTATATACAGAAATAATATCCACAACTATGCCAGCTATAGCAAGAAACCTAGCATCTCAAACATCATGCTTCAGGGTGTAAACTGATCAACTGTGGGAGAGGGAGGTCAAGAAAGAATTTCTCCCCCTTTCCTCTATAATATTCCATCCCACAACTGCCAGGTGCATTTCGTTCTCCATTCTCCTTGCTCTGAATCACCAGGTATTTAACCACTGCTGGAGGCAGCATACCAGACTGGGGAAGCCAATGGCATGCTGTACTATGGCAGCACTGATGATATTTGAAAGTAGGCTTTGTGGTTTAATTTCCTTTGTTTTTTTTTCTTATTATGTAGCACCAAAAGACTGACACAATAAACCCTTGCCGCCAATCATATGAATGCATACTGAGGCAGACTTTAAAATGCATAACACATGCCTCTGGTGGCATTGCTGTGGACTGTTTATATGCCTACTGGCACAACTGTGTCTGTGAGAAAAATAAAGTGTTTGTACAGTTATGATGCTGGGAAGAGAGACTTTATTTACTCCCTGGGGAGCTGTCAGGAAGGCAGTGGAGATGTGATCGTTGTTTTGAAAGTTGCTGTGTAGACATAAGAGCCAATATTTCAATAGCAATATCTAGAGATGTCGACAGGTGTTGATTGTGTGCATGTGTCCCCATGTATGTGATCTTTAAGGGCTACCTTTGGCTTAGACACAGAGCGGGGTAGTTTTTATCTTTTATGGTTATGGTAGTTTTTATGGTTTAGTTGAAAAAAATCTACTCTACATTACGATCTGAGAGTTTGCAAAATAAACTGCAGAGGGGATGACATCATTTTTGATTATTCACCAGTGGTGAAATTCACCCCAATGCAGAATGCCAACTTGAGGTCTGTGCACCCGCCAAGTCTCACTTAAGCTCTATTTTTAAAGTATAAGTGGTGTGTCAGTGTTAGGGACTGAGACATGGGTGGTCTGGCCAAGTGGCCAGAGCAGAACGTAGAAGCGAAGGTCAGAATCAGAGTCAGGGGTCAAGCCAGAGTCAGAAATAGAAATCTGAGCAAAAGGTCAGAGGCGGGGAAGACAGGAGCAGGACTGGGTCCAAAGCAGGAACTAACACAGCTCCAGGTAAATGCTTTCAACCGCCAGTAGCCTACTGCTGCTGGTGGGGTTAAAAGCAGGTCTGATGACCCCTCATCAAGTCGGGTGGTTGGGCCAATCAACAATGAAATTGGGGTTCAACTGCACTCATTAGACTGTCGAGGATGTTAAGCTACAAGGTCAGCAAGCTAGCTGTGGGCCCTTACTCCTGGCAATGGGCCTTGTGTTGGCCTTCTGCACGGGTATGAACTTCTCCCCAAAAGCACCTACAGTCAGTAGGCTTCTGGGCGGGTTGTACTCTTGTAATGGCAATCTGTTTTAAAAAGGGGAAATTCCCAGCGCAGGCAGAGAAGACAGCAGTTCCATTGTGTTAGGAACAAGACTATGGGACGTCTTAAACAGGGTCTGCATACCGTGGAGCTGTACTTTACAAGGGTCCCGCTGGGTTTGTGACGGTCAGTTTGGTATTTGTATAGCAAAGGGAGGGGGCTGTCTGTAGATATGCAACAATGTAGATTAATTGACCATTTTCCACAGATTGTTACATCCACCTCCCTCCTTTTCCGAGGGGATGTGCTGCAAATTCAGGCACTACTGCAGATGCTATTGCCGTAAAACTTCAGCAATGGCAATAAACTGGTACCACAGCTTGGGATGGTAACCATCATGGGACACCTATATAAAAATTCCATTTAATCACACGTCGCACAAGGAATAGGATTTGCCTGCTCATTTACATCTTAAGCAGTTTAAGAGACTCAGTTATTTATTTTAAATGTAGAGTTCAATTTACATTTTTGATACACTTTACTGCTGAAAATAAGAATTTGTAACTAACATGGCATTAAATAAAATCACTTACTGTAGAGAGTTTCCTAATGATGAAAATCCATCAAACGTTCTTGCTGTTTTTCATAGTGAAATGTGGGTCACCTTCTCAGCTTGATAGCTTAGAAGCAATTTCTGAGGTGCAGTGGATGGCCAATGGGCATAGTAATGGTCTCCACACTGGAATCTTTTATTTTTAGGACAGAAGTTGAATCCAACCTAGTTGTATAGGATCCGATAGTCTTTACTATCTATATTTGTGGGCCTATGTGAAGTGAGCAGATTGTGAAGAACTTCAAAAAGATCTCACAAAACTAAGTGATTGGGCATCCAAATGGCAAATGAAATTTAATGTGGATAAGTGTAAAGTAATGCACATTGGAAAAAATAACCCCAACTATACCTATAATATGATGGGGGCTAATCTGGCTACAACGAGTCAAGAAAAAGATCTTGGAGTCATTGTGGATAGTTCTCTGAAGATGTCCGTACAGTGTGCGGAGGCGGTCAAAAAAGCAAACAGGATGTTAGGGATCATTAAAAAGGGGATAGAAAATAAGACTGCAAATGTATTATTGCCCTTCTATAAATCCATGGTACGCCCACATCTCGAATACTGTGTACAGATGTGGTCTCCTCATCTCAAAAAAGATATTCTAGCACTAGAAAAGGTTCAGAAAAGGGCAACTAAAATGATTAGGGGTTTGGAGAGTGCCTCGTATGAGGAACGATTGAAAAGGCTGGGCCTCTTCAGCTTGGAAAAGAGGAGACTGAGGGGGGACATGATAGAAGTATATAAAATTATGACTGATGTGGAAAAAGTGGACAAGGAAAAGTTGTTTAAATACTCCCATAATACAAGAACCAGGGGTCACCAAATGAAACTGATAGGTAGCAGGTTCAAAACAAATAAAAGGAAGTTCTTCTTCACACAACGCACAGTCAACTTGTGGAACTCCTTACCTGAGGAGGTTGTGAAGGCTGGGACTATAACAATATTTAAAAGGGAACTGGATAAGTTCATGGTGGCTAAGTCCATAAATGGCTATTAGCCAGAAAGGGGTTAAGAATGGTGTCCCTAGCCTCTGTTTATCAGAGGATGGAGACGGATGGCAGGAGAGTGATCACTTGATCATTGCCTGTTAGGTTCACTCCCTCTGGGGCACCTGGGCACTGGCCACTGTCGGTAGACAGATACTGGGCTAGATGGACCTCTGGTCTGACCCAGTACGGCCTTTCTTATGTTCTTATGAGTTAATCTTCTCAGTTCAGTGCCATATGAGTAGGTAGACATGTCATTAATTAGCAAACTCAGCAAAGAGGCTGGTTATAGACTGGATACTGGAGACTAAAGTCATGGTCCTATCTGGGGTCCTTTCAGGACGTGATTAATGTGTACTGGTGGTGCAGCATGTTGCATCTGCTGACACTGCCCTTGCCCATGCTGGGAACCCATGTTTCTCTGGGTAAACAGAGAGTTTTGGTGTGTAGGCCTTTTAATCCATCATCAAAATCACTTAAAAAAAACCCAAAATTATATTCACAACCAGATCATGTACAAAAAATGGTTACACTTATTTATGTGTCACTTTCTCATGATTTTCAAGATTTCCATCTTTCCCCCCCTTTGGGACTAGAGCATAATGTAATGATAGAAATTAATCAGCAGGACAGCATGAGTCACTGTTCACAGCTATCTCCTTTCTAGCACAGAATAGCAGCCTTCACTGGGTTTAGAGCATGAGTGATTAAGCATGGTGAATTGCTTCAGGTTAGACCATTGGGAAGCAAAACTCCTCATACAGACATGCTCATGAGATCTGACAGAAAATTCCTGAAATATGGAGTAAAATCCATAGGTTCCTGCAGGTGTAGCAGGCCTGTTTGATTATCAAGCACCAACAAGCGAGCTCCAAGCTTAGCTGTCATGCAGATACACATTGCAGTTAATGCAGCAGGGCTGGGGACTGAAAAGCCAAACTGACTCTTAGAGGAAATCTACAGAAACCTATGAAACTCACATTCTGGGGGTCAGAAGGAGAGAGGACTCTGAGGAAGCCCCAGTTGTTAGAGAGCTGGATTGTAGAGTCTAAGACAGGCTCTTTCTATTATATAAAAAATATGTTGTTCTTTAGCCATAAACAATAAATGTTTGGGGAGAAAAACATTTTCTGGCTCAAAGCATTTTCTTTTTGCTGGACTTGCAGGATTCCCAGAATCTCGATGAAATGATGTGGTGGAAGTCCCTTACTTAGTGTTCAGCACTTGTCTTCTGTATTTTATCACAAGGCTTTTGGTGGTGATTGTGACATTTCAATGTATTAGGCATTATGAAATTCTCAGAAGGGGCTTGATCCAAAGTACTCTGAAGTTAATCAAATGATTTTTATTGATTTATTGGCTTTGGCTCAGGCCAAAAATCTGATGGTGGTGGCAAGGCTGGCCCTAGACTAAATGGTGCTCCTGGCAAGGAGCATCTTTAACATCACCCTCCTTCATTTTGGTGCCCCCTCCCTCTTTGGAGCCCCCCACATCAATCCATCCACTTTCATAATTACAGTAAAATAAGATTCACATTATTGCAATTGGGCTCTCACTTCATTACACTTAATTTTTTTATCTCACTGACTGACTGGCAATGCCCCACCCTTTATATAACTATGGGGGCATGGCTGATAATATTCTAGGACAATATGGCCCCCCAGATGAATCCAGGCTGTCTAACATTTCTGTCCGGCTTGCCGTGCATGTGCTTGACCAACCTGATTGCCTTCTATGATGAGATGACTGGATTTGTAGATGCAGGAAGAGCCATCGACCTGATATACCTTGACTTCAGCAAGGCTTTTGATACAGTTTCCCACAGCATTCTCGTCAGCAAGTTAAGGAAGTATGGGTTGGACGAGTGGACCATAAGATGGATAGAAAACTGGCTAGATCATCAGGCTCAACAGGTAGGAATCAATGGTGTGATGTCTAGTTGGCAACCAGTAACGAGTGGAGTACTCCAGGGATCAGTCCTGGGGCTGGTTCTGTTCAACATCTTCATTAATGATCTGGATGATGGGATCGATTGCACACTCAGTAAGTTCATGGATGACACCAAGTTGGGGGGAATGGCAGACACACTGGTGGGCAGGGACAGGATTCAGGGAGACCTAGACAAATTGGAGCATTGGGCCACAAGAAATCTCATGAGGTTCAACAAGGACAAGTGCAAAGTCCTGAACTTAGGACGGAAAATTCCCATGTACTGCTACAGGCTGGGGACTGATCGGCTAAGTAGCAGCACAGTAGAAAAGGACCTGGGGGTTATGGTGGACGGGATGATGGATATGAGTCAATAGTGTGCTCTTGTTGCCAAAAAGGCCAATGGCATATTGGGCTGCATCAGTAGGAGCGTTGCCAGCAGATCAAGGGTTGTGATTATTCCCCTTTATTAGGCACGGTGAGGCTGCATCTGGAATACTGTGTCCAGTTTTGGGCTCCCCACTACAGAAAGGATGTGGACAAGTTAGAAAGAGTCCAGCGGAGGACAACGAAAATGATTAGGGGGCTGGGACACATGACATATGAGGAAAGATTGAAGGAACTAGGCTTATTTAGTCTACAGAGGAGAAGACCGAAGGGAGATTTGATAGCAACCTTCAACTACTTGAAGGGGTGCTCCAAAGAGGAGGGAGCTAAGCTGTTCTCAGTAGTTACAGAGGACAGAACAAGGAGCAATGGTTTCAAGTTGCAGGTCGGGAGGTCGAGGTCGGATATTAGGAAAAGCTTTCTCACTAGGAGGGTGGTGAAGCATTGGAATGGTTTACCTAGGGAGGTGGTGGAATCTCCGTCTTTGGAGATATTTAAGCCCCGGTTAGACAATACCCTGGCTGGGATGATTTAGTGGGAATGGTCCTGCTTTTAGCAGGCAGTTGGACTAGATGACCTCATGAGGTCCCTTCCAGCCCTATGATTCTATGAAAGCAGACCCACCCAATCCATTGCTTCTGCTGCTGACATTCTGCTTAAGCGACCCTGGAGCGCCAGGTAGCTTTCAGCCTGATGGCACTACCTGAACTTCCAGCTTCTGGTGACATGGCTGGAAGCAGGAAGTTCAGGAAGCAACCAGCCAAGAATCACTAAGCTGCCCGATGCTCCAGTTGCCAAGGTAACTGGAGTGTCGGGCAGTGTAGTTTCTCAGTCAGTCTTTTCCCGGACTTTCTGCTTCTGGTCACGTGACCAGAAGATGGAAGTGGTCCAGACCTGTGACAACTTACCAAAATTCATGGACTGGGCTTTCTGCGAAAATTATTGCCCACCCCTGTTTTAGGAGGTTTGAAGAGAACATAGTTCTCAGGAAGTCTGGAAAGTTCCACAAGATTCCGCAAGAATCTACAAAGAACATTCTAGGAGGCGAGTGAAAAATGATTCCATACGCAGATTCCATTTTGCTTAAAACACTCTATTTTCCTTTTTGTCACTAACAACAAAACCAGCACCTCAGCCCAGCACCCCGCAAGCTCGGCACTCCAGACAGTCAGCGGGGTCACTTGACCCTAAGTCTGGCCCTGGACAGAGGCATAGCAGAGAGATAATATGGGATTAGGAAATACACATGCATACAGGACTAGTCTGTAAATTTGCTCTAGCAAAAACCTAGTTTTGCACCTGCAAACAGCACTTGCACATCCAAAACTAGTAGTAAAACATCAGTCTTAGATTTTCCTGAGCTTGTTCTGTTTACTCATGAATAGTTGCAGAGTAGTGCATATATTAATTATACATGGAAAAATAACAGGCACTAATCTGTGGGTTCTTTGAACAACATTCTTTATGGATGTAAAGTATATTGGGATCCTTTGAGATGAAAAGCATCGTAAGAAGTAAGTGCAGTATTCACACCCATCCTGACACACCATCTTTACCTCATATATTTAACCTCATCTACCTCGGCTTTTACACTGTGCCAATAACCATATCTAGGGCATGAGGTAGATTAGTCTCTAACTCGTAATATTTCTTTCTGAGTTCATAATCCCTGCATTGTTGTTTCTGAATTTACTGGCTATACATTTATTGTAAGGAGCAAGCACCTTGCTTTAATGGAATATCCTCTCTTTTCCCTCCTTTCCCTTCCCCAGCACATTCATGATCACCTCTCTTCCTGTGAGTGCCATGAGGACTCCTGGGATTCTGAGTGCTTGCGGTTTTGTTCTGGTCAGAAACGGGGTAAGGAAAACCTGATTCGTGGTGGTTGGTGCTTCCCATCCTACATGTAACCAGAAAGCATGGAGGGAGTTTGAAAATTCTAAACAAGTTTTGAATTTCTCACTAGATATGGGAGCTCACTTTTAGTTCAGGAGTCTTACACAAGCTCACTTAGTCGGTTTGAATGAATTTGGGCCTCAGCTTCCTCACCTGTACAACAGGGCAAAAGATTCTTATTAACCTCACAGCTAGGATCTGAGGATTAATTAGTTAATGTCTGCATAGTGCTTTGAGGTTATGGGGTTCAGTTCATCCTTGGTGTAACTCCATTTACTTCAACAGGATTACATCAAAAAAAATTGAGCCCTTCAAGTCCAATTGTATAGCAGTGCTACTTTTAAAGAGCTGATTGGTTCTAATTCTTTCGCTTCTTTATATAGCACCATAAGTATACACCCTGCACAGTGGATAAACTGTGCCATACTGTGCAGTATGTGAGCTGTGTTGAAGAAATACCAGGTTCCTGCTCTGAATAGAAAGCTATGACTAGGAGGAACACAATACAGAGCAAACAAACTGAATGATTACCACTTGAGCTAAAATGCCTCATGGGACGGGGATTTTAGCAGTTATTTTGAAGAAAGAGAGAGGCAGCTGGGCATACATGAGGAGACTTTTCCAAAGATAAGAGCAGATAGTTGGAAGGAGTGTGGGGAAAGCAAAAGGAGCACTATGGGAGAAGCTTGGGAAGAATTGATTTATTTATGCCTAACATAACTCCTGTCACAGGCTTGAAGCAGCAGAGGGGTATTCCAGTGGCATAGGGTATGGTATGCTAAGGGTGCCCTCTTTGCCAAATGCAACAGGCCCAATATGAATAGCATCTGTGGATTGCACCCTGCAATTGAGGCACCCTCAGAAAAACCAGTCTTGGAAATGGGGCCCTGAATGAAAGATTTTTGTCTCTTGGATGTATTTACAGAAGGCAGAAAAGAGCACGAGTTTTCTTTTGTCAGAGTCTGAAACAGTTGTCCTCATTGTCTGTTTTGGTCTGATCCTACTGTTCCATTGCCTGAATCTATACTCCCCCACCCCAGTCTTCATTTTCCTTCTGCTTTGGGAGGTTTTCCCTCTAAGTGTGAAAACTAGAAAGCCCAAAGAATTGCAATCCAAACTCAACCTAGGGAAACTTTAAACCATTCATGCCATAAATATCTCTTAGAGGCTGTCTGACGTCAGAGGCTTTGGAGAGGGAGGCTGGCCTGAAAGTGAAAACAGCAGCAGTTCCAATCAGAGTACAGTACTGTACAGAGCTAAAGGAGAAAGACAAGTACTGCTCTGTGTGGATTATAGGACTGCAGTAAGGGGGAACTGCGCAGAGACATGGGGATTGCAATGTAAGTGAAGCTGCTGCAGCACCTCTTCTAATTTCTTTGTGAAAAAAAACCTCAGGCAAGCTCTGCTTTCCTAGTTTTTCTAAAACAATCTGAAGACAGCTCGAGAGCTCAGATGATTCAGGTTTGGCTGTTTGTTTCTCTCAAGTGTACACATGGGCTGACAGAGCTTTCATGCTGTGTGTGTGTGTGAGAGAGAGAGAGAGAGAGAGAGAGCTACAAAATTAACTGGGGTTTGAAATGTTCTGGTAGTAGGACAGTAAAACCCCAAATAAACTCCCTGCAAGATACAAGTTTCTTAGGATTGCTCACACTGTGTAATTTATTTTTTAACCCCTTCACTCCTAACCCTCAGCAGTGAGAGATTCCTCATTGTCAGAGCAAAGCAGTTTCCTGGCTCCAGGACAGTGGCACCAAGAAGTTCTGTCCAACCCTGTTTGTCAGGCTTCTCAGGGGAACAGATACTTGCATGCTTATTAGATAACGCTTGTGAAGTCCTGAATGCTAAACACCTCAGCATGCTGTATAACCTTTTGCTGTTGACTCTCTGGGGGAGTCTGATAATTATAGAGGAGGAAGGAATTGAACTCTCGTTAGAAAACTAACTGAGTCCCTTTCTGGGGCATCCGTGAGGAAGGTGGCTACTGAAGCAAGAAAAGACTCATTCTGGAAAGGATGGAGTGCACAAGAATGGCGTCTCCAGGGATAACAGATTAAGGGACAAGTTCCAAAGGGGTAGCTGTGTTAGTCTATTGCAGAAAAACAACAGAGTCCTGTGGCACTTTTAAAGACTAACAGATTTATTTATCGCATGAGCTTTCGTGGGAGAAAATCCCACTTTAATTAAGATTAAGGGACTGACAGCACAGACTAGCATTCTGAATCCCAGTGAAAACAACATTTCTATCTTTATAACCAAAATGATTCTCGAGAAACTTGTAATGCCCTTTCCATTAAAAAAAAAAAAGTATATTCACTATGGGACAAAGATGCCATGTTCTTGTTTTTTTATGAAAATTGAGTAGTGTGTTGTACTCACTGTTGTTACTGTAATTAAATTAGCCACCTCTGTATATACACAGATTCAGTCACACAATCCTCCATCTGAAGCAAGAATAGCTGAACAGATCTGGACTCTACCAACTCCAGACTGGGTTGTTCAATATGATCTCCTCTGCTTAGATTCTACCTTACTTTTAACAAGACCCATGACACTTGGAAGTCAGGAAAGGGTTTTAGGTTTCCTCATCCAGACAGGAGAGAGAGTTTGGTACATGTTTGGTAACACTGACATTGGTCATTAACAAGAGATTTGAAAAAGACAAATTCTTTTCTAACTCAGGGGGAGTTTGATTAGAGCAGGTGTTGTAAGGAAGAGACATGTTGTTTAATATAAACACCAAGTTGGGATGAGCAGTAGAAGCGGTGTGAATTGCACAATGCCAGTGATGTCAGAAATTGGCTTCAGCAAACAAGCAACCGCAAAAAAAGGCTGTATCAAGTCAATGCTAACGGGGCTGCTGTTTTTTCTGTAATGCAGTAAGCAACAAGTTTCTTTTTGTGAGTGAGAAAGTGGTTGAGGGGGATTAGAACTGGATGAGGAAAAGCTGAATAAAATATATTTTGGCTCTTCTAGCTAAATCAGGCAGATCCAGGTTTCTGTATGTAGAGTAGCTGCTGGAATCTCCTTCTCTGTTTGAGTGGGTGGGGAAATGCCTATACCAGCTAATGAAATGGGGCAATGTTTCAATGGACAGATGTTCAAGGGCTAATCCACCTGATCTATGCCATGCCATGCAACACAAGCTTGCACGATCTGTAGGAAATTAAATTGTACTGAAAAGGAACATGATTGCGTGTTTGCTCAGAGACAAATCCTGCTGTCGTTTTCACTGGTGTAAATCTCGGGTTAAATCTACTAACTTCTAAGGTATTAGCTCTGGATTTATGCTGGCATAGCTCAGCAGCATTCAACCTTCCCTGTTTATTTTTCATTGGGTTTTATTTCCAGTAACTAGGCAGCTGATTTTCCCAGGAGCATTTCTTCACAACAGCCTAATTGCACTGGCTGGCTGGAAGCATGAAGAAAAACCCTTTAAAGGGGGTTTAATAAGTTGTTAGGAGCTGAAAATGATTTCCCCAGTAAAGGCTGACACAATATAGGATGGTAATGGTAATGAGACAGACAGTTTCAGCAGTGAGTCAGACTGAAGCATTTCTGTACCATACTGGGCTGCAAGAGCTGGCAGAGGCTGGAGGGGTATAGAAGATAGAACTTTGCATTCAGGAGCTAGTGAGGAAAAGTTGATCATGTCTCTTTTTTTTCCACATAGCCACACCCAACCAGCTGGCTGGGGAGCAACTTTCCCTGTAGAGGTTTGAAAGGTTGGAAGGGGCTACAGGGAAAAGAGAGTTTCCATAATGGTCCAGGGAGGCCATGCTACACACACAGCTGCTTGGGAAAAATGGGAAGGGGAACCACTGACATTGCAGGAGATAAATACGGTGCCCCAAAAGGAGTGGGTTGGCTATAACCCTGTCATTCTTGAGATGAATCGGATTACTTCAACAGAGGGAGGATGCACTTAGCTGCTCCATTGATAGCACTAATCCTAAAATGGAGAGGGAATTTGGAAGACAGTAGAAAGCAAGTGCAGTACTAAAAAGACAGTACTGGTTCCTTTGTTGGGTTCTGGCTTCAGGGTGCAGTGGGACAACTTTTTGATAGAAGCTTCATGCCAATGATTGCGTGGCCTTGGAGTTTTAAAATATTTTCATTGTGTGTCATAAATCGAAACTTGTGATCTTACAAAGCTGAGTATGCATTTGAACCTTTTAACATTGTGTTTCTCTCAAATTTTTTGCTTGCAGGTGCTATACCTGAAATTTACCTTAGCTAAGCTTTCTGGGATATGATCCTGCTTCCATTGAAATCAGTGGACAGAAAATCTTTCCAGCAAGACTGGATCTGTAGTCAAGGAATACTACTGTAAACTTTCTAATCTGCTCTTTTTCTTCTGCCAGCAAGTGAGATTCTGTGGGAGTTGAGCAGCCTCATATAGTCATCTTCCAGAAAGAACTTTTCTTTTTCTAATCCAACTGTCATGGCCATTGGAAGATTTCCACGGGCTTCTGTGGAATTTTAGGAGCATATCAAGTCATTCCAGGGTAGCCACGTATACTAATTCTTGAGAAATGGGAGGACCCCATTTCCTGACCATAATGGTGAAAATGTGTGGGAGATTTGGCTCTCAGGTCTTCAATTAGTGTGAATTTTCAAACTCTGGTCATCCTGTGGAAAACTGACCCACCAAGGCAAAAGTAGCGTGTTCCTAAACCAACCAAATCTAACGTCTCTATTTTTAATCAGAGAAGCAATTCATGTTCGTTTTCCCATTTTTATCAAACTTCAAATGGACAATAGTACCTCTTTAGGCTTTTTCCTTTCTTCCGTCTCCTTCCCTAAAATGTGGCTCCTTTGATGTGCTGCCATGCCAGTAGCTTGATCGAAGTTAGTACTCAGTGTAACGTGTATCTGACCTGATTCTTTCTTCATATACATCAGTTTTGTATCACTGTAATGCTACTGACTTCAATAGAATCACTTCTGATTTGCCCTGGGGTGCAGGTGATATCAGGATCCAGGTCATTACCCTCAAAGTGCTGTGCAGACATTAACTAAGTCTGAAAATGCCCATTAGTTCAGTAAGTTAATATGATTGGGCCAGAATCTTAGCTAGTGTAAATTTGCATAGCTGCAGTTGAGTTCCAGTTTACACCAGCTGAAAATCTAGCCCATTGTCTCCAACTGAAAAAATGAGTGAACTGAGTTACAGGCTGCCCATGTCTGGGCACATTACACCAGTGAAAATCTTTAGTAATGCTGGAGACTTCAGTGAATTTATTTCATATTTCTGTTTTAGTACTGTAAGTTCAAATGGCAGCAGAATTTGTCCCAGAGAGATTAAGGACAAAACTTTCAAAAGTGGCCTGTGATTTTGTCTCTCTATTTTTGAGTCCCAATTTTACACGCCTCAACACCCAAATGGCAACACTAAAAATTACAAGCCACTTTTGTAAATGTTGGCCTAAGTGATAATCCCAAACCTACAAAGTGGTTTTGATTCTTCTACACCAATTTACACTGGTGTAACTCTATTGAAGTGAATGGAGTTACTCCTCATTTACAGCAATGAAAGAGGAGAGCAAGAGAGGAATTGGGTCCAATAAATCAGTGGGGCAAGAGAGGAATTGGGTCCAGTGAGTCAGAGCTTAGGGAAATCTTGAGAGCTTTGGATGTCAGGCGTGCACTCATGTCTTGCTTCTCTTATATGCTTATATAATAGCGCAACAGTTCTCTGAGTAGACTTCTTAAATCCCATAGAGTGTTGCTTTGTAATCCACATTAGAGTCCCTTTAATATTCTAAAGTGTCTGTCACCTTTGTAACTAAGCACTAAGGTTCTGCAATGTGTGATGATCTCTGCTATGTCAGCTATTGTCTTCAGATCTCATGAGTTTTGGAGTGCTGGGGGAATGTGGGGCAGTACAACTGACCTGAGAAATCCTGAAGTGCACAAGATTTCAATAGAGAAGTTACTCAGAGCATTAAAGAGACTAAGTGAGATCTGAGACCCTTTTGATGGGTTACCATATAAGGTAGGGTTTTCCTTTGAAAACAGAAAAAGAAGGGAAGGGAATTGGAGAAACTTGTTTAAAATAGGGAAATCAGGTGTGGCGTCAAAAGACCTGATGGAACTTGGGGAGTGGGAGCTCATGGTCAGGTAGGTAATGGTGGATATGACTGGACTGGAGGGAGGGAGGGAGAAAGAAAGGTAACCTCAAGAAGCTGGGAAAAGCTTTAGATAAACTTTCTGAGTGCCTTCACATATTGCTACCAAAGGGAATGAACTCCTTCCCTAAATAGCAAATGCTTGCTTACTTTCTGGATTTGCTGGCCTCAAAGAAATAATCCCTAAAATTGACATTTCTTGTTATAAACTTTGAAGTTCACATTTGTTTTTGTTCAAGAAGAATTTTTCTCTTAACTGTGTCCCAAAATGACTCAAATGCTGGCAATGCATCTTTCTGCCCAGTTTAGCCTTCCATTTGAACTGAGTGTCAAGCAGAGCTTTGAGCTTCAGCAGCTCCTGTTGATTCTCTGTCCTTGGTGAATTTTTTAAAAAGTTGACGGTAGACAAGGTAACCTTTTTTACCATGTGTTTCTGTTGACTCACGACAGCTAACAAACCTGCATCTTCTTTTGTTGTTTGTTTGGAGAGGGAGAAGAATGCTTTTAGTTGTTTGAAGACTGAATTTGTGAGCCATAAAGTTCTGAGACGTTAAAATTTACACAGAGACTTGTGGGAAAATGTCCAGCCTCTTTGAGACAAGCACGATGAGACCATTTCATTTTTAAGACCTGGACTGAAGATCTGTTTCCAGGAAACCTGGGAAAAAAGACCTAGCTTTTGGCAGATACAGCAAAACAAGTTACTTGTTTATCAATTATATATGGCTACCAGTGTCCCAAAGTTAATTATTAGAGTGGGCAAAGAAACACTAGAAGTAAATAATTTTCTCTGTCTAGAGATTGAGATGTGCAATATTGATAACACTATGCTGTCAAGCAACAAATATCAAAAGCAGCAAACTACTGTCATAAACTTGTCAAGATTAAAAAAAGTAGCATGATTGGGACACAAAAATACATATTTTTCACACTGGCATCATATCAGTTCTCCTGTAAATAGCAAACTCATGAAAACTATAATAGAAATTGATATGCAGATCAACTCATTCCAAAATAAATGCCTGCAGAAGATCTTCAGAGTCCATTGGAAAGACTTTCTTGCAACATTAAAAATTCTAAATAGAGCAAACCAATCTAAAGTATCAGAAATGGGCAGAAGAAGAAGAATGATGGACATATTTCGGATACACTTTAAAGATGCCACCAACATAACTTCCACAGCAAGTGATAACCTGGGCACCACTTGGGGAGAGAAGAAAAGGGCAATCTAGAGAAACATTATGCAGAACAATAGGGAAAGAAGCCATATCTATCAACATGACATGCAGAAGCTTGAAAAGACCACTCAACTGAAATAAATGGTGGAAATTTATGGATGCTCTATACATCTGAGGTTGAGGGAGGATGAAGGAAGAAGATATAGTTTAGAGAACTATATTTTCAAGCTACTTTAATTAATGAAGTTCCCTCATAGGAGGGAGGTGTGTATTGGTTAACAAAGCTATGAACAACTGAAATAGGAGGTTATAATTGAAACTTTATTGCTGTACTGTATTTAGCCTACCAGTTGGCAGACATACACTATGACTGAATATGGCATAGAGCCACCAGAAATGCACTGCACCCCCAAGAAAATAAAACACCACCCCACCTAGCTTCCCTTCACTGGGATTCCATGTTGAGCACTTGCAGTGGATGTTTCCTTCCATCCTTCTCCCCCTACTGATTTTTGATCTTTCCTCTCTGCTACCCTAGGTCCTCTAGATAGGTTCTTTCCTACACTAGGAAACCGATCCATTGTTAGCAATGATAGTCAGTAATGGATCTGCCCTAACTGGCTGAAATTGGTTTATTTGCTAATGTAAACAGGACAAAACAATTGGTGACACCACCGTGGAAAGGGTGATTGAGATTTGGTCCCACTGGTGAACAATGTCAGCAGCAGAGCAGTATGCTAGGGCAAACAGGATCTTGATTTCTCACTGACTCATTTCTGACCGTGTTGTCTAGATGCCTAGGATGTGAGTCCCTTGCTTTAATCCACCTCAGCAGAATCCTGACCCCCTCCATGCAGGAGACTCCATTGTTGTCTGCACGTCAGATTAAAGAAAGCAACATCTTAACGAAACATAAGAAGACTTTAGTCCTTTGCTACTTTCACAGCCATGTATGCAGCAGGAGCCAATTAAACTCTGATGCCAGCAGCTGACTGCATGGTGAGACAGTCAGTTGTGTTCTTGCTTATTTTCTGATCTTTCAACCTCCTTTGACACTATTATACAAGGAGGAAGTTATAATAACATCAGGGCTTTGCCAATGCAGACTGTTCTCCAGCTGTGCCTAACTGAGATACGAACATGCCCTCATTGTGTCTTTCCATATTTTTACTGCCCTGGGGGTCGATGTCCCAATGAGTGAATCCCTGTGGCTCTAATGCAGAGGTCATGAATATATTGCCAGTGGCAGAAGTACAAAGCTTGACCTTAACCTTTCATGATCATTAGGAGAGAGGCAGCTAGCCAATGTGAGAATAGCAGTCTCTAGCACTGAACACTGATAAGCTATGGGGAGAAAAGCAGATGCACTTTCTGAGGAGGTGAAATTTTCCTCATGGGATCCATGAATAGCTTTCCAGCTGGGCTTCGGCCTACCTAGAGTAGCTTTATGCACCTAAGAGATATGTGTTCAGCTATAAATGTGCAACTGGCTATCGTGACACATTTAAACTGTGGCAAAATTTTAAAGCCAACAGTTGACTCCCCCATATGCTATATTAATCATGGTGACAATGTTAATACTCACTCCCCAGTGGGAGGCAGTTACATTGATTTTACTCAGCCCTTATTCAGACTAACCTTCCACTTGTCTGAGAAAGAACAAAACGAAAGCTGGCATTATGAAATGTTATCGCTTTCACATAATATCTTTGCACCTTTAATAAAATGTGCAAGTGGAAAGTGCAGTACATTGAGACTGGGAGCTAAGTTTTCAGTCATTGGCCTCCATCTTTGCAGGTGTAAATGGCAGCATAATAATTTCTTCTTACATTTCAAGTCACTTAGCGTTGGATTTGCAAGAACAATCGAGGATTTAGATAACCCGTGTGACATTTGTTGCACCCATGATTATTTTTCTTCACCAAAATGGAGGCTCATGGAAAGCTGGGCTGACTTGTGGTCTCTAATGGCCATCCAGAATGTTATGGAGCAGGAACATGATGCTCCATCTCTATACAATAGAATAAATCAAAAAGGGATGGTTAATTCATGCCTGCCAGTTGCCTGGGGTAAAAACTGAAAATGTTGCATAAGTGCCTGCTTCTCCTGATGGCAGGAAGTTAACTTGCCCCCATTCCCTGTGATCAGCCCAAGGAACTGGTATTACATTAATCAAAGGAAAAAAAAACACTCTGCATATTCAGCAGACTGCACTGGCCACAAAGTCCAAGAGACCAGAGAGCAGCTAGCAGACCATAGTGATATATGTGACCACGGCAAATAAAAATAGAAACAGGTTGTGAACACTTCTCCTTTTCTTTCCCTCTCTTTTCACTCTTGGATGTTGCCCTGAGCTTTGACCTGACTGACATATTGGTAGTTTTGTTACTGAACAGCCAGGAAGGAATACTGTGGTTGCTTCTGGGCATCTGAGTACCAAGGCCAACATACTGTGTGGGTGTTAGGTGGACTTCCTGTTTCCCATGGTGCAATCGCCAAAAGAATTCAGTTGCTATTGACTGGCATATCATGGGGCCTTGACATTTTATTTTCCAACTTGGTCAGTTAATATACTTTTTTAGATAAAAAGTACAAATAATAAAAAACTAAACAACAAATAAACTGGTGTGGGGTTGGAAACTTAGAATCAGGTCCTGTGAGGTCCTCCTAAGGGATGGTGAACTCTCTCAACTTCCACTGGTCATTTTATCCTGAATCTTGACTTTGCTTCTGCTGATTTATCAGTGCAAAAAATCTGCATCACCATTAAATGCAGATGTCCTTTAGTTAATAATAGACACTTCCATGAGAGTTGGGTTCAGTGCTCCCCAGCTGGTTCTTTTTCTTGTTAATGGAACAGCTCGCACAGCATGAATGTGGAAGCTATCTTTTCCAACTTTTATGTTTAAACTGAGTGACCCAAAGGACCACAAGCCTGGCTAGGTTTCTATATATGTGGTCTAGCAAAATTCTCACCACCCTCTTCCAGATTCCTGCTTAGAAAAGTTTTTAAAAGCTACTGAATGTAATAACAGATGCAATGTTGGACTGAGCTGGTAGTTCTGGTTCTTTGGGTAGGTTCAGAGTGCACATTCCTTAAAACACAGGGCTCACTCCTAAATATACACCACACAAGGATGCATTGGTCATTGCATTATTTTATTTCTGTATATCTGCTTCTCCCAGTGATCTGTTGACAGACTTTCCACCGGCCTCAGAAGTACACAATCACCTCTCCTTTGTTTATATCATTTTCATCATGCCTATGTCAGAAGTTGTCATTGTCCCTCTGGATTTTTGTGGGTATAAGTGATGGCACCAGAGAGAAAGCGTAGCAGCTCAGGAGCTGCTGTGTAACTCAGTTGTGATACTGAATCAGTAAAACAAACAAGGAGTCCTGTGGCAATTTTAATAAATTTGTTAGTCTTTAAAAGTGCCACAGGACTCCTTGTTTGTTTTGTTGAACTAGATTAACACGGCTATCCCTCTAAATTAGTAAAGAAGATTTTTTCAGGGAAGGGTTCTCTATATCTCTTTGGATCCCTCCTTCTACTTCCCTTAGTGCATAGCCTTCAGCCTTTACCCTCCAGCCACAGCCACTTATTCTGCCCAGTCCTTCCTCTCCACTAGCTGCCATGTGAGACTGGCCATCTAACCTGAGTCTAAGCAGAGCTCTGCCACACTGTACTGCTGGGCCAGCACGGATCTTTGAATGTCAAATTCATCACAAATATCTGATATCTGTGGGGAGGCTTCCCTACAGGCCTGTTTCTTCAGGCTTCTCTGTTGTACTGTCTGTTCTGTGTGACAATAGTTACCAACATTTTATGATTTTGGCTCACTTGAACTGTGTCAGGGAGCTACATAAGGTCTCCTGTGGGCAGACTGTGTCACAGGTCTGATGAAGTAGCCTCTGTACCTGTGTTTGCCTTGCTGGCTCTGCTGAACCAAGCAACATCCATCTAGATGTATGCAACTGTACAAGGCATTCTTAAACTCCCATAGAGAAATGGACTCTAGGTGTGAGCTATGTTGTTGCTGTAGCCAACAACTCCCATTTGCTTGCTTGTTAAATTCTGTAAGTTAAGCAACAGCCTGTTTGGCCAGCACTTGGATAGGAGACCTGGGGCACATGACGTATGAGGAGAGACTGAAGGAACTAGGCTTATTTAGTCTACAAAAGAGAAGACTGAGGGGAGATTTGATAGCAACCTTCAACTACTTGAAGGCGTGCTCCAAAGAGGAGGGAGCTAGGCTGTTCTCGATGGTAACAGAGGACAGAACAAGGAGCAATGGTTTCAAATTACAGCTGGAGAGGTCGAGGTTGGATATTAGGAAAAACTTTCTCACTAGGAGGGTGGTGAAGCATTGGAATGGGCTACCTAGGGAGGTGGTAGAATCTCCATTTTTGGAGATTTTTAAGGCCCGGTTAGACAAAACCCTGGCTGGGGTGATTTAGTGGGAGTGGTCCTGCTTTTTAGCAGGGGGTTGGACTAGATGACCTCATGAGGTCCCTTCCATCCCTATTATTCTATGATTTTATGACCTGTGATTAAAAACTCAGCCTTCACCAGGAAGTGGAGTTGATGATTTAGATGTAAACACATCTAAACCTTAAACCCTTTCCTGAACATTTCAACTAAAAGACTGGAATCTGGGGAAGAGAATGACAGCAGGTGAATTTGAATTGAACCATCTTTTCCTTTTTTTTTCCATGGTGTTTTTGAGTTCTAGTTGATGTGAAACCTGTCATCTTAAAATAGTTCGCTCAAGTGGTTTTCCTAGACTAGTGGAAACTGCATCTTGTATAACACACACATGGATTTTCTCCCAGTACTTCAGAAGGAAGAAGTTTATCCATGCCAGGTTAAGTAAAATGTTTGGGTAGCTAAAAAATTTGCCAGTAGCTAGACTTAGGTAGGTGTGTAGGGTTAGATATACACCAATTTATGTGTATGTGTATTTTTGAGAACCCTTTTATTTAAGTTCCAAAGGGGTAGCCATGTTAGTCTATTGCAGAGAAACAAACAGAGTCCTGAGGCACTTTTAAAGACTAACAGATTTATTTATCACATGAGCTTTTGTGGGAGAAAAATCCCACTTTGTCAGATGCTTTTTAGGGTCAATGTGAGCATTCTGCTATCTTCTTCATTGCTCCCCACAGACCCTCATTAAATTGTCACCTTTCAAAATCTTTTGGTATAGACAATCTCTTGGTTTGTTTCCATCTGTCTATGAAGTGCTGTGTTACTCTGGGGTAGTTGCTAAGGACTCCATTTTCAAAAATATACATTCGTTTTGGTTGCCTCATTTTTGGGGGTCCCAGTTTTAAATACCTTACAACCTGATCTGGATCCACTGGATTCAATAGGAGCTCTTCCACTGATTTTAGTGGGGATTGGATTGGACCTTTAAGGCTTCATTTTCTGAAATGCACTTTAAATGGAGTTGTGGGAGGCACACAAAGATTCAGTTGCTTGCCTAAAATCACAAATATAGTCAACAGCCGAGCCACAACTACAATGCAGCAGGCCTTGGCTCTCATTGAATAAGCAATTTCACATGAAAAACTGCTATAACCTCCAGAGCTGTGCAGGGATCTTGTTTAACAGCAATTCTTGAAGTAGGTCCTTAGTTTTTATTTTTTTAAAATGGCTATATTTTCCTGAAAATACCATCTACCACCATCTATGCAGCAAGACTGTTTACCAGCTGAGTAGGAGTTTTTGTCCATTAATAAGTGCTCTCCTCCCATCATACTCGCCATTTTATAAATACCAGGACTGAAACTGTTTGAAAGTCATAAGCAGTGGGTCAGCAGTGACCTCACTGATAACTGAGTGATCACATGGCTGGGGGATGCTGCAGTACATCTCACGTTTAAATTGCATTGCATCTTGGTTTACTGTTTTAGGGAGACAAAAGAGTCTTGTGGCACTTTTAAAGACTAACAGATTTATTAATCGCATGAGCTTTCGTGGGAGAAAATCCCACTTCGTCAGACGCTTTGAAGATAGGAAAGTTACAGAGTGGGAGGAAATTAAATGCAGGGGAGTGTATGACATAGCATCAGGTCAGGCTGTAACAGCAAATCCTATCTTTCCTATCTTCAAA
>ML685848.1:6043464-6121285 GCA_007922175.1 Pelusios castaneus | reverse complement strand
CTTTCTACAATAGACTAACACGGCTACCCCTTTGGAATTTGTTTTAGGGAGGTTAACTTGAGTGGCTTTATGTACGTGCATTAGAAGGAGACAGGATGCAGGAAATCCTTCCCCCTAATGGCTGGAACACTTCATGGCCATAGAGATGGTATGTCAGCGTGGAGTCAGAGCACTCTCTCCCTGCACATTGGCAAGGGTTGGCAGGGGAGTGCTGGGAGGTCCTGGACAGACCTTTTTAAAGAGATATTACAAAGGTAGTCACACAAGTCTGGAGCATTTGGTGCGGGCCTCTTTGGACGAAGCATACCATCTGGTTCAGAGTGGGCAGGGGAGCAGGGCTAGCAAGGTGAGTTATACATCTTTTATATTTAGCTGAGTCTTTCAAACGTTGAAGTCTGTGATGCTTTGCTACCAAGCCTTCTGGCATTCCTCTGAGGCAGGTGTTACCTGCATTTTAGTGAAATGGACTCTGACATGTATTGACTTGTCCATGACCATAAGGAAATGACAGATAGACTCACACTTGCAACTTCATTACTCAGGAGCCTACAGGTGAGTTGTATTTAGTGTACTGTCATGGGATCACACACTCCTGGTCTTTTTCACTGGCTTTTCCTCCCCTCTTCAACAGAGTAGTACAGCATCCTTTGTACTTTTAACCATCTATGCTCCTTTATTTACAGTGCTTCTCACCTTCTTCCCAACAAGACACAAACCAACCCAACTCAACTCAAGTCCATCTTTGCTAGGGTTTTCTTGGGGTCTAAAGAGGCACAGGGTTGTTCCCTTTTCTACAAGCAGACTTTCCAAAGCTCCCTTTGCCTAAGCTACCCATCCCTTCACAGGCCCCTGAAGAAGGTTTTATCTTTCCCTGGGAAGCCACACAAGTGTTGCCACTTCACAATTACCTCAGGGCTTTGCTTCAGGCAGTTCCATGCAACTAGCTGCTGTGCAGTAGCCCTCTAATCAGAATGCCTCAGGGCTGCCTCGCTGCAGCTTAGCCCCTTGGTAGGGCTAGCCAAGGTAAAGGAGGAGGGTTTACCACCTTCCACAGGATTGCAATTTTGTTACTCAAGAGCATATAGGTGAGTTGTATGTACTGCATCTTAAAATGCAGAGGAACCCCCCCACACACACACACATTTGCTAGAATACAGTTGCCGTTGTGTTGAGGTGTAGCCTCCTGCAGAGACCATGAATGTGTACACAGTGCTTTCTCCCTTGCTTGCTTTTTTTCATTAAGACATGTTCTTATTTTGGTTTTCATTTAATATAAAATAAAGGTCTTCATGATGACTGTAAATTTATTCAATATCATACATGTATTTCATTTATGACTGTAAACATTATGTTCATTGTCCATTTAAAAAAAAAGCCTATTGGTTCTGATTGTTACTGACCTTCCAGTAAAAACTAGTACAGACCAGTCAGTACAAAATGAGAGAGACCAAATGAAGGGTTTCTAAAGCTGCTTACAGAAAGCTACAGAGATCCACAAAAATGAAAATGATGGGATGATGAAATAAATGCAACTTTATTGAATTTCAGAAATAGTTTTGGTTCAGGTTCACTCTGAAGTTTTGACCTAAATTTCCTGTCAGTTCTTAGTTTACCTGAATATCTTTGCCCATCCCTGAATGTCACCCATAACTGTTTGTGTCAACTTCCCCTGGCCCAGCACAGAGTGTGGAGGCACTTTCCTTTAAAGCCCTCAGAATTTACATAACCTTGCAATTGTAGCAATGTGAAATGTGGCTTTGGTTACAATAACAAGGATTTAGGGAACGCAGAGAGAGATTGTAAGTGCAAAGGCATAAAAGCAAAACAAAACAAAACCCCACATGCTGTTTTAATTTTCAGCAGCCACGTGAGAACTGTCCTCTGGTTGCTGGCTATAAATAAATTGCTGCCATCACAGGAAGATGGGAAAACAAAACAATTTACATTCCTCCCAAATTTTCTTAAGGCAGGCTACAAAATAGGAAAGGTAAATGTTTCTTAAGCAAAGTATGTCTGTGCAGAGGAAGGTTTCATTAACACTCATAGGGATTGACATTTGCAGCAAGTGAAGAAGTTTGACATTAATCCTCTCTATTCCCTGCCAACCTTCCGAAGCAAATCACTTAGGGCTGCCCATGGATTTAAGACATGGTGCCATGGTGGTTCTGCTAATGACATGGAGGCCCATTGCCTCAATCGCAATTTAAAGAAGCACAAAGCCTTGGAGAACCTTGCTCCTAGCTCCTGTTACAAATCACAATTGTCCTCTTCTGGGTGGTACTCTGCTGGAGAGATGGGGCCTTAGTCACATCCCTTCTATCCCCTTTACAGAATCTACTGCCTCTGCCAGTTCTAGAGTACCCAAGGACTAGGATTGTAAGTGATTCGTGTGCTGAGGCATGGGAGTGAAGGGAAGGGCCTTTGGGCCCTCTCCTCAACCATGTACATTCATGCAAAGCCAGGCACAATCTTGCCTTTACATTTTCAGGGACAGCTTGTATCACAGGCTAAATGGGAGACCAACTAAAGTGTAAATGGATAGGCATTGACTCTGGGAAGAGTGCAGATTCACTAAGAAGCTGCTAAAATAGAAGTTCTCTCTGCTCTCAAAAACCATCCGTTGGCTGTGAGATCTGGGATAGAGCATCACTAGACCTAGAACATCCTTGCACAAGAATTGATTTCAACATGAAGGCTGCAAGAAGAAGCTTCCCAGAAGACTTTATGTTCCAGGAGCCCATTCAGGGACCACAGGCTTTAGGAAGGGGCTGGATAACCAGAAGGCAAGTTCTCCATCGTAGCAGAGAGGAAGGGAATAGAAATGAGGCTCACATGGGATGAGGCAGGTTAAAAGATAGATCAACTTAATGTCTTGGAGCAGGGAGCAAAAACATTCTTACATATTATACTTATCCACCTGCGGCCAGTGCAATGCACTGGAAACTAGTACTGTTAGTAAGAGGCAAAGCAAAGAGTTAGCCTTCGAATTGAGATCTGGATTAAGTATGGACAAGGAATCAATCTCTATGGAAATGACATAGGGATGGATTGGATCTGAGAATTTCTGTGAAGTGGAAGGTGAGGAGGAACATCAAATATGAAGCTCTCACTATTGGTCTTTCTTTCCCTTCCCTCCAATCAGCATTGGGCTGAAAAGTCATCAGTATCTTCTCTCTATAGCATTACTACTTAGTGCTGTGGAGATTACTGGACTGTCACAAACAGAGGACTCTGATTTCAATTCAAGAATACAAAGCAAAAGCAGATGACATGTTAAGAAACAAAGTTGCATGCACACGTCCCGAATAATGAAGGAAATCTGAAGAAGAGAAATGCAGGGAATATTCTACAATGTTCAATATATACTTATGCAGAACATATTCCACCCAAAGAAAGCAAAGTGTGTTACAAAGTATTTGCCCTATTTTACCTATGAAGAAACCAGAGCACAGAGAGAATTAGGGGTATGTTTTCAGAAGATATAAGGCCATGTTTCCTTGTTTTTGAGGCAGATGGACACTTTTAACCCATGCTCTGCAACAACAAAATGAATTGTGTGCATAAATGTGATCATTTTCACTACTAACTACCCAGTAGTAACTACTAACTGCCATGTGCACCATTGCCACAAGTTTTTTTTCCTATTGGTGTTTTCTGGGTTGGCTCTGTTGCCCCTGGAGTGGGGTCCTCATGGCATAGTATATAGGCAGCTGCCATCCTGCCACCTCCTCAGTTCCTTCTTTCCTTTGGTGATGGTCACTGGAACGTTGTTTCAGGTGCCTTGAAGACATCTCACATGTCTAAGTAATTTTTAACTTGTTCTGTCCCTATTTTAGCTTCTGATCCTATCCCATTTTTACATCTCTAAGAACAATGGTTATGGAAAGGTTAGTGACTTTTTTCCCCCCTTCCCCTTGTGGCTAGAGAACTGGGAGCATGAGTACTCAGATTTGCATTCACAGTTCAGCTGTGGATACAAAAACTCTGGCACACATTTTGCAGGTGCAAATTACTGTTGCCTTTCTGAAAAGTTAACCCTGTGTGATTAGTCCAAGGTCATATATAAAATCAGTGGCAGAACTGAGTATAGATAGAACCTTCTGTATTCTGTTTCCCACACCCTTCCTCTAATACTAGATCAGACCTTCTCCCAGAACCAGGGCCGGATTAACCGGCCCAGGGGCCCTGGGCTGCTCCCCTGACCGCGGAGGCCCCTGGCTCTGGGGGCTGGGGCCAGAAGGCACTGTTGCCCTGACCCACTCTGGCCAGTGTGGGGGGGGGACGGGACCTGCAGGCCTGTGGCCTGGCACCAGTCCACATCACGTCCCTACTCCCCGCACACTGGGGGGGCCTACTGGGACACTGGGAGGCCGCACAGCCTCCCAGCCCCCCCCCCCGCCGACACACTGGGAGGCCATGCCATGAGCCCCCCCTCTCCTGCCCTCTGGGCAGAATGAACAAGGGTTGGCCTGCCCTGTTCCACCCCAGGGGTGTGCCAGCTCTAAACTCCACCTCCTCCCCGCCCAGCACCGGCAAAATAAGAGCGCTCTCTCAGCACGCCTACCCTGCCGGTGCTGAGCTGGGCCAGATTATTGCAGGGGGTTTAGGGGCTTGAGCCCAGGGCCCCCTTTTTGGCCAGGTCCTAGGGCGTAAACCCTTAAACCCCCTGCAGTAATCCAGCCCTGCCCACAGCCATTTGGTTCCAAGTGAAATATTGCATTAAGAAGTGAGAGAATCTTTAAAAGGGGTTAGTGTAGTTTTTGCAGCTAGCTAGATTCAGCAATAGAAAACAAATAGATATTTCTCTAGTTGACAATCTAAACAGAAGATTTTAACTCTATTAAAATGTGGAATATGTGTTTTATATATTGAGGCAGACAGAGAGTGAATGAATGAATGAATGCAGCTGTAAGATGCTATAAAGCTTTTACATCAATGTGTTTAGGATGACCACATTACTCATAAGTGGTTGAGCTATAAGTGTATTACGCAGGTCATCGCAAATAAATGCCAATAAAATGCTTTCACTCCCTTCACATCATCAAAGATTTTATTTATGCCTTTTTTGGGGATTGCCCTTTTTTCTCCCCCTTTGAAGTACATTAGCTACTATGGAAACAATGTCACTAGTCAGGACAGGCCTTTGTTTCAATACCAAGTGGAGTTAAAAGTCAGTCTATATAATTGTTTGAAATGCATAACGTGTGACCCACATGACTTTATATGATGATTACTTTGACCACATATATGGTTTTAATAAATATAAGTGAATTGGGTGCCTCAGGCAGATTGGATCCACAAAGATATTTAGGTATGCATCCTCCAGACTTAGACATCTAAGTCCCAGTTTTAGGCACCACCAAAATTCACAGTGACAGAAACTTCATTTTGCTGTCTTTACTGCTCTTTTACTTCCCCTTTTGTGTTTGTATCTCTGGTTTTGAACATTGCAATGCTTAATTCTTTTTGTGGATCTAGGCCTCCTATTCTGTATCATTAAGCATAGTATAATGATACAGGACCAGATTCTAATGCCTTTACCTGTGTTGAGTACTCTACAAGTATTTCCACTGAAATTAGTAGGACTGCTTGAGAAGTCAGGTATCTGACTATGCATGGCTGACTCAGGTAGGCAGGTAAATCCAGCCCTTTCAGCTGATCCTAATAGAAAATTATCACATCTGATGTGTCACAAGGTGAGCTGAGCCTTTAAACAAGTCTTGGGTGCAACCCCAATTCTGACTGGTTTACCTCTCAATCCAGCTGTCATGTGATGGGAGTACATGACTAGGAATCAGGCCTGCTTGAGAATATAAGGACAGTTTGAATTTAGTTGATGAGGTTCAGGGTTTTTAATGCTTTTTTGAAATTAATAGGACTTAGATGCCTAAATACCTTTGAGGATCTGGGTGTGAGAGTGTGTTGAAGATAGTTCTTCAAGGTGCCAGTGGGAAGGAATGGGAACAACTTGCGAGAGAAATGTGTAGGAGATCTAGGGTAAGAGAAGACCTAGGTGGTCATTTTCTAGGCCAGTCAAATAGAAAGGCCTGGATGGCATTATCTGCCATGAGGGATGGGCCAGAAGCCTTGAAAGATTTACATGACTTATATGTTGATGTGGTGGGAGGATTACTGGGGAGCAGGACTGCAGAGTGGGAAGAAACTATTGAGTCAGCAAGGGGTTGAAGGAAATGTAGTGTTGAGAGAAGAGTGGCTTTGGTTTAAGTTGACGTTGAACTGTGATGTTGTTTTAACGCACCATAGAATCCCAAGAAAGGGATTCATTTGAATGACATGGATCCCTATGTGTGCTTATTAGAGAGCTCGTGAAGGGCAACCTGAGGCAGTGTAGAGGCCTGATAGTGAATTGGATGAAACCTGCCACCGTATGGCTCTTCAGTGTACCTTGGTAGCAACAGCTGGGATATCTTTATCCAGCTTCCAGTGGCCCAATGTCCACGTCACAAAAGTTGTTATCCCTGGTGTCAGTGTTACAGAGGCCTAGGACTAAATGGACCCTGAGGGCTGCTCTATTATTCTATCCTGAGGGGAGGTCGCTAAAAGGCAAGATGATAAAGTGTGGGGGGCTGATTTGGAGGAGTGTTAATATCTGTTCTGTATATGTTTTGAGGTTAAATAGAAGACTTTAGTCTCTAAAGTTCTTAATGTGGCATCTTTCGCTAGCACCAAATTCTCAAACAAATGGAAAAAAAAAAAAAGGTCCTATTTTTCCACTGCACTGATGTAACTATGTTAAAATTACTTGAGTTCTACCATTGTAGAACTGGGATAATGAAAAGGAGAATTAAGCCCTATGTGATTACAGTCTCCAAAAGGTTAACGTTATTAAGAATTATGTGAATGCACCCATGAGGGAACAACTCCTATGATTTTAATGAAGTTTTTCTTAAAACTGTTTAGTAAAATGCCATGGGAACAGAACAAGAAGGTCACTCTGATGGTATTTTTCCTAGAATGGCAGTGCAGCAGCATTCAGGGAATGTCTTGGATCAGAATGATTTTTTTTTTTTTTTTTTTTTTTTTTTAAAACAGAATGAACTGATTAATTAAAAAATAAAATTGCAACAGCGCTTTAGAGCTTCTCTCAAGTAATGGATAGAAGCACTCATCTATCCAAAGTGGTTGATACCTAAAAAGCTAAAGACAGACAGACCATCAACTGTTCTGCACCCATGTATTAAATAAACAACTTTGCATATGTTAAACACTTCCTAGAGATGATCTTTTTCTTCCTCTCAGTATTTATGATAGTTTCACCAAACTAAAGGTTGGTGGCTAAATGGATTGAATAAATAGCTGTCACTGTAGCTACTGTAAAGATCTTAATGATGTTGTTAAGGTGCTCAGATAGGGCTTCATCCTGCAATGTGCTGAGGTCTGGGACCCAAACCAGCAACACATTGAAATCAAGGGAATTATTAAAACATTTAAAGTTAAGCATGTGGTTAAGTAAGTTGCTGGGTCAAGGCTAGAATGATAAGAACATTGCAGGATCAAACCCTCACTGCAGTGCTGTGGATGGGAGAGTATAAAAGAATCTAGAGAGAAATGCTGGGGGGGGGGGTTGGTTTTTTCCCCCCCACATCTCTTGGAAGCAAATGAATCAGTGTACTTTCTATAGCAACAGTACATTGGGGGACCTACTTATTTGTACTTATCTCTCCAGCAGAACACCACCACCACTGTCAGCAAAGCTGAACTAAATCATCTGAAGGTGGGTCCGTACACAGACACTGTGCTGTTCTGAACTTAATGCATAGACCCAAACCAGAGACAGTGAGGTGTGGAAAACAGGATCTGCGGGGATCACCCAGGTTAGTTCCAATTTGCTTTTTTGGGGGGGAGGGAGCAGGTTATTTACTCATTTGTTTTCTTAACTATGTGGTCTATTATCTGCAGTGAGCATTTTGTCTACCATAACCGAACAAGGGGACTCCTTACAAGATGGTTTCCCTCTCACCCAGTTACAGCAAGGTTAAAAGTTGTAATGCAGATGGTGTCTAATCCCAGCAGCTGGGCTAAAACCATGGACAAACTGGGTTTTTAATGCAGTTAGGACCCAACTACACTACAGCTTCTAGCCCTGCTCTAGCTGAGCATGAGGACAAATTTTGTAACGTGGTCCTGGTAATAGTTGTAGTGAAGATGGGGAGCTTTTTGACTGAATTTTGTCTTCTAAGCTAAGACATAAGAAGAGATCTTTTCTGCATGATTGGAAGTGATACCTCAGTAGTTTGCTTGATTATGTGGAGTTGTATTTTTTTGTTGTTGTTGTTGTTTTGCTTCACCATATGCTCCAGTGAAAAACAAAACTCTTAACTCTTTGGGACAAGATCTGCCTCTCCTCCATCTTCTTTCCCTATGAAATGTAAAATCCTGTAAGGCTTTAGTCTATAGGGAGGTGCCTCTGTATTGTTAATAGGGCTGTGAACTTATGTTCTGCCTAAACTGTCATCAACTCTAATGTCTTGGAATTTGTATTGGCATTTAGGTTTTTTATTTGTTGGCAGGAGTCTTTGAAGGGGCTGAAAAAAATAGATCAACTCTTTTCATGCTGTCTCTATTATCCAGGAACTGATCTGTTTAGAAGACAAGGGGACTGACTCTATCACCCCTTCAATTTGTGGTGTCATTTACACAATGCAGTGTGGGTGTAAAATGCTACCAGATCAGAATGGTCCTGGCATTACACTGGGGTGAATGACTGCACAGGATGCAGGCAGTGAAAATCAGGGCTCAGGGCTCGTGCGTAATCCTGCTCCCATTGAACTGGGCAGTAAAGCTCTGAAAGGTTTCAGAAGGAGCAAGGCCCTGCCTCTTGTGTTCTTTTGATCACATGATGCTCTTGTAGGCATTTTAAAAAAAAAAAAACCCAAAGATGACTGACTAATAAAAATAAACACGAGGGCCCAAACTTGGTTGCTTGAAACACAAATACTTACAGCTCTGATTTGCTAATAGTTTTCATCTAGTTTCCATGTGTTTCAGAAGGACATGTTTACTTTCCATCCCTATTAATAATTAGCACTATACATCTTTAAAGTGCTTTACCAAAGCTAATTAATTCGTCATGATTGACAACATGAATCTTCTCTCCTGTGACTGATTTTTTTTTTTTTTTTTTTTTTTTCCTCCTGCATGAGGAGCATTACATAAGCAAATAATAGTTCCAGGAGTCAGCTCCATGTCGGAGCATGAATCTAGGCCCTGATGGTTTTCTCATCCTGGTTTTAAGCCAGTAGATCTGTTGATTTCTACAGAGTTTCACTGGCATAAAACCGGCCTACCCAGAGTAGAGAATCAGCAGCCTTTACTTAGATAAATGTATGCTACTCTCATGGAACATACTGAATCTCCTACTGGGTCCCATTAAACACCGATGGAACTAAATCTTGCAAGGTCTGAGTGTGCCTCTCTTCTTATTTCGGCCATGTCTATGGGCACTGTAGTGCTGCAGTATGGACATATCCTGCCATGACAGATGGTGTTTTCTCTGTCATTCTAGGAACTGTACCTCCCTGAATGGTGGTAGCTAGATTGACAGAAGGATTCTTCCCTCAACTTAGCCATGTCAGCATATCTACGGCACTCAGAGTTGCATTTGACAAAGTGGATTGGAGCCCATGAAAGCTTATGCCTGAAGAAATTTGTTAGTCTTTTTAAAGTGCCACACGACTCTCGTTGTTTTTGCTGTACACAGACTAACACGGCTATCCATCTGGAAATACTCAGAGCTGTGAATTTTTCACACCCCTGAGCAACACAGCAATGCTGATATAAATTTTAAGTGTTGACCAGGCCTCAGTCAATCCTTTCACCAAATATTAATGTAGGTTTTTCTTTCTGGAGCTACACAGTCTGCATTGTGGTGCTATACATGCCTAATAAACTAAGCCATCCTGCCCTCCTTCCTTTTCCCCGGCCCCACTGCTTGAGATCAAGCAGCTTTTCAAGTGAACAACTCAGCACCCCGTGCCTAAGAACATGGAGCCACCTTTTCCGTAGGAATGTTGTCACATTTCCAGGACTCCTAAGTATACAGGATTTCCTGTAAGGAAAGCCAAGAGTTCTTCAGGAAAGTGCGTGTCACAGACTAGGACAATTTCTGTCTGATGGGAAGTCATGCCATGTCCAGGAAAATCAGGGTGGGTTAAATATGGCACAATAGCAAAAACTGATGGAGAGTTTGGCAGCAGAGTGCTTGGAACTGCCATTTATCATCCATTGCTATAATAAGATCAGCTTCTTTCCTAATTGATCACAGACTCTTAGTAAGGGATCAGGTCTGCCATTAGTTGCCTGTAAATGCTACAGAATATTAATATTTAGAAATTACATGGCACCCTGTACCCACATTCACTAACTAATACTTCTAACATTTCCACAAAGTAGGGACATAGAGGGGTATTACAGTCTCCATTTCATAGAGATTTTAAGTGGCTTGCAAAGGTCATAGAAGGAGTTACCCTATTAGTAATCTGCTCCAGCCTCTTTGTTACTCTCTGATGATGCAAAGCAGACCCAACCTCATACATGTAGCTACTTGGGACTTCCCTTTGACTGGAGAGTAATTCCTGGATGGTCCTATTTGTGTTGGGGGAAGTGAGCAGGCGTGAGCCCACACACTGCTAAAAGCCTCTCCCCCAGCCTAAAGGGAGGAGTCACTAGGCTAGGGATTCAAATGAATATGGGGAACAACTAACAAAGAAACAGAAATGGGCATGGGGTCAAAGGGTCAGATGGAGGGAGCCAGAAGGGGATACCAAGCAGAGAACCCCAGACAGCACCCACTGCTTCCTGAAGGTGTCTAGGGAGCTAGCAGATGCTGCCTAGATGAACTCTGCCTGGACATGTGAGCAGGAAGAGGAACAGAAATAGGCCCCATGGTTGCAGAGCACCCATCAGCCAACCTTCTCTTCCTGGTCTTGTGGCCAGTGTTAGGCCAGCAGTAGAAGGAGATTGATGAGGAGACCCTGTGACTTTGTGGGGACACGGCTGGGGTGTGGTAAAAGGAATAGGTGTGGGGAGAAGTGCAGCCAGAACATCAGCAAGAGGTTCTAGAGGAGCCAGAACAGAGGCTGCTGCCTGGTGCACTCAAAGTAAAAGTGAGCCAGGGTGTCCCTCATGCCACAGAAGGAGCAGGTTTTAAGCTGAGGGATGAACCATGCCAAGTACATCCCCGTGCTCATGGCTCCATAAAGTAACCACCAACTGATGTACCCTGTGGTCCCTGGGATCAGGATGGAATAGAGGCTGGCCCACTGCAGTTCCTCACCCTCCACAGGTGGTATAAGGTGCCAGCACTTGGTGTCTCGGTGGGACAAGAGGGTGTGGAGCACAAGCATGTACAGATGGTCCCTTGGTGTAGTTTGGAAATGGACCGGCTGCAAATCTCACAGCCAGCTCAGTCCTGGGGCTCATGGGGCTGGAGGGCAGTGAAAAAATCTGGAGGGATAGGACTGAGGGACAGGTGGGGAGCACCTTCTCTAAGGAAGATGCAAAAGCTTTACAACATCCCCATACCCTGCCCCCAGCATAGAGGAGGAAGTCAAGCAATAGGACATGTGGCTGGAGCACCCATGAGTTCTCTGGCTATTTGGACAGCATCTTGGGGATCATAGATGTCTGGGTATAATTTACAGCAGCACTGAGGTTGCTCTAAGTTGCACTCTAGGCCAAATCTAGGGAGCAATAAAAGCATCTTAAAGTCATCTTTGCTTCCCCTGCCAGAGGAGCTCAGCCAGACCAAAGGATCTTCCCCAGAGTTTGAGCCAAGACTACGAATGTCTTCCCAGCCAGGGATAAATGACTTTTCTTTGGTTCTGTAGTGAGATGCCCACAGATACTTCATAGGTTGTTGTTGCTTGTTCTTAGGGATTTGTTGAGTTGAGTTGAGTGCCAGATTCTGGGACAGGATGACAAGGGATGGATTACTTGATGATTCGCAGCTCTGTTCATTTCCTTGAAAGCATCTGGCATTGGCCACTGTCAGAAGACAGGATCCTGAGCTAGATGGACCATCGATCTGACCTAGCATGGACATGCTTATGTTCTGTATTCATCTATATTAGGTTTCAATTCCCTTTTCACATATTCTGCAGTGGTATCAGTGGGAATCACTCAAAGTTGTGTGTGCACAGCTCAGGACTGCATCTGTCTCTTAGGCCAAGATTTAAAAAAGTATTTAGGCAGCATTACGATGCCTAGCTGATTTAGAAGCTAATATCTCATTATCTAAAGAGATTTAAGCACTTAGGAACCAAAATTCCATTTTCTGGGGTGAGGAGGAGAATATAACAACAAAACAAGTACACAGCTGTGCGGGGGGGGGGGCGCGGGGTGTTATTGAAGGCATCCTCCATTTCACAAAGCAATTATCTGTGCTTCACTTACTTTAAGGCAGAAGTCAACTCTAAGCAGTTGTATATCAGTTAGAAGAGAAGTATAACAGGGTGGCTTGCCTCTTATAGGTTGGGTCTAGCCAACAATGATTATGGAACAAGGCACACCTGGGTTGAATCAGGTAATTCTCTGCAGAGGATAGCAGCTGGCCATAGTGAAGGGAGAAGTTCAAGAAGTCCAGGTGAGTAAGGAAAGGGGCTTGTTGAGAAGATCCTGAACTTAGTGGAGTTGTAGCTAGGGAGGTGTGGGGAGACCATGTCCAAGTAAGAAAGACTGTAAAGGCCCTAGGCAAAAAAGAGAAGTCTTGTGTTGTGTGGATTTAGTAATGGACTTGGTTTGGGGGTGTTGAGTTTTATTTTCAGTTTGTTTTATCTTTATAAACCTTTTCCCCAAGGAGGGGTATTTTTGATCCCCAAAAGTCTGGTGGAAACTTCTGTTTGAATAGTCCCAGAGGAGAAACTGAGGCAGGGTACTGCTAGCATGACCCTATGTCATGAGGGTGTGCATGGGAGGCAGTGGGCCCAGTAATGGGATGCAATTAGAGAGGCAGTTTACTTTTAGGGGAAAAAAAAAATTCCCTCCTTCCCCCTAGCTAGGTCACACCCATTGTCATTCCTCTAATAGCTTGGAAAGTTTTCCACTGGCTAAAAATAAAGGGCTGCCTTTCAGCCCCTTCCCCAGCTGCTCTCACTTCGGTACCACCAGCTTTTGCTTTTCCCCACTCCGGGCTCAGCTACCTTATCTCATACAGATCACTTGCAAAATTTAAGCAGACCTAGGCTAGGAGAGTTGAAATGAATTTGGGAAGAAAGGAGGAAACAGGGATTTGGGAGGAGAAAAGGAAGAAACCAAGCTGCAAGGTACATCTAGAGGAAGGCCCAGGCCAATACCCATATCCAAACAACTGTTTGGATCAGCTCTCAATTTAATAGTTGGCTTGGCCTGAACTTTTCCTTAGCTCAGAATGTCCCCCAAGTCTGGGAACATTCAGGTCTAGAGCTGAATGTTGTGGTTCAGGACCTGTGCTGCCAAAATAGATTTTAATTTAGCAGATTAATATTTGGGTCAAATCTTTGCATTGGAGCAGCTGAGAACCTCCCTTTGTCATATCCCAAGTATTGCTACAAGTAAATAGATAGCTATTATACTGACTGGCTTTGAACAAAGGATGCTGTCGAGTCATTGAAGCCCAACATTTTGAATTACTTTACATCTGTTACTAATCTGGAGGGACCTTCAGCTCTAGAAACTAATTCTTTTAAATATTCACCTTACATCATAGAGAAACCAAGCAAACCTGCAAACCACCTCTTTTCATACTGGACCTGCAACAACAACAGCAAATAACTTTGCCTTTCTCACAAGAGCAATTAACTAATAAACTCTCTTCCTAGAGGCATGCTAGTATCAGTGGCTCTGCAGATGCTCTAGAAAGGAAGTAAACTCACACATCCATGTCTGTTTCAAACTAATTTCTGTATAAGTATGCTCTGGGACAGGGTCACACACAAATACACTATTTGCCAACTGGAAAATTACAAAACCAATTGGTTTTGTTAATTTTAGCTATCCAGCTTCTTCCAGGATAGCAGAGGTGGGCCTATACAGCAAAATCCAGTTCCAGATTCCAATTTATTTAAAGGATGCTCAGTTCTGGGATTCTGATTTAACCCATTATACAGATGGGGCAAGGTGAAAATCTTGAATCTGGAGTTCAAGCCTCCCAATTCAGGGTATTTTGACTGTGATCTTGCACCATTGACATCCAGGGGAGCAGGATCAAGCCCTTAGATCTGGGGTTTGGGTTTGTTCCCAACACTAGTAATCATTTAAAAAAAAAAAGAGTTCAACTACTTAATGAAATTAAATTAATGTCTGTGTTGTCAATATGTCTCATTTCTGCCCTTCCAAGGGAACTGAATCTTCCTGTGGCATATGGAGAAATATAATGCCATTCTCAATGGCATGTCTGATGGAGAGCAGTACCAACCTTTCTCCATGTACTTCGCACAGCCAGGAGATACTCAGACTTCAGCACAGCATATTAGAAAGGGGGACACGCAGAATCAGCCTCTACAGAGATGGGATTAAAATAAAGACTTGCTAGTTTTGTAGCCTGCAGTAACTGAGTGGTAAGAGTCACTGAGCCTGGTAGCAGCCTTTGAGTGATCATGTCCAGCATGGCACTCAGCCGTGCCCACAGAGCTGTGGTGTTTAATCTTATTGTCAGGTGGAACAGGGAGCCTTGCACTGGAGCTCTATTCACAATGGGCACCTTTGTTCTCAGATTAATGATCCCCCTGTCCCTTTGTGTTGAGAATGGATCTGACAAACAACTTGGATCTCCAGAGGCAGCGTGACATCTCACAGAAACCTTTGCAGTGCACTAAATGTGGAATCAATTATTTTGTGTGTGGTATAATTGATCATCTTAAAATGTCTGTTCTCTTTGGCTTTTCCTTTCCTTTCACTATGGATCTGACATAACTTTGTTTCTTTCAGATTTTAAAAACCCTATTGCTTCTTCCTTATCTGGATTAATAATCCTTATTTGAGCCATCAAAAATGATTACTAAGGTAATGATCATAATGTCTTTAATATAGGATTGTGATTTCAGGTTAGGAAGCAGCAGGAACAGATGGAAAAGTAAGGAAGATGGGGTTAAATCCTGTGGGGCCCCCCCATGCCAGTTAGCCCCTGCTTCCACCCACATATTTTGTTATCCTAAAAATATGTGAATAATAACAGTCTGTTATCATTCTTGGAGTACAGAACCTGAAAGTCCTGCAGTACCTGAATAGTTCCATGATTTCTTTGATTATTTTACTTGTTTTATGCTTCTTTTATCCCTTACATTTCTAAAAAGGCTGCTTGACTGAAGAAGTGACTGCCATATTGTGAGAGTTCATGAGTTGCATGTTAAAGGGTAAGATACACACACTGTGCTGTTGCTCAGATTTTTTTTCTCAGTCTTGTTGTTTTCCCTTATTCTAAAATAAGTCTTTTCTCCTGAAAGTATATGGTTGCTTCATGTGTGTGGACAAATATCAATGGGGCTACTCCTATGTGTAAGGACTGTAGATCATCCAGTCCCCCTCATTGGGGACAGCACAGGTTTGTCCCTTACAGGATAGTTTCTTGTCTTTTTGCCCAGTCTGATTTTAAAAGTGCCTCTCAGTGGAGCCTTAATTCCTTCTTATTGGAGAATACCCCCTCTCATACTCTTCTTCAGTTCTCATTCTTTTCCATCTGTGGTGTCCAGGACCATCAATTATTTGTGCATGGCAGTGTTCTTGCTCTGCCACCTCCTAATCAAGCTCTCTGTACTTATTTCACACAACTATGGGTGGAACTGAGAGCCTAGTGGAGGGTTTGGATAACCTGGTAGAGCCACCTTTAGTCTTTTGTTTCCCTTTCATAAGGTGCAGACTGAGATGCAGGTTATCTTATGTACGTGCCGTACAGATACGGTACAAGGTGCCAAGGTGAGAAAAGAGATTGTTAGTAGCATATGAATGTGCCTAACCCATGACCTTTGGCCAGAAGCTTCAGGTTTTTCCCAGACTCCCTTCTAAATCTCTGGCTCCAGGCCTTCTGCCAAATGGACAGATGTTGGGTCTCCCCTTGTTAGTCAATTAGGGCTTTCATGCTCACTGCCTCCCCCAGAGTCCCCAATGAGCTCTCAAAGGGAGCTAGGGGAGGAGTCTTGAGCTGGGCACACTGAACAGCTGGCAGGGGAAGAGCAGCAGCTGTTATAAAGTGCTTAGTTTGGGGGAGGGGAAGCTGAGGGACTGGTAGTGGAGGAGGTAGAACTGAGTGACTAAGCAAGGGACTGATGGGGTGGGGGAGTGGGAAAACTAATGGACAAGGATGTGAGTGGGAGAAGAGGACTAACACACTGGTATAGAGACTGGGATTGGGCACTGATCGATGTGGAAGGCTTTGTCCCCTCTGAGTAACTTCTTCTAGTTTAATGTGTAAATCATGTAAACTCTCTGGCATTCTTCCGGGGCTGCTAGCAGAGTTCATGGTAGAAGAACGGTGCTGGGCCCCAGTGATTTAACACATGGCTATTAGAGCTGAAGTTCATAATTTCATAGTGTAGTTGGATGATGTCTTCATTTAGTCAGTGGTTAGCTGGCATTCACCGAATCCATTTGTTAAGGGTCTGGGTCCAGTTTGCTAGTGCTCTGCACTTGTGTAATCATCACCATGGTGCAAAATGGCTGTGAAATGCTAACACACTGCAATGATCATGTTGCACACCCTCTATCAGGGGTCTCAAACTCAAATCACCACGAGGGCCACGTGAGGACTAGGATATTGGTCCGAGGGCCGCATCACTGAACCTTTTCATACAACAGTTTTTAAAACCCTGATGGGCCAGCAGTTTGTTTAATTAATATTAAATTAAAAATTAATTAATTGAATTCAGAGTGATTAGAAATAAAATTAATTAATTGGGTTTAATTGAAATTTAATTTTAGAAATATTTTTTTTTAAAAACCTTTTTAAAGGGGTTTTTAATTAAAATGAATTTTTTCAAGTTTTTTGAGGGAGAGGGGGGGGGGGGGGAAGGGAATGGAATGGGCATTGCAATGGTGGCCAGCTGCGACTCTGGTGGGGCCGTTGATCTGGGACCCAGCCAACCCTTGCAGCCTGCTGCAGTTCCTGTGAGGGCCAATGATCTGGGCCCAGCAGCCTTCTGCAGCTCTTGCTGGGGCCAAAAATCCAGGGCCCAGCTGCCGGCAGGGGCCTACTGTAGCCCCTGCTGGGGTCGGAGCTGGTGATCCGGGCCCAGCCAACCCCGGCAGCCCGCTGTGGCCCCTACTGGGGCCGAGGTCAGCAATTTGGAGCCAGGCCTGTGCAATGGCAGGAAACTGATTTGGCCCTGGCTGGCCGCCCCAGCAGCTGGATTGGGCCCAGGGGTGGGTTTGGGCCCAGGCCCCGAAGCTATTTTGGGGGCTGCAAGGCACTGTGGTGATTGGCTCCTCCCCGGCTGCCTGGTAGTGGCTGCCGAGGCCCTGGGGGAGCAGGGAGCGCAGCCCGGATGTCGGCAGGATCCCGGGTGGTAGGCAGGCGGCCACAGGCCGGCTCCCAGCTGGCAGGGGTGCCGCGGGCCATCTGTTTGACACCCCTACTCTATATGCTAAAGCAAATGACTGTGGAAGGCACAGGGCAGCAATGAATTGGCCCCACTTTGTCTGGGCTGACTTGTCAATTTGAAGGTGTTGCTTTTTTGAGGTAATGTTGCTCTCTCTTTCACCGAAACATGTCCCGCCTTTTTATGCTGGAACATACTTTTTCAAATGTAGTTTTTTCTTGTAATATGTTTTGGTTGGTATTGTTGTTTCTTATTGTTTAGTTATTCTACAAAATCAGTGTTTTCCATATACAAAGAGCAAACTGTGTACTTTTAGACTAGATTACTTGTACTGCAATTAAGGGGGAAAAAAACAAAAGAAAGAAAGGACAAATGTAAAGTCTCTATTGGGAACATAGTGTTACGCTGTAATGGACTCTCAGCTTTGCCCCCGACTGATTGAACTCTTTTCATTTTAAGGTTTAATAAGTACACTTAAAACAGGCACATCTCCCCTATATTTACATATACCCAGTGGTTAAAGTATAACTTGATGGGCCCCGGAACCCTCCTAATCTCCAGGCCCCCTTCCTGTATTGCCTAGGTCCCCTTCATGCATGTGTAGGCCCCAGCCCAGGTAGGCATTTGCAACCACTTCTCAGTACCACATGCATCAGTTATCACTCCATAAAAATATTTATAATTTTATATGGCGTTTGTCTATAGCAATTATTGTCACAAACTAGCAAACACTGCATCACACAATAAGTATTGTGATTAACAACGGTGGGACATAGGACCTGCCAGCAGCCAGGGCAGAGTGGAACATGCGTTCCGCTGGATTTTTCTATTTTTAGGGGCCCTGGAACTCTGGCTCCTCAAATTTGTGGGCCCCGGAATGGTGTTCTGGTGCATTCCCTCTTACTTTAACCCCTGCATATACCACAGGTGGATGAATGTAAAGCTGGGGAGTAGAAAATCCTTTAGAATCAGTGGATCACTACCAGACTAAAGTTATTTTCAGAGTGAGAGAGTAAAGAAATTTGGAAACTATAGATTTGCATTTGTTAACATGTATTCTCTGCCCGATAGGGTAATGAGAGTCACTTGCAGCCATTCCTGACTGGGTAATTGGATAATGCCTGTGATGTATTTATTTAGCCATTCTTCACTGTGGGGGTGGGTGTGCTCTAGAGTTTTGATCAGGTATTTGGAGTTAGGGCTAGAATGCAGGTGTCCCATCTCTGTCACAGATTTGCCAGATAATCTTGAGCAAGTAGCTCAATCTCAGTCTCGGCTTTCCTGTCTGTAATAATTCCAACCCACCTTTGCGTAAAGCCTTGTTGTTAATGAAGGATGTAGGAAACTATTTCATATCCTGATGTTGTCAGCCAGGTCTCGGACAATGAAAACACAACTCCCACCTCCCCTGCTCCAAGCACCATCCCCTTCAGGTTTTTTCAAGAGTCTCTCTTTCCAATTGCCTGTGGAGCTGGAGCTTGTCTCTTTAAGAAAGTGTAGCACAGAAGCAGAGGAAGGTCCTGCCTCCGAAGCTGGGCTGTGGAATGGAAAACAGTTCTTGATCTTTATCCGAATACAGTACACACAGGCAGCCACCCCATCTCCAGCTCACACAGTAACATCCAGCGTGGAGACCCTGCTTGGCTCCCTGGTGCAGAATGGATGTTCCTGAAGACTGAGCTCAGCTGCTGAAAAAGCAAGCAGGAAAACATGCAGCTGGATAGAATTGGTAAGTCAGACTAAAGTCACATCCTCTTCTCTGAACTGTAGCTTTGAAGTCTCTTTATTTTGAAAAATTCTCTGCAGACTCTTGGGGGTTTTTTTTTTATATCGTCTTCTCAGCAGAGCAGCTGGGAAAACATGAGGGGAAAATAAAAATGTAAAGTAGATTTCGAGCATTTGTGCTCCTTTCTCTTTTAAAATCTCTTTCCCACATTAACACTTGGCTGCAGAAGCTGGAAGGAGAAAGCCAGCAAGTGCTTCTGTGTAGTGGGGAGGAAGCTGGTAAGAGCTCTAATTGGCTTTTGTAGTCAGGAGGATTCAATAGAGAGAGATCTTTGCGATTTTTTTTTTTAGGAGTTTGAGATGAAATGACTTGTCAATTACTTTAAAGGAGTAAAACACATGTTCTGCAATTTTTTAAAAACTTGCAGTGGATTATGTGTAATAGGCTTAGTTGGATTTGAAAAGTGAATTCTTGATAGTGATCAGATTTCGAAATATTTTCAAGCAAGTGGTGAGTAAATGTTTGTTTTAGATAAAATATATTGGTAGATCGGGAAGTGTAGTCGGAGGCACCAAATGCAATTTTCTCAGTGGCTGATAGAGGGCGGTGTTGCTGCATCTGGTGGCAATCCACAGTAAACTGGCACGTGAAGTTGGTGAAACTCATTTGTGAATAATTTAATGGTGATAAACTGGGGGTTTTTTTTTTGTTTTTTTTTTAAATCTTTGCAGTAACATCTACAGTATAACCTCCAAAAGTAGAAACATCAATTCGGTTGCTTGATTTCTGCACTTCAGGGGCCAGAAGTAAGTTAATGATTTGAACTGTAGGAATAAAATGTCAGTCAATCAAATTGGAGCCTGAAATAAGATTCCAAACTCATAGCTGAAAGGGGTTAAGTGATTAATTGATGCATTTTCTTGCATTTTATCCACTGACATAGCTTTCTGAGAACTGCAGAGAAGTGTTACTAAAGCAAATATGCCATTTTTATTGCAGGTGGCATTCTGTTGTGTGCAGTGTTGCATATGTAGATTCACCCTGAGTAATTAAGAGGAGGGATGGTGTCAAATCTAAAAGGTTTATTAGACAAACACTTCTTTCAAGAAGGTCTAATTCAGTGTTTACCAAGTTGCAGCTAGCTCCGAATCTGGAAACAGTTTGTCTGTTCCAAATGGGAGTGATTAGTGCAGGGCATGGAGACTTGGTATTAGGGAGTCAGGACTCCTCTGTTCTTTTTCCCATGTCTGAACCAAATATTGTCAAGTGATTAGGCTGCAGATGAGGGGGGGATGGCTGTTGGGTTCTATTCCCAGCTATACTGTTGTTCTGGACAAGCGTCTTAACCATTCTGAGACTCATTTTACCCTGCTATAAAACAAGGCTGAGAGAATATAATATATGTATTTATATATACGTTCTCACCCCTAGCTAAGTCTGAGATCCTCAAATGAAAGACCGTAGATGGGACCAAAATATTGTTCTAATCCATACAGGTCTGTTATGGATTGAGAAGGGTCTGAGCTGTCAAATCAAGTCCCAAGTTAATCAAAGTTTGATATTTGTATTGGGATCTGGAACTTCTGTACTGTTTTTTCTTGAACTGTGTGACAGTCTGAAGTTCTGAATCCCCAGTGTGAGCAATTACAGGGAAAAAAAGCAGATTAAAACAGGGTGAATGACTTTGTGAAACCTGCTCATTCGGTCCCCCTGTGACCACATGTCATTGAAGATTTGAAAGCGCTGTGCCATGTGCTAGGGCAGTGGAGCACAGGAGCCGCAGCCCACATGGCTGAACTGCAAGAGGCTCCGGGAGAGTCATTGAGCAAGAGCATGTCCATGAGCTAGTGGGGTGTCAGGCGTTAGGCAGGTAGCAGTACCTACCTTCAGCCATGTGTCAACTAGCCATGGATGAGAAATGAAGGCAAGATGTTCTTTTACATGATGTAGTCTCCAACACAGGATTTTCCCCTAGTTTTTCTTGTTCTTTCTCACTCATTAAAAAATAATGCTGATTTGCTGCTTTCTCTAGTGGAGTGGGCACAGGTCAGCTGTCTAGGTACTGCTTCCTTTGCATTTCAATGATAGTTTCTTTTTTTTACTCTTTAAATAATTTGTTTGATTGCATTACCCAACTGGAGGTTCTGTTGCCTCTCTGTCATTGTGTAAAGTATGTGAGCCTTTGTAGGCAGGCGAAAGGATTGCTACACGTACTGGGTGAAGTACCAGATTTCTTGACTAATCTGTGAGCAGGAAAGAAATCCTGAATGATCATTTGCAAGGATATGCTGGGAAAAAAATAGTGTCTTTCTGACTGTACTACAAGGGCTGAGTCTTGCTCTGTTTGGTTTGGGGCTATTGATTCACCTCTAGACTGCAGCAGCAACTTTCTCAATTAAACTTGCTGCTCAGTCCACTAAGTTTCATGAGCAGAAAGAATGTGGCTAAAGCTACCAGAAACACAGGGGTGAATTTGCCTCCTGCAGATATTTCTCCTGGTAGGCAGACTGTTCATTTGCTGGAGGTGTCCATAACAACCTGACTTCTTGCTTTCTCCTCTGCTCATCACTGGTTAGGTGAAGCTGATTATTTAGCAGCTGGATCTCCATATCTGCTCAAGAGGACTGATTAGTATATGTAGATAATTCAGATCCAGTTAATTATTGTTTTTCAATTTACTAAATCTTCAGACTGAAGTCCAAGACTTATTCATAGAATCGATACAGTCCAGAGCAATTGACCCCAGATATGATCCATAAGGACTCTGCTTTAGGGTTTGCTTTATTTTGCACTTATTTGACCTGTCTACACTTAAAATGTTCCAATGGCACAGCTGCGTATCTGTTGGACTTCAATGTTGACAGTATGTATGCTGCTGGGAGGGATTCTCCCATCAGCATAGGTAATCTTCCATCTCTTGGGGAGGTGGAATTTTTCTATTGACCTAGCGCTGTCTACAATGATGTTTCACACCAATAACTGACATAGTTAAGCCAACCTAATTTTTTTAGTATAGCGCATGCCTGAAGGATCATGTTTGATCCTAGTATCTGCAGGTCTTTTTTGTTTCACCTGTTGGTTAACGCAGTTCAGCTCCTGTAGATCCTTCAAAACATCATCTTCATTTGCCATAGGAGTGTGGTATCTGAAATTTGGAGATACCCTCCCTGTTTTCTTAACCTGACACAGAGCAGTCCAGTTTTATCTGAGTAGCTTTTCATAGTTCTGAGGCCTCTGGGGTCACCCATGCTGACCTCTTTCTCTAATGGCACCAGGACTGGTTCCATGCAGAGGTTCTAGGGTCTGAAGCCCTGGGCCGCAGCCTCTAAGGCCCCTGTGTAATCCACACCCCGCACCTTGCTCAGCTCACCAGGGCTCGGGGGAGGGGCGTGGTGGTGCTGGGAGGACCCCTGCCCTGCCTGCGGGTGGAAGGGAAGGGACCCTGGGGCCAGACTTCCCATTCCTGCCCTACTGCTAGATTGGTTGGTCTGACTCTGGGGGAAGGGGGGGGGTATGGTGGTGGGAGGCTGGGGCCCCAGGATGGGTGGGGGGGGCACAATGGTGGGCAACCTGGGGCCCCGGCCCCTTAATCTGGCCCTGAACAGAGCAGTACTTTTTTCTTTAACCTTCGAAGGATGCTCGTAACCTTGAAGTAGCTATGAAACCTGAGTTCTTGTCTGTCATTCAGTTAAGCTGTCACTGACACCATCTTGTAAATCTAACCAGACAGAGACCTGTCATTTCTAAGCTAGTTAATTCCAGTTCACTTCTGCTCAGTGACTGGTAAGCGTTGTTTTGCAGGTCTTCCATTTTATTAAGCTTTTAATGCAGAGGTTAGCATCTACCATAATCTGCTCACCAAATCCCTTCACTGAGGACAACCGTGACTTTGTAGCGAGCAATAAGTTAACTACAACGTTTTTGGCGCTTACCTAATAGAGTTGGATCTGGTTTAGCTCGCCGTTGTTCATGTGCTCTCTTAATTTCTTATTTCCCAGGTTGGTGTGTTTCTTTTTTTTTGCAAATTTCTCATATAAATAGCTCAGTTCCACTTCTAGGAGCCAGGATGTTGCTAGCACCTTGCTCTACTCTTTAAGATGGGATATCTGTTTATGAAACAGAATGGGGTTGGTTTGATTTAGGTTTTATTTGCTTTCACTGTTGTTTATATCAGTCCCTTTTATCCTTGCATTAGGGATTCTTTATTAATATAAATAGGAGAGTGTGGAGGACAGAAGGATGGGATTTAGACTGTCTAATTTTAAACATTGTAACAAATGTGCATATATGGTCCCTTCTCGGGGTCCTTTTCACCCCTACATTTGTTTCTATGAATCTACAGCAGTGCCATCTACTCTGGATGGATTGTCAGACCTGCTTATGTGGCTATCAATGCCCTCTCTGGCTTGTGTAAATGTACCTTTGCCCAAAGAGTCTATCGGAAATTCCTGATGGAGGGAGCCTCCAATTCCTGGCATGCATTAGGGGAACATCCCGAATTTAATGTGTAATTGACATGTGCTGCTAAAAGACCACACTGATCTGCAAAGAAGATGAAGGCCAGGAGATGAGATTAAAAGGGTTTGGAGATAGCGAGGGAAAGAGATTGCAGGGGTAGGTTCCCCCCCCATCATAACTTTCTGAAGGTACCTAAATGCAACTAATCCTGACTGACCCTTCTGGATAGGTTACATGAGACCTGCCGGTGCTCATGTGCATCAGTTTCCTCTGTGGTGTTCATTATGACTGGTATAGTACAGCTGGGGTATTTAGCTGCCTCTACTGGCAGAGCCAATGGATTCTGAGTTCTGTTCCTCTTACACCTGTGTGGTTTCCCAGAGGAATCAGGTGTCTGTGGATGTAGCACTGAGTTTATTATTTTTTAGATATAAACAACAATGAAAACTAGCCATACAGAAAGCTTTTAGTCATCCTAACATTAAACTACTTTTATAGGGACATAATGAAGACCACCCAACATCATTAAAATAACTATTAACTAAGCCAGCCAATAAATCAAAGCAACAGGAAAGTCCCTGTCTTCCCCATTCCTTCTCCATTTGAATGCCTGCCCCTCCCCCACCCTCTCAAATAAGTGGTGGTTTTGCATCATGCCCAGAATGTCAGAAAATATTGTATTGTCCCTGAATAAATCCACGTTGTGCCCATGACTTTCATACTGCGTGCCGATCTAGTCGCCCCATCTCAAAAAAGATATATTGGATTTGGAAAAGGTACAGAAAAGGGCAACAAAAATGATTAGTGGCATGAAACAGCTTCCATATGAGGAGAGATTAACACTGGTTTTCAGTTTGGGACTTTTCCAAGACTAAAGAGATATGACAGAGGTCTATAAAATCAGGACTGGTGCAGAGAAAGTAAATAAGGAAGTGTTGTTTACTTCTCATAACATGAGAACTAAGGGATCACCAAATGACATTAATAGGCAGCAGGTTTAAAACAAATAAAATGAAGTATTTCTTCACATAACATGCAGCCAGCCTGTGGAACTCTTTGCCAAAGGATGTTGTGAAGGCCAGAATACTAATGGGGTTTAAAAAAACAGAACTAGATAAGTTCATGAAGGATAGGCCCATCAATGGGTATTAGCCAGGATGCAAAACCATACTCTGAAGTATTCCTAGCCTCTGTTTGTCAGAAGCTGGGAATAAGCGACAGGATGGATCTCTTGTTGATTATCTGTTCTGTTCTTTCTTTCTGAAGCACTTGGTGTTGGCCGCTGTCAGAAGACAGGTTATTGGGCGTATATGGTCCATTGTTGTAATCCAGTATGGCCATTCTTATGCCAACAGGTTGAAGCTATTTTGGAGCAAGTGATACAAAGTGGGTAAGGAAGGACAGAATGGTTTCCAGAGACTGAGGACCCAGTTGGAGAACACCTTCTTGGAAGCCCAACTCCCTTTTCTCATAAGATAATGTCAAGAAAGCAGGGATAAATAAAGCATCCCCATTAAAAAGAAAGCCCAAGGTGTAGCTGAGAGTCAGTGTTACCACATCTCTCAACTCCATCACTGGGTGGTGAGAGCTTAACTTTTTTAGACTCCAATTTACTGTTATTTCATGCTATCCTGTTTATTATTTTAAGGCATTTATGGCAGAGCTTCAGACTTGTGAAGCGGAGCATATAGGCAATGTAACTAATGCCAAAGTCCTTCATCTTACATCATTTTCACTTCCTGTGCTCTTGTGTCCCTCCTCCTGGGTCTTGTATTTGGTCTTTGGAGGGCTGAGTGGTGTGAGTGGGTCAGCAGGGATCATGGATCCCTGAATGACATTTTCATACTGTTTCCATGAGCAGGAAAGTGGGCTAAGGACAAGGTGAAAGTCCCTCTTTTTGATTTCCCCTCCAGCTTTTATTATCGGTGTCAGGAGCATTGCTTCAACCTGACATTTTGTGGTTTCACCAATGTAGCTTGTATACCTCATTCTACGTCTAGCTCTGCAACCTCTTTTCTAAATGTACTGGAATGTGTAATGTTACCTAGGTCTGGCTACTAAGAGGCGTGATCATATAGCTGTGTTTATTTTGAAATCCACTGAAAGTGCATGGAGAAGCACTGTAATTTCAGCTTTGAGACACACTTTCCCAGCAGCTGATGAAGCTCAAGCCCACGCCAGATGAAAAGCTCTTGTGTTATCATTTTCAGTTAATTAAACAAACAAACCCTAAATCCCTTACAGAAGCAGTTCTCTAAATACTGCCTATATCAATTCACCCTTGCACTGACTGCCCTTAATGTAGACAGCAGCCAGGATATTGCAATGTACTTGTAGGTAAATGACTTCAGAGCAAGGAGGGGTAAGGGTTTGTTTCTCATCCTGGTTCGTAAGAGTTTATTTTACTAGAACTGAACATTCTGAGTGACTGAAGAACATAAAGTGGAAACTTAGCATTTACCTATGAAGGGTTTTTTGGGAGAAACATTTTAAAGGTGCAATTTTATCTACTGGAAGGCAAACAAAACATTTTTATAGCAATCTGAAAAGCAGGGCCTTGACTTGATGTGCTCTTTTTTTTTGTTAAAAGCAGGAAGCAGCATTCACTTGAAAAGAATGGTACATGAGAAACTGGTTCCAGCAGGGCCAGACTAACCAGCCTGGGGGCCTCGGGCTGCTCTCCCCCCCCCCATGGGGCCCACCTGCTTGGGGCCCCTGCCCCCACCATGGGGACCCCAGCCTGGGCCCCCAATTGCAGGGGCTTGGTCCCTGACCCCCTGTTGCTGAGGGGGCCCCGGGGCCTGAGAGCACTCCCCTGCCCCAGCTCCACTCCAGCCAGTCTGCCAGGGGATGCGGGTCATGGCTGGTGCAGCAGGCCCCGATGCAGCCTCCTGGGGTCATAGGCCCTGGACAGCTGTGCGCCGGGCTGAAGCGCAGGCCATGCCAGCTGACCCCGCCCCCTGGGTGGAGCAAGCAGGCTTTGGCCTGCCCCGCCCCTGGGATGGACCAGCTGGCTCAGGGGTGGGGTGGGAGCATAAAGCCCCCCCCTCTGGCTCCAGAGCCCACCCCCCTCTTCCCCACAGCACCGGCAGGGTAGGAGTGCTCCTGCCCTGCCAGCACTGAGCTGGGTGAGGGGGTCTCATCTCTGGATGATCGGGTTTTAGGGGCTGGAGCCTGTGGCCCTCTTTTGGCCAGGGCCTGGGGCTGAAGCCCCTAAAGCCCCTTGGATAATTCAGCCCTGGGTTCCAGCCCACAAAAATTTATGCCCCCCTCCCATTTTTTGGTTAGTCTCTGAGGTGCCACAGGACTCCTCATTATAAACTGTGGACAGGGTACTTTTATTGGCTCTCAAGTTGAGTAGTTGTGTTTCACAGCCAGTGAAGTGGTGATATCTCTCAAATCCTGGGCAGCTTCACAACTGAGTTTGGCTTTTGGTTTGTTTTTTTTCCCTTCAGGTTAATTGGTTCTGGTAGAAGGTGCCAAACAGACATCCCTGGAGATTATAACATGACCCCTCCCTCCCACCCCCGTTTATCCACAGAATAAATATAGTTTGGGCAGTAACAGGGCGAACTTCTTACCCTTTTCTATTGTGTCTCAATCCTGACCTTTAGGATCAAAAGCCATGTTCAGTTTCTCTTCACTTTCATCCTTTGCCCACAAAGGGGCAATTAGTTACAATTGTGATGGCTGTTTGGATATATGTGCCTTGCTAACACTGACCGGGGCCTTTTGTGCTACCCTACTGCAAAGAATAAATAATACTGTATATAGTCTCTCATTCAATAGGAGCTGATCTGACTCTTATAAATCATTTTATATGAACCTCTCTCAGATGGTAATGATTTTTGGTCCATATCCCCTCTGAATTTGGCCCACTGACCTGGTGGAGAGAGGTCCTGTATCCCATTACCAGCCCTCTGAGTCATCCTGATGTCATTTTTCCATATTTGTCTTCAATTGGGCAAAGTTTACATTTCCAGGCTCTGCATTCTTCCCTTGGACCAACTAAGGATCCTTGGGGCCTTTGAGAAGACTGTGATGTGATGTGTGAATTTTTTTTACTTAGACTGATCCTCAGGTCAGACACTCCGGACAACAATCCTTCTTTTTTTTTTTTTTTTTTTTTTTAAGTAGACTTGAAGGTAGGATTGAGGTGTTGGTCAGTTTCTCTTTCTAAACTGAGCAGTCATTTTTACTTCTTGTTTCTTGTCAGTTTCACTGTTGGTATTTCCAGCACTAAGGCATACACTGTTTGGGTTGGAAATAATACAGGGACATATTTACATCCAAACAAAAAGCCAGTTTTCATTAACAGAAAAATTATCCAGTCATTTCTGCCTTTGTACATAAATGTTGGGCCTAAGGCAACCAAACAGTTGCACACTTCCGGAAGCTAATTAACGATTCTTAGTAGGTGAAATTAAAGCAAAAGAAAAATAATGATCCATGACCAGTTTGTATGTGTGGTGGTGTGGGTGGGGGGAAGGTTGTGGCATCATTTATTTTTTTTCAGATGCTTCAATCAGTGTGGACAGATAAAAGCTGATATGAAATTCTCTCGTTCAGAGGAGTGTAGTGGTGAGAACAGGAGAGTAAAGATCTGGGTTGTGGACCTCCACTTTTGGTTCTGCTGCTACCCTGCTATTTTACCTTAAGCAAGTTATGCGGAGCCAGATTTTCACTGAAGTTCAGACCAGGTTGGCAGGTGCTCAGCATAGACCCTTGGGACAGATTTCTAAAAGAGCTAAGCTCCCAGCTACTCCCACTGTGAAAATTATGGGCAGATGTCCAAAAGAGCTGAACATCAACATGGTGAGCTCTTTAGAAAATCTAGCCCCTTATTTTCATGCCTACACAGTGGCTGAACCCTTTCTTGAAAGCCTAGTCCTTTCATCTCTGGTCATCCATTAGACAGAGACACACTCTTCCCTGTCTTGCAGGGAGATATCATTTGTTTTACCTTTGAAGTCCTTTTGAGATCCTTGACTAAAAGGAGCTAACGCTTTGCACTTGGATGTTGTCATCTTATTTATTCTGAGAACCAAAACCAAACTCAGCAGTGCTGAAATCCCAGCACAGAGTGCTTATAGTGCCATGGGTTTTTATTGCCAGACCTCTGAATTACTGATTTCTCTTAGGAGTATGCAAGTTCAATAAGGCTTATGGAGTAAAGGCTGAGCAATCGAAATAAATCAGCATTATCTTATTGCTTAATATAGTCACCACCACGCCTCCTTAAATGGAATAGACTGGTCTGCAATACATGGCCAAATGGGCCCAACATATTGCAATGGAGGTTTCCATTCACTTCTGCTCCCATAAATGCAATAGTGCAAATCCTTTAAGTAGCTTTGATATGATGGTGTAGCTGGACATATGAGGATGTATGGCAAGCAGTGTTTATAGAAGGGGAAAGGTTGGATGGACATGGTCTCATACAGTTCTGTGTGTATATGATGGTCAGAGAGCATTTGTATGGAACTGAATTATATGGTGATGTGCAAGGAAAAAGAATATAAGCAAAGTTACAGTGCTCCTTGGCTTATTGAGCCTCAATCCCAATATTACAATATGATCTAGAATAGAGTCACAACTCACTGTGGCTGGGTCTTTCAATCCCCTGGGAATGTTTCCCTGACTTAAATGGGGGATACTGAAATGTGTAATACAGGGCTGTAGCTTATAGATCAGTGCTGACTCCGTTTGTGGGAATGAATGAATGCCTTGTGTTTCATGTGCTATGGAGAGAGATCAAAACTGAATGCTTGTGTGACAGCATTGTGGTTTTCTTGCAGTGTTTTTTTTTGTTGTCTCTTGTACTAGGGATGTGTTACTGTAGATTTCTAAGTGACATGAATAGTGTAAGAGGGGATTGCTCCCTGCTAGCTCTTTATTGGTTTCAGAAATGTCTTTCTAGTTATATTCCATTCCCATCTGAAGCAGGACTGGAACAAGACTGATGATGGCTCATATCTCCATCTGCACAGAACCATAAGATCTTTCTGTTTAGCAGTGATTCTTAATGAATAACTTGCTTTCTTTGATTTCTCGTTTATTTTTCCATTGCTTCTGTTTCTTTGACATCTGTGAATTGGATTCAGTGTCATCCATGCGGATTCCTGTTTGCTGCTGATCTCTGGGGCTGCCTAACAATTGTATAGGGTTTGGAAAGGGGCTAATCTCCTTACCTTGTTGCATAGAGCTCTTCAGACTGGATCAGGGATGAAGTTCCAAGTATGATGTCTGTCTCCTAAAACCAAAATTCCTTCCTGAACACGCCCATCTCCCAAGAGGCCTATAAACTCTGGCCAAGACCTCAAAGATGTGTTTAGTAAAAACCAAACCAAGGAAACTCTAGAGCTAACTGACATGTGCTAATTAGAGGAAACTCTAGAGCTAACTGACATGCTAATTAGAGCTGGATGAATAATCCTGCCTCCCCCCCCCCCTTTGGGGTTCTTTCAACAAACCAAAAAAATCAGAGGTTCATTTCCAAAAATGTTCAGAATTTGTCAGCAAATCAGTAAAATTTATTCTAGGTCGGAAATAGTTTGGGGTCCATCTCCTGCACCCCACACTTTATAAGCTCAAGCTTGATTCAGAGGAGGGATTTGAATACACATTGCCTATCTCTGAGTCTCTTAATCACCAGGCTATAGAATTGCTCTCTCACTCTATTTGGCACAGTGAATATTTAAATATTCATACAAAGTAAAATAGCTTCAACATGAGAGATTGAATACACTGCCCCACCCCCACCCTCCCTCCGCCACCACTGCCCAGAATAAATAACATGTGGTTTGATGGTGGCCAGGGCACTCACCAGGATGGTGAGGACAGGAGAGCTGAGTTCAAGTCCCTACTCCAGAATGGCATTCAAACTTCAGTCTCTTGCCTCCTGGGCAATTCCCTAGTCACTGAGCTAAACATCAGCTCCCTTTCCCCCACATTTTCAAGAAAAAGCCTTTTCAGCTTAAATTCTTGTATAGTTTTGTGCCAATTGAAACTGCATTTTTGGGCAAATAAAATTCCCTGGAAAAAAGTTGCCCAGTTCTGAGGCTAATCACCTTACTGAATATCATCCTGCTCTTGTTACATTTCATCCCTTTCCTTTTCCATCGTGTGCTTAGAACAGATGATAATGGTAGGAAGAAGGAAGTTCAGCAAAGACTTTGCTGCCTTCTCCAACATTTCTTGCTCTCAAGGGAAGCCAGATCACAGACAAGGCTTTGAGGGCATCAGGGGAATAAAATAGAAAACAACCTTCCAGGCCCTTTCCCAGCAGGAATGAGGCAAGAGGCTTGCAGAGCCCCATACGAAGAAATGCTCAGCAAATGCCTGGAATCTATCGTTCTCCTTCTGAGTGGATGGGGAGAGTCCCTGAGAAGAGTGAAGAATCATGGGCTGAGGGAGAACTGTAGCCAAAGACATATAGTGAGAACCTCATGCTGATAGGATCCCACGCTATGCTCAAGCCAGGGAGGCTGGGTATGGTTTGCCTGGTCCTTGATGCATTCCCATGCAGCCTCCCTCCCTGGGCAGTCAGATTTGCTTGGCAGCATAATTTTTAGAGTGTATGAAGTGTCTTGCACCTCTTTCCATTGAGGTGCATGTAGCACATCTGACATGTTCCAGACCACTGGGACTCAAAGGACATGCCTTCCTCCTGATTGCAGCTACTTTCCAATAGAAGTTGGCTGCTAGTTATTGAAAATGTCATTGTGTGTTTCAAAATAGAAATACAGTAGCTGGGATCACTCTGGAACCCTGGACTGCCTCTGGTGTGCAGGTGGTTATGTGTTGGGTAAACACCAGCTGTGACACCTCCACATACCATGTGCGCCTGGAGCTGTGCCTCCAACCAGGTACATTAGCTAGGATAATTCTGGGACCCCTCTGATATGTGTGAATTGGAGGTTCACAGGACCCAGAGAGTACCTATGACTTGTTTACTAATGAACATGAATTTAAAAATAGCCTTCTTCAAACTCTGCCACTGCCTCACTATGTAAACTTGAGTTAGTCACTCTGTGCCTCGGTTTCCCTATCTGTGACATGGGGATGATAAATCTCAGCAATTCTTAGCTAAAATGAGGTAATTTACTACTCTTGTAATAGTCGCTAGATTTGGAAGACCTTAAAACCCTGCAGTAATACAGATTAACTTCCCCTGCCTCATGGCAGAGGGTTGTGAAAGTGTTATTATCTCCATTTCTCAGAGGAGGAAAAATAAGGAACAGCGAGCCAGTGGCTCAAGATCACACAGCGAATCTGTGGCAGAGGCAGGAAGAGGACCGAAACTGGATTTGTGCCTTCATATACGTGTCCTTCATATACAATAGTGTGACAATAGCTTAGCGGGGGCTGTTAGATCTGAACTTGATTCAATTCAGCAGGTTATAGTGTGACTTCCCAGGACCTTGTTTGCAGAAAACTGGCTCTTGGGGATAGGTGCTGAAGGAATTCCCAGGATCCTGTGGGTAGACGAGGGCCTCCTAAAGCTCCCACAGGTACAGGAGTGGATGGAATTTCCAGAATCCCACAAGTCTTGAGTTCAGCTATCCAGTTGCTATTGTTTCTCATGGACCCTCTATCAAATATCACTAAACAGTCCTTGCTGTGCTGATCCCCTGGCTCCTTGAATGTTACATGGAAATTCCGGGAGAGGGCCATAACATGGAAGCGTTCTTTTTTTATTTCTGCTGGAGGATGTTCGAGTTACAGCAGCTGGGTTAGGACTCTGTTCTCTTGCTGGGATCCTGGGGAGAGGGTTCACGCAGGGCAGGCAGACAGGGCCTGAAATAAATGTACTGAAGGGAATGCAATTTTCACAGAAGAACCAAATCGCTCAATCCAGTTCCCTGGAACTCGAAAATTCCTCACTTCTGTCCTGTGGGGAGACTGGGCAGAAGGGAGATATAGCAAACTAAGCACTAAAGAGCCTGATGCTTTTTAAAGCAATGGATGCAGGGAATGCAGCAGCAGCAGGAAAGGACCCTTCAGAGAGGCCCTTCTGTTCAGGAGGCAAATATCATCTGGTGCAAGAGAAGCTCTCTCTAGGTTGTAAGCTTCTGGGGAGTGGACTTGTTTGTTTTTTTGTTTGGGAAACCAAGGCACAGTGTGACTAACTCAAGTTTACATAGTGAGGCAGTGGCAGAGTTTGAAGAAGTTTGTACACTGCCTAGCACAGTGGGGTTCTGGTCCATGACTGGAGCACCTAGCGGCTGCCACAATACAAATTTTAAATAATAACAGCCAGCTGTGCAGCTTTTGAGAGTCCAAAGCAGAACAGGATCTACTAAGGTTACTCCAACAGCCCTGCTAGTTGATTGCAGGAGCATTATTTCCATTCAACCCTCACCAAAACCGTTTGAATGGCTGAAGCCTAACATGATGATCTGGGGGGTTAAAATCACGGCTTGTAAAAGATTGACTTGTCAGTGATACCTTAGACTATAACTAGAAGTTCTGAACAGCGTTATTGTTCGCTAGTTATGCTGGTTTATTTGCAGATAATTTTGCTATGAAATGTTAGTGCTTCTGAGCATTTCTTTCCAGGTGGTTTCAGTCCCTCTGTTCATGCTCTGCTGAAATATGGAGGCCTGCTGATTCTGGAGAATGAAATCTTGCCAACACATTTTGCTTGTTTTTGTTAGACCCTTAATGTTATCTCTCCACTGTGTGTGTTTCATTCAGTGAAAATTGTGGGCACAGCTTTCTCCTCATTCCATCCTGTCTTGTTTCCTGATAACAATACCAAGGCATTGATAGACAGCTTCCTCTTTAACATAGGAGGTGAAGTTGTCATTTCTGCAAGCGCTCTGCATGCCAATGCTGTAGACAGAATGGCCACAACTGTTAGAGTGCAGGGAAAAGAATTGCTGGTGGATCTCATGCAGGGGCTTACTTAACATATGCTGTGCAGAGATTATTTATTTGCAACTCAACTGAATTTTTGTTTTTGGTTGAGAATCGGACAGGTCAAGGCAGGTGGGGGTAAAGATGATCCCTGCAGGGCAGACTATGCCATAGATTTGGCCCGATATACGTTCCTGTCATGTATGACTAAAGTTCAGTGGCTATAAGGGAATTTTCTTCACAGCGTGTAAAACAGAGACTGCAGACAGACAAGTTCCAAGGGGGTAGCCATGTTAGTCTATTGCAGAAAAACAACAGCGCTTATCACATGAGTTTTCATGGGAGAAAATCCCACGTTGTCAGACACTTTGAAGAAGCGTCAAAGGGTCTGACGAAGTTGGATTTTCTCCCACGAAAGCTCACGTGCGATAAATAAATCTGTTAGTCTTTAAAAGTGCCACAGGACTCTGTTGTTGTTCTGCAGACAGACAGTTTAACTGGTGAGTTAAGAGCAGCTTGGTGAAGCAGGCATTATGGTCTTGTCTTTCGCCTGGACATGTATATCTCTGTGAGAGACAAATCTGAGCGAAGAGCCGATACAGCGGGCAGAGGGCCTTGGTTTGCATACACTGCACGGCAGGTAACTGAGCGATTGGAATTGAAGCCCTCAGCACAGGTATGTTCTAGTGGTAGGTAGGTGAGAGCCTGAGATGCTTCCAGTTAGAGGGAAGATCAGAGAGAAATATAAGAATACAAAGAATAAAATGAAGTTCTGAGTACTCCTACTGATCCTAAGGAATGAGAGAGACCACACAACTCAGGTCTTTGTAGCCATTTAAATGGGTCAATAAAACTTCACGAGATGTTGAGCTACAACAGAGATGGGTGTGGCACGAAAACCTAGATTAGCGAACCAGTGGAAGCTTTGCATTTTCTAGGGAGGTAATTTAGCTCTGCAGGCTTAACATTCAAACAGCTGATAGGAGGGGCTTGGTCCTGCCAGCCAAGGTCATTGCATTGACCATAGCCTGGGGGATTATTTGAATTCTCTTCATACGGCACTGATGTTTGTAATGCTGGATACTGAGCAAGTTGCCATGTGAGTATTATGGAGGATGGTGTCAATTTACCAATCTGGTTGTCTTGCAGTCAGTGTCTGGTTCTACTTTTGATCTTTTCTACCTAACTATGATAATTTAACCTAGATAATTTTCCCAGTGTTAATCATGGATGGAGATTGCAGATGACTCTCCCCATGCCTGTGATTACTGACACCGACTATACCCCGCCCAACCTGTCTATGAACTTAGTCCAGTTCAGGGTGCGTTCTTTAACTGGAACGGGAAAGTTCCTTGTACTTTGCTCTTTTTAGAGGTAAACAACGTTTCTCTTAGCAACGCTTTGTGGGGCAGACCTGTAGAGACGAGTCATCTTGTTCCAGTTCATCAGGCAGCCCAGAAAAGGTTTCCTTTCCTCCTTGTTTTATAATTAAATTTAGATTTACGAACTCCCTCCTGCTCATGCAGAAGTCATGACTGGCAATAGAGAGCAGTCTGTCCATATGGTTCCTTTTGCAAGCTGCCGCCAAAGCTACCTTGTTGCACTCAGCAGCTGTTCACCGACAGAGTGGGGAACGTAGTTGGAAAGGTTAGAGGACTTGGCATTGGGACCACTGGGTTCTATCCCTGGCTCCAGCAGGGCATGTAGCCTAGTGGTTAGAGCAGAGGAGCTGGGACTTCTGGATTGCTATGTGTATCTCTCTTGTTCACCTGTGTAATAACTGGCAACCTCGTGTGGCTCTAAAATATACTCACTTCGTAACTTGGGGAGAGTCAGTCAACTACTTAAAATGAAATCTAGGCCAAAACGCTCACTGACTTTAGTGAGGCTTGGATTTCATCCTGTCTCTCTCTGCCCATCATTAAATTGGAATAATAAAAATGTGTATTAATGTTGCAAACGCTTGTGGCTCTTTCCAGAACGGGATATCTGACCTGCCTAGAAGATCTCTCAATCTAAAATTTGTCACCCCTCTTCTCCAGGGGCTGTGAGGCTTTTAATTTCTTGCAGTTTGTAGCTCCCCTAGGATAGAGGGAGCTATAGTACAACTGATGCAGCAAATAAATTGGAAAGACACCTTTACCCCCCTTTGCAGGATTCTTGCTTCAATGGGGAAGGATGATATCTGTTGCTGGCTATCTTTTATACAGCAATAAGATTGCATGGGTTTGGGTTAGTGTTGAGTTATACGAGTTTTACAATTATTGCCTTAGTTTTCTCCCTTCCAAATTTTCTCTCCTTGTCCACTTAGAAACAAAGTTACTTCTCTCTCTGCCTCCCTTTCAGCCCATGGACAGTCAGCTTATGCTCTGGAATGTGCTTTCCCAGGACCTTCCTCCCTTCTGAGTTAAAGCAAAATTCCTTATGAGCTGTTAGGATTGCCCCAAGATGAGACTTTTATGGTGTTTAAATAAACTTCCTGTTCCAGTCATTTACAATTCCTCTCCCACATAGCCCCAGTTCTCCTGCACTGGATAACTCTGTCCAGCTGTAATATCTGCTGCGGAGGTGATGAATAGGTACAGGGCATAATCACCAGTTATATTGGGATCTGCCACTTCTCTGCTGGCCGTAGAATTGAGTCTAATTTAAAAGGCCCTGCCCATCCCCTATGTTCCCACAAGTGATTGGCTAGATCTCCTCTGCCATGTGTGGAGCAGGGCAGAGTGCAGCTTCTGAAACCCTTTGGAAGACACCCTCCATGGGGATGAGATTCCTTGGCATGCTGATGGGCTAGGAAGGAGGTGGAGCATAGTCACTCAAATACTGGAGCCTATATACACTTTTACTACCTGTAAGAGCAGCCAGCCAAGATTGGTTTCATCTCATACTCCATTTTTTCCTCTTCATGGTTCCTGGACTCTTATATTCTGAGTTCATCTTTTGCTTGCTCCAGGCTTTGTGCCAAATAAGACATAATGTTTGCACTTTCTTTTGCACCTGATCATTTCTTTCAGCCCTCTGTGCCTGTCAGCTGGCCAGCTCACACCGGTTTTTCACTTTTGCCTTTCTTTCCATTATTTGCCTTTTAACTTCTTACCTCATCTGGGCTTATGCCTTTCTGAATTCAACATTCCTTTCCCTTCTGGTCCATATAGAGGTATGGTATAAGTGCACGACTTCTGCAAGACTCATTTTGCTACAGGAAGGAAGCGTCCTTCCAAATGTTGTCTTTGAGACCAGTTCTAAGTTAGTCTGAACTACTGAAGTGGTTTCAGATGTGTGAAGTGGCTTCACACCTTTCAGCTCCCACCAAGAATAATTCTGAATAACTGAGGTCTCCTGAAATAGGTGCATTTATTCCCAAGGCTTGAGCATTTAACAAGACATTGTTCAAGTGAGTGCCATTATGTGAAAACCAGCAATCTCACACTTTCACATAGCCTTTCATCCCAAAGAGTTTTACAACCAAGTAGTTAACTAGGTCTCCCGCATCTCTGTGTAGAACTATTACCCACGTCTTGTAGAAGGAAACATGATTTCAAGTTCTAACGTTAATTCTGTATCAGAACTAGGAACTGAAACTAGGAGCCCTACCTCTCCTGGTTCCCTTCTCAAGGTGCTATCCCAAACTTCAGTCAACACTCAAATGCTGCAACCTCTGTGTTGGAATATAGCAGCCGCTGTGCCTAGCGGTCCCAGAAATGGACCAGGATATAATGTGCTAGGTGTTGAACAGTGTACAGCAGCTTGGGGGAGGAAATGAAGGGGAATGTCAAGTTACATTTTTCAGTCTTAGGTGCCTAGGTCCTTTTGGATAATGGGAGGTATGTTTCTCCTAAGTCACTTACATGTTTTTAAAAACATGTATCCTTTGTCTCCAGTTATCTCAGTAGTGAGATTTTAACATAGATTGCAACGCATTCTCTGAGGTTTAGGAAGTTTTTTTTCTGGGTATCAACTTTGTCAACCTTTGGTCAGCCAGAGGGAGAACTTCCTGTTGGTCAACTTATTCCCAAGGCTGTCCCGGGGGGGAAGGGGGAGCGGGGAGACCACTGCAGGCCCTAATTGAAACGGTGCCCCAGGCGAGTAGACTCTTCAGTGCCCCACTCCAGTTGTTAAACCTTTTGAATTACCTTATTCCATTTGTAGTCTATTTCACAACACACACACAATTCAAGTCTTAAAACACATGTACAGTTTCACAATAAAACAAGATTTGTGATATCACAGCTTGGCTCTCACTTCACTTCAGTGCATTCTTATATTTCACTGATGGATGATGCCCTGCCTCTTGTATCTCTGTGAGGGCTTGGCTGACATTTTAGATGGTTTGCAGAAAATGGAGTTCTCAAATTCTGGAAGGGTCCACCTTCTAGAAAGTTAGTGAAAAATGAATCCACATACGGAATAACAAACATTTTACTTCATTTTTTTTCTTTTTGTCACTAACAACGAAACCAGCACCCTGAACCTAGTGCACCCTGTCCCCTCAAGCCTGGCACCCCATGCAATTGCCTGCGTCATCTGGCCCTAAATCTGGCCCTGTGCCCCACTAGAGAACTTCCCAGACAAGTTTCAGGATCCCTGAATGACTTGAGGATAGATAATGGGCTCTATCACCTTTGTCTAGCTTGCTGGTTCAAATTAGACCATCTGTGATCAAACGAACGGAATGATTCAGTGGTTCCTATGAAACAGCTTTGGCAGCCTCAGTCCACTTCTAGTGGATGACTGTGTTGAAAACCCACCACCACAGCGTACTCTCTGATTGGACATTTCAACAGACCATCCCTAGATTGAAGTAGCTTCTTTACCCTGGTTGGTGCTTTTCCCACTACAAGAGGGTAGTCCAGGAAGAAGAGCAGCTCCTATTACCATGCTATTTGTTCTGTGGATAAACAGGGGACTCCTTTCTCCACTGCTCTCGTGGCAAAAGGTTTTCTACTAAACCCCTACCCCCCCAAAAACATTTAAAAGGTACCTAGGGAAGGGAGGAGGTGAACAGCTTTTATTCTGTGTCTAGAGTCTGACTGAGGCAGCTTTTAAGATTTCAAATGGGCATCTGTGCATTTTGCTGTCCTTTGAACAGTTACATTCCTGTATAGATTCTGGCTTTTTAACTTTTATTGTGAAGGATGCCATTCCCTGAAACTCAAGAAACAGAGCAAACTTTAGGAGGGCTATTTCTCCCCTAAGCCCGATTGTTTTTCTTTGCCTGGGATGATCACTTGTTTTATTAAATTATAGACTGAACTCTGCACACAAGCAGAGCAATACAAAACAAAAACCACCAAAATCCCCAGGTGATTGGAAACTTTTTGCTGCTTTTATATCCTAATGGACAAGATCACACACGATATGATTGGAGTTAAGGGAGTTATGTTCCCATGTCAGCTCTATCTCTTTATATCAGACTTTTCCCTGACCCGTGGAAGAGGCAGCTCATAGATTCTAAGGTCAAAGGGGACCGATACGATCATCTAATCTGACCTCCTGCACAATGCAGGCCACAGAACCTCACCCACCCACTCCTGTAAGGTATCTCTAACCTATGACTGAGTTATTAAAGTCCTCAAATCATGCTTTAAAGACTTCAAGGTACAGAGAATCCACTAGCCGGTAAGCCATGCCCTACTCCAGCGGTTCTCAACGACTCTGTCAGGACACATTACTGTGTCGCCACACAGGAGTGAGTATGTGTCGTGGAGAGCCGAGGAGATGGCTGGATATGGGTGGGCGGTGGGGGGAGGCTGTTGTGTCCTGTAGGGTCAGAACACATCACCAAGTCTGTCACGACTTGCAAAAGTTGAGAACCATTGCCCCACGCTATGGAGGAAGGTGAAACCACCCCATGCCCCAGAACCTTACCAATCTGCCCTAGGGGAAAATTCCTTCCCAACCCCAAATGATTTCTTGAATCTATAATTTGATAGAGGACGACAATTGTGTTCTGTGCTAACTCCAGATCTTAGATGCGCTGCAGAGCAGCCCCAACTACAGTGCATTGCACTAATGTAGCCTGGAGATGACAAATACCCATGACCATGATGAATTCTGTGTTTGAGAAAAAGGGATGACACCCCTTGACCAGCTCTGGTTGAAAAAGGCATTTCTGGTCCTGCTACTATCTTGAAACATTGAATAAGTCCTGAGGAGTGACAACCTAAGCTCTGCTAAATTCTTCATGCTAAAAGGCATTTCCTTGCTCTTTTTTGAACTGTGTATAAGCCAGCCAATTTTCGTTCGAATCATTCCCTCAGCGACACAGTAGGTGAACAGAGAAATGGCGCTTTGTGATCAGAGGCCTGCAGACTACTGATAGTAATGTTTTGGACCTCTGATCAGTCCACTTTCCTGACTGATGGAACTGTTCAGGATACAAGAAATGGCCAGTTACTGCATTGATGCCAGTCAGAGCATGGATTGACAATGCTGTCTTTCATGTGGCTATGTTTTAATTATAGTTTCTGGAAGTGCAGCTCTTAAATGGGTCAAAAGCTGCAGAATTGTTTGGTCTCTCGTTTCCCCTCCGTTTCCTGCAGCATTAACTATTAATGGGAAAGATCTGTGACAATCACTATTACATCAGGCCACTAACGTGAGAAAAAAAATGACTGGTTTCTTCATGACCTGAGCCTAGCAATTGCTGTCTTATGTGGCTTTCATGTTTTCAGTGTTGAGGCTGTTCCAAAATTGCCATCTACTATAGAAGTGATGACACTGTGGGGAAAGAGACATTAAAAATAGCATATCCCAGGGATAATTTCCCCTCCCTGTGGTATCTAGGCTTGAGAAAATATTGCCTGGATTCTTTGTAGTCCACAGGGTTCAAAATAAATTGAATTATATTCTTTTAACTGAGCCTTGCATGGAAAATGAGCCAAGAAAAATGCTGTCGATGTGACTGATAGATAAAGTGAATTGGAAGAAACTGATAAGATTGTTCTTATGTTTGGAATAGCTCTTGGTCCCTTGATAACATGTCTCCCCCTCTCCCCCCAATGTGTGGAGCTAAATATATGTAGGGAAGAATAAGTTATACACAACTGTCTGACATCAAGGTTGAATTTTTATCTAGGTACTCTAGTAACACTTTAAACAATCACAATGATTGTCAAGTTGCTAGATGTCAATTATAGCCTTTTTATGGGTGTAGAGTGAGTGCATTTTGTTTTATAATGCACATAGCAATCCAGAGGGGGGAGAAGAAAATTCTTCATAATTAACTTTTTTGTTTTGGATTTTTCTATATTTTGTTGGTGCTGCGACCAGCTCAGCATAACATCTGTCTGAAGCTATCTTTTCACTGTCATCAGCTTGGTAAGGAAAGGCCGGCATGCATGATAGCACTTCCCTTCCAGCCCCCATCAACAGGCTCCAGTCTAGCCCTAGCAGGACCATCTCTCTTTCAGCTCTTGCTCAGAACTGGCACTGTCAAGGGGGGGAGCCTGTTGAGGTAGTGGACTTTTATTCTGTTGTAGGAATGTCAGATAAGAACTGGGTGGACGCAGCAAACTCATTACATAGATGGGCTACAGAACACTCAGGGTGCTTGAAAGATCTTTAAATTGGTAGCTGACTCAGGCAGGCTGAGAGCAGACCAATTCTTTGTTTTCTTAGGTGACCTAAACTGGACAATAATTAATGCCTGTGAAAGAAGGTACATCACAGAAAAGGATTGTTTGGGTTCCAACTGAAGCAGACAGTGGCTTCAAAACACAGGAAGGCCATTCAAGACCCACAGCATTGCTTCAAACCTTCAGTTAATACTGTCGAGTTCAGTGAAGTGGGCAAAGAAGTGTGCATTTCTTCTGTTTTTGTCAGCAAATGGTTGGATTGCATTATAAATGTCCGAACTCCCAGGTTATTAATACTGCGCAGGCAAACTGGATAAGAGCCTACAGAAATGTCTGTCATCTTTCTAGTTACCAAATTACCTCACTGTGGTTTGGACTCCATTGGCGTTCATGGGAGCACGGATTTCCTAGATTTCTTTGGAGGATGCTCTTTCTGCTATTAATCATGTCCGTTTCTCTCAAGGTGCCTGTCCTTATGGTTTAAGTGGATTTTGGTGAGCTTGTCTCTGCAGAAAGTGAAACAAGGTGTCCCTGGGATTGCAGGCAGAACATCCTAGTCTTTCTCTTTTTACTTTCTGTAGGCGTAAGCCCAGCAACAGAGGGAGCTATCCATTTTTTTCCCCACTGAATGTAGCATGTATGATTACCTGCCCTATGGTTGTATGTGTGCATTCTGTGCAAGGAGAGCCTCGCCCTGAAATCACACGTGGGTTTGGAGACCAGGGCAGCTGAACAGGAGGAGCTAAGGGACAGAGAGACGTATACAGATTACCCAGACTTTCTGGGACAGAGTAGAACAGTCCCACCTTGGGCATGGTAGCCTTTGTACTGATGAGCAGGATGAAGATCTCAGAGAAGAACATCAAAATGGAGTAGAAGGAAAAGATCACTTAGTTGATGATGATGATGGTGTCATGATACTCTCTCACACTGAGAATCTCCCTCCAGGGAAAGAGACTCCAGTTATAAGGAAGAGATAGATAATAGTATTGAAGGATTTGATCGTTACAAACAAGATGCTAAAGGAGTACTCAAGGAAGACAAGGCTATTGCAGAGAAACTAAATGAATTCTTTGCATCGGTCTTCACGGCTGAAGGTATGACAGAGATTCTGAAACTTGAGCCATTCTTTTTAGGTGACAAATCTGAGGAACTGTCCCAGATTGAGAGGGCATTAGAGTAGAAGTAGGTTGGAATAAATGATTGGTTTTCAGAATGGAGAGAGGTAAGTATTGATGTCCCCAGGGGTCTGTACTGGAACCAGTACTGTGCAACATATTCATAAATGATCTGGAAAATGGGATAAACAGTGGAATGGCAAAATTGAGAGGTGATACAAAACTACTCAAGATAGTTAATCCAAATCAGACTGCAGAGTTATAAAGGGATCTCATAAAACTGGGTGACAGGGCTACACAATGGCAGATGAAATTCAGTATTTATAAATGCAAAGTAATGCGTATTAGAACACATAATCCCAACTATAGGATGGGGTCTAAATTAGCTGTTGCCACTCAAGAAAGAGATCTTGTTATACTTATGCCCCTGAACAACATTCTGTTGGTTTTCATTTTCTAAGTCAATACACCACATTTATTGTGAATACATGTATAGAGACTGAAATTTCAAAAGGCAAAAACACATTCATTAGTCCTAAAAGCAAGAGAATGAATTTAGAGTCCAACTTTCTGTTCAATCACATCCCCCGCCCCGCGCGTGTGCGCACACAGACAGGCAGAGGCAATGAGTTCTACAATGTGTTAATTACCACCCTCATTGCTCGTGCTCATCCATGGGCCACTTGGCCAACACACAAGGGTGGGGGAGCAGGGTTCCACGGATGCTCCTGGAGTATAGTTTGTAGAACTGAACCCAAAGTTTCCATCTTGCCATAACCTTTTTATAGGACTCACCTCCCATTTGAGTCTATGGGTTCTGCTTCATCATATTGCTGCTGTTTGATGTGATGATTCTTAATCACTCAAGAGGTAGCAAACGTGACCTCTTTGTTATCCTTCCATCCCCCTCTTCAGGTCATATCGCCATCTGATGCTTGCTTGCAGGCCTTGAAATCAAACATCTTTTTAATACCCCAGGCTTAGGGCCTACACTTGGAGTCACCATGGATAGTTCTGTGGAACATCCATTCAGTATACAGCAGCAGTCAAAAAAAAACCTAACACTGTTGGACATCATTAGGAAAGGGATGGATAGTAAGACCGAAAATATCACATTACCTCTTTATAAATGTATGGTATGGCCACATATTGAATATTGCATGTAGATCTGGTTGCCCCATCTCAAAAATATATATATTAGGATTGAAAAAGGTATAGAAATGGGCAACTAAATGATTAGGGATGTGGAAAAATTTCCATATGAAGAGAGATTAATAAGACTGGGATTTTTCAGCTTTGAAAAGAGGACTAAGGGAGGATATGATAGAGGTCTGTAAAATGACCGGTGTGGAGAAAGTAAATAAGGAAGTGTTCTTTACTCCTTTCCGTAACACAAGAACCAGGGTCATCAAATTAAATTAATAGGCAACAGTTTTAAAATAAACAAAAAAGAAAGTATTTCTGCACACAACACACCATCAACTTGTGGAACTCCTTGCAGAAGATGTTGTGAAGGACAAGGCTATATCGGGGTTCAAAAAAGAACTAGAGAAGTTCATGGAGGATAGGTCCATCAATGGCTATTAGCCAGATGGGTAGGGATTGCTATTTGCCAGAATCTGGGAATGGATGGATCACTTGATGATCACCTGTTCTGTTCACTGCCTCTGATGCGCCTGTCATCGGCCACTGTCAGAAGACAGCACACTGGGCTAGATGGATCATTAGTCTGACCCAGAATTGCATTCTTATATACTTTCCTCTATGCTCTCTTTGTTTGTCTGGCCTTAGACTTTGAGCTTCTCCTTGAGTGCTTATATTCTTAAGTGTAAATATGCACATGAAATGGAACAGCAGAGGATAGGATGGCTTTTGTAGCTAAGGTGGTGTTTATTATATGAGAAACCTCTCCCGCTGCTTGGTTGTCCAGTTATAGTGCTCCTCCTCAAAGCTTGTTTCCTAGACAGAAAAGGGGCCCTGATGCTGGCAAATGTATTGATATGCTCACATTCACAGAAATATAGCTATGGGTGCAGACATGTACGCACACCCTTCAGTACACAACACACACACACGACTTTTCTTACACATTGCCATGCGTGCTTACTCTTGCTTGCTAGTGCTATTACATACAGCAACATGCTGTCTTACAAACATTTCCATCTAGCTCTTTTTTACAGCGGAAACGATCTCTTTCTCTCTCTCAGACAGACATTTTTGCACCTTAAGTCTTAGAAAATATTTTGTTGCTTTTGCCTTTGAGAACCCTGACTCAGCCATTCTGAGCTGTTGTGAAATGAAGCTGTGTGATGGCATCCTACATATGAAATACGAGTTTTCTTTGCTAGTAGTGGGATGTTATGATCTGGATAGATGCACACAGTATATCTTGTGTATGTGAACAAGTGACACAGCACAGTGCCTCCAGGAAACTCATTCTTTTGCGATGGGCCATATGGGCGGCTTTGCATTTTTATGATGCAGATAGGAAGATAAGGATTGTTGCTTGCCTGTCTCCTTTTTTATTAGATTTTGTTCTAGCACGTAGTTCATGCATTGCAAAAGCATGTCTGAGATGAAGCAGGACTAAAGTCCCATACCAACATTTGCAGCACAATGTTCCAGGTCACATGAGGTGGGTCCTAAAACAGAGAAGACTGCAATTAACTCTGACATGAAATATAAATGGTTAATGACCCTATAAGCCCATCCTTAGCAGGCAGGGAATGGGTGATTGACACATTGTTGAAAAGGGACAAGCGCAAATGTAACACACCAGTGGTCACCTACACACACACATTCAGGCCTTGGATTGTCAATATAAGTAGATCTCAGCACTTCGGCATCAAAAACATAAGCCTCTACTACATGAGCTAAGGGAATAATTCAGTTAGCTGCGAGTAGGTAGTAGACTGCTATCCATGCTGATCCAGCTTCTACAGGGGGACATACTCCCGCTTATTAAAACGGTGTATTTCAGGGCAAATAGTGTAAGTAAACTTCACTTCAGCATGGGAGAATGGACTAAAAAACGACGCAGGGTCCTTTCTAGTTCCACATTTGTATGATTGAATAGCTTGATGATTAAATATAAGAGGCAATCGGTCTCTTCAATAGGGGTTCTGAAATCTTTCTCAACCCCACAGGAAATGTCGGCATTGCAATATCGTGTTAGAAGTGATACTCTTGTTGGGTGTACTGCAGCATTGCTAGTTGTTGCTCAAAGAGCAAGAAAGTGGATGCCAGTGGTCAGATGCCATGGGGAAGGGTGCAGCGTAAAAACTCGGATAGAATGGGGACAATTTTCACTGTAATCTATGGGGCACTCTTGTGCCTTGCTTTGAAATCCCCTCTGAGTGGGAACCCTCCTCAAATCTGGTACCAGTACATCCATGGTTCACTTTGTTGGCTCATTGCTTTGCCTCTCCTAGTATAGTCACAAGGTAGAAACTGTTGCCTCCACGGGTCTCCAATTATTATATGAAACTCTCTATTTACAAAGTAAGCCCTCCTTGTTCCCACAAGCATGGGGTGGAAAGGAAGGAAAGGGTCAATGCAAACAGGATTCCTGAGGTTGCCATGGTGCAGGGGAGGCAACCCTTGCTGTCTAGGTGGATTTGATCAGCTGAGGTTGTCATCTGACAGTGATGAATGAAGTGGGAGGCAACAGTTGCTGAGTTATAGAGGAGCCTCAAGGGGAAGCCTGTCTGCTTCAGAGCTGAGGTTATGTTAGGGTATGCACAGGGCGCGTACCCTTTGGAAAGTGCCTAAGAGGAGTCTGTTTTGCTTTCCTTCAATGAGAGGTTAGAGTTGGGCATTTTCTTGTACGCTTTGAGGATATAACACACCCAGGTGGGGCAACAGGATGTTCTTTCAGTCAAAGGTGACTACATCCATAACACAGTGTGGTATCACTGCATGAAAATCTCTGGCCTGTATTGTGCAGGAGGTCAGATTGGATGACCATAATGATCCCTTCTGGCCTTCACTGTATGAAATTGTTTTCAAGTTATTTGTTCCCTGCAGTCCCTGGGTAGTTTAAAGGGACCTGCTGTCCTAAAGGAAGGAAGGATAGTTGTGTTACTAACACATTGGTTTGGGAGTCAGGAGTTCGGTGTTCTATTCCTGGCTCTACACACATAACTAATTCTATAAATGTGGTATTTTGCTTTCTGGTTAGTTCTCATCCTGTCACTTGGACAATGAAGAGGACATGCAAGTTGTTTTGTACCTTCATGATGTTCAGTCCTGAGCCAAATCTGGCATGTCGGAGTAGGATGCCTGTGAAGGACAGGCATCTATTAATGCCATGCAGGCAGTGAGTCACAGGTCTTCCCAGAGGGTCTTTTTGATCTTGCTTTTACTGGGTCAAAGTCAAAGATGATTCTAACAGAGAAGTTGGTAGGCATTCAGAGGAAATGGCCATACCGCCTTAGAGGACTGGGTGAATGTTTGAGAGGTTGGGACCTGTTTAGTGAGAAAATTGATTTCTTCATTTAACTTGAATTTGTGCTATTTGATGTTTTGACTCATTTGGAGATGCTGCATGTGAATGGTGTCCAATTTCTTTTCAGTCTTGACTGTGAGGAGCCATGTTTCAATCCCATAGGTCAGAATACTGACAATCAAAGCATTATATGTTGGCACGTTGCTTTATCTCTCTGTTTTAGAGATGGCGAAATTAAGAGAGGAGGAAGATTCGCTTGCATTATGGAATGAGGCTAAATTGATTAGTATTTGTAAAATACTTTGAGATCCTTCAGTGGAAAAGCCGTGAGTATGAGCTCAGGCCTAAAATCTGATTTACTTTAAAGTTCTTTTAGTCTGCTGGGAACATCATCTGTATTCTAAATGCAAAGATGGAAACCTATGGTCTATTCTATCAGGTAAGTCAGGACCAAATAGTCAGTACTTTTTCATGCAATACAGGGGTCGCTAAATTCTTCTGACCTTAAGAAACAATAACTGAATCACAATTTGAGACAGAAATTTCCCGGTGAGGTTCTACTGCCACTGTAATGCAGAAGGTCAGACTAGAGGATCATACTGGTCCCTTCTGGCATTAAAATATACAAAGAAGGTAGATTTTTATCGTATGAGAGGTAAAAGGATTGCCATGCAGAATGGATTATATGTTTACAGTGTATTAAAAAAGTGAGTTCTTTCTTACAGCTGAGTGGATTCTTTGGGCAGAAGCACCAATCAGCCCTGTTCCAGGTCTCTTGACCAAATCAAATGTTTTGCACATTAGGGTTCAGCAGAAGCAGATGTTATATTGTAACATAATAATGTTTGGATTAAGTCCCCAAACTAGAGGAGACCATGCCCCTGAAGCCCACATCTGGGAAGGGGGATGGCAGGTAGAATCAGCCCCATAGGTAAGTGGCTGGATATGAGGAACTTGTGAGTTGGTGACCTATCTCGGCAATACAAAGAGAAGCAATTTTGGTAAGACTGGTTCTGTCCAATCATCTGTACTCCAGTGTTACATTGCTGGAGCATGGGATGCTTGTGGTGTGGAGTGAGTGATGGGATACGCTTGTATGTTAGCCCAGCATGTAACTGCAATGCCAACTTGGTTTGCTGAGCTTCACGACTATAACCTCAGATTAATTGTTTGCCCATTCTGCTACCTTTTGTGTTCCATTCACTCAGGATGGCGCCACCTTAGGTGATCTAGCATTCAGGCTGCTGTAGGACGCATGGCTACGGTAATGTCAACATAATGATTTTCAAGGCAAGCTAACCCCTCATAGCTCAGCACCTGCTGTAACTGAGAACACAGAGTGAGCATGGGAGAGTATATTTAGGGTCCGAGCATTTCTAATATGCTATCTGAGCTTGTTGCTTTGCCGCGTAGAAGATGGTGCCTGCTCAGAATCACTTTTATTCTTTGTTGTTAAGCTTCAAGGAAACATGGAAAGAAATGACTACTGCTCCAGGGAACCTCGAGTCTAAACAGGCAAAGTGACATAACTGCACTGGGTGGCTATCCAGTAGAGGACAGTGCTCAGTTTGTGTCTCCATTTCTTGTTTCAGAGAGGTGGAGGTGCTTTTGTTAGAAGGGTGTTAACAGCATTTGACTGCTGAGTTAGTGTTACTGAGCCTTGCACATGGGAGTTTTCAAGTGGCATTTGAGATTACCTTAACCTGTACTCAAGAGGACTGTCCTTGGGACACAGACATCACAACACACTGATCCAAAGGGGATAGGCAGTAGAAAACCTTCTAGTATCTATTTTATTAGGAAACATTTTCAGTCAAGCCAAGCTGCAGTTGATTTCTAGGGCGGAGGGTTTGGGGTGGGGGAAAATCTCCTGCTAATCTGTTTTCCCAGAGGTCACAGATGGACACATACCACTGCCAGTCCCCAACCCCCCTCAGTCATGCACTCTCTAACTATGGAAGCCAGGGCCAAATTAAGCATGAATATTTTCACTCTGGAATGTGCAGTGGGCCAGGGGTATGGTATGTGAATGTAAGCCTTGCTTCTTCCAGTGACAGGCTTGGAGTGTAGTGTTCTCTCTGCTCCCTCTTCACACGTTATCTGGCAGATGTGGGGTGGTTAGGCTGGGGAAATGCTCAATGATGGCGCAGTAAGGAGAGTGGTGAGGCTTTCTGTTGCTGAAGTTATGGCCCTTCTCCCAATGGCTGTGTGGCTGCTCTGTGCTCTCCTGATCGTTTGTACGTGGTCTGGAGGGATGAGCAGTTGGACTTGTCTCAAACCCATGGTGACTCCAACATCTGGCTCATCGGAACTTAAAACACAGGGGATTTAAGGCGCAGATAGAGGAAAATGAAAATGAAGCATCTTTATCGACGTTATCAAGAATCTTACCAGTTACCATAGTTACTGCTTTTTGATAAACTTCTAGCTATGCCACTACACTAGAATTACTAGCTGAGTGCTTGTGCGATGTCCTATATAGAATACCTTGTGATCTTAAAAAAAACCCACGTCCCTTCAAGTGTTAGAATAAAATACAGACAAGGGAGCAGCATTCTCCACCCCTCCCAGTCTATAGTCTATACAACAGACTGACAAATCTTTACAGCTGCCAGATGAAGTGATTTGCTCAAGTTCACCCAAGAAGTCTGTGGCGAGGGGGGAGAACTGATTCCCAGTCCGGCATCTTAACCACTTCCTCTAGCAAACTGGTAAGTGCCTACCACAGGGTCAGGCGCTCATCTACACCTGTGCAATCCCAATGGAATCAAATGCAACTTTCATTTGCACAGGCTCCCGTGGTATTTTTCACAAGTGGTGGAGCACTGCTGGTTCACGTACGCAGATGGTAATGGGACCGTACAAGTCGAAGGAAGAGCAACCCTAACCCTATACCATTCAGGTAGCGCATGTGCACCTGCTACTCTGGATGGGCATGAATCCCTACCTGTAGGTTATCACAGAAATTCTGCTCTTCCAACAGATGGCTATGAGTGATTCTTTCCTCTGCAAAATTTCAATCGGTGAAACAAATGAGATTGTTAACCCTGGATGCCTATGTGACAGCTGTCAGAGATGCAGCAATCTTACATGTGGGGAGTAAACGAAGAGGCTTGCAGAGATGCAGTCCATGTGCTCTGTGACAAAACGGGACACTTACGTTATATACCAAAGGGGTAGCTGTGTTAGTCTATTGTAGAAAGACAACAGAGTCCTCTTGCACTTTTAAAGACTAACAGATTTATTTATCGCATGAGCTCATGTTAAATAAATCTGTTAGTCTTTAAAAGTGCCACAGGACTCTGTTGTCTTACGTTATATAGTCATTGTTTTCCTGAGTGAGGAGAATTAAAGGGCAGGATTCACTTCTGAAATTCACATGGAATTCCTTAGCTGCTCTTTTATGTTTTACATTCCTATAGTGGTTTTCATCCTGATGATGCTAATGCTGCTCCAGAAAGGACATTTTAAATAGAAGTTTTTTTGTCTATCTTAGGCATGCAGCTACCTGTAGGGTGGAAAGTAGGAGCTGAAATTGGCCCCACTTCCCTCTTTAGCCAGCCCACACCTGACATATACATACTTTCGGAGGCCCAACATTACAGTTACACTTTCAGTTTCCAAGAAGGGCTTGGACCTGTGTCGCCTGAGAACTTGTCAGCAATGCTTTGAGTATTGGATGAGTACTTTTAAAAATCCAACTACCCTGGATGGCCCAGAAGGCAGTTGCTCATTTTTTCCCATGAAAGCTCATACAATAAATAAGTTTTTGTTAGTCTTTAAAAGTGGCACCAGACTCCTTGTTTCTTTTGCTGAATTAGGCTAATGTGGCTACCCCTTTGGAACTTGCCTTTCAGTGGTGTTTGTAAAACACTTTGATTCTGGAAGGCCATATATTTTAAAGCTAGTTTTGTTTTTCTTTCTGTATGACAAAACTGAAGTCTGTAACGTGCTGTTTTGATACCACCTTATTGGGAATGGTGGATGCAGGCAGCCCAAAATATTCTTCTGGCTTCGGTGCTGCAGTTATTTTGAGTGGCTCCAAACAGAGGGAAATGTGTTTCTGTGGTAGTTTTTCTCCACAGAAAAAAATTCTGCTGAAATGTCTTTTTTTTTGGTGACTGAAGAAAGGAAGCCTGTGTTTGAGGCCCCGGCTTGATGCATCTGCTGGATCAGTTTAGGCCAATTTCCCCCCCTCTTTCCATTCGCAAACTAGATATAAAACAGAAGCCATTGGATAAATAGGAAAAATGTGTAGCAAAGGAAGCCCTTGTGATTAGGGAGCTGTTAACCAGTTATTTCATGTCCGGCTTTCGGTGTATTTATAAAAACGATGCAATTCAGTGACACTTTGAATTACTATAAATGGCATCAGCTCCATTCCTGCTTTCTCACAGAAGTGAACTTGCTTTTTTATTTGTCATGTAGGCCCATTGATTTTTTAAAAAACGTTAATACAGTATTTTTGAAAGGTTCTAGAGAAACCGCTCCAGAGACAGACAAACAAGGAGTCCAGAGATGTGTACAACAATGCCAATGGCTTAGCAAACTTCTCTAACCCATATCCTGCCAATGTGCTTCAGCCTCATCCTGAAGGAGTGAGAGGACAGTTCAGTCTCTGCCTGTTCTGGTGAAACTACTGACTAAGGTGTCTGGTGCTGTGATGTTCGATGTGAGGTGGACACTCGTCTACTAGGATCTGGACTGACACCTAGCAAGCTCAGTTTTCACTGATTGCAAACAGCTGTCATGTCACTACATGCTTATATACTACCCCTGTCTAGATACTGCAGGGAGCGCACATGGTTTAGATCAAGAATAAATAACATCTTCCCAAATATAGGGAGCAAGCACACCACAACCCCCTACCCCTTCCAACCCTGTGCTTACTAAACTTAAAGAAAGAGATGGAGAAAATCCAGCCCATGGGCAAAATGCCAGAGATTCCAGAGCCTGCAGTTAGTGGAAAGCCTTGGACAAAAAGATGAATCTTGTATTGTTGTCTAAATGTGGTCAGATTTAGGCTTGCATGCATTTCTGGGGAAGCAAATTCCATAGGCAGGAGAGCACCCTGCACAAACTCTGCTGAGCTCTCTTTACTGCTTGAGGGAAGAGAGCCAGAATGTTCTGTAAGTGTCTAGGCAGCGTGGTAAGACAGAGAGAGTCTCAGAGGTAAAACTCGTCTAGGGCTTTTAAGAAAGACAGGCAACGTAGATGGTACAAGGGAACAGGTAGCCTGTTTAAATTGTGGAGTACATATCTAATGTGTTCCTCTTTTTCTGGCCCACTTGGAAGTGAGAAGTAGCATTTGACACTCGCTAAAGGTTGCAGGTGGCTTCAAGATTGATCTTAAGTAGTGTATTTCAGGGAGCTGGCTACCAATCAGATGGGCACCTTAGAGATCCATGCCTTTGTCATTTCAAAACTGAGTGGCAGCAGTAACACATGGAATGACCCAAGAGTAACAACATCCTGGGATGTAACATAGAGAAAAATATCTCAACATTCTGTTCCAAGTGCCATGGACCATGTGGTCTTCTCCGTGCCTGCTGATTTCCCATTGAGTTATGCTGCATACACTTGTAAGTTTAAAAATGTACCTCCCCCTGAGATAAAACTACTTTAGGACATTCTGGTTTCCAGTTTTATTCAACACTATTATGGACTAAACCTGAAAAATCTGTTGCCTACTTGGTTCCCTCCCAAAGGAACTGGCTGGCCCTACCACTGTGATGAGATCACTTACATCTAGACTGGATGAAACAATAGATAGCACAGTGTAAGAGAAAGGCCTTGTTGGCTGCAGGGAAATGGATTATATTATTAGCTGGTACACCTTTTCCATCTCTAGCTTCCATGATTATAAGACCCCAGTGCATTTTGGAACATGAAACTTTGGGAGTGTTTAGTCCATCCTTGGTAGCCTTCTAGCTCATGTCTCAAGAGGAGCCTTCTTAATATTTATATTTGCCTAACTAGAATGAAGAAACTAATAGCTGTTTGTAAAGCACTGTGTAAATGTATAGCCCAGAAATAGTCAGTTTTTAATCACTCTAGTACAGTAGAACATTGCTAATAGGCCCTTTACTAGTCTGCAAATTTTATAACCTACTTAGCTCTCTTGGCAGAGATTCAGTAACAGAGGCTGTAATGAGGACTCCTAAAACTCAGATGTTATTTTAACAAAACATTTTAAAATCTATTGGCTAGTACATAGTGAAGTATTGTCATGAGTAACTAATTTTTAATTTCAGCTATATCTTTCTTCCACTATGCCCGAGAGCAGAATTTAACCATCAAGCAGTGTGCTCAGCTGGGAAAATTGCTCCCCTTGTCCGTGCCTCCATTTTCTCATCTGTAAAATGGGGAGAATGATACTGACTCTGCTTCTATAAATTGCTTTATAATTTCCCAAAGAAACAGTCAATTTTGCAGTGCAGTATGCTTGCTACCTTGTCTTTGTTTGTACTTGCTAACTCATTCAATTTGGTAACTTTGCAACAGGTCCTGCAGTCAGGGATAGAAATTAGCAAGATTCAATTGTAGAGCTCACTGTGTTAGTCAATCCATGTAAGTGAATTAACCACCAGGTGCCTTCTGGTGTCCTTGTGAGGTAATGCTGAAACACAAGGACAGGGAAGGTACTGAGGAAGGAAGATAAAATAAAAATTAAGACTGAATTTTGTTCATTATGCTGCCTCAAGCCCAGCATAGCTATGTTTTTTAATTCTGCTGATGGAATATCCTCACATCATGATGTTTATTTTTACCATGGTCCTGAAATGTAAACAGGACATCTTTGGATGCTAATCTAAAGGGGCAGGAAATAAGTGGGAATCGTAAACACTTTAGCCATTGGTAAGAGACAAGAAATGAATTTGAAGGGAGGACTGGTACAAAAGCCTGCAGTGTGCTGGCATGTGAATGAACAAACATGTCTGTGTGCTTGCAGGATATCTGAGGGGTGTGCAGCGGGTAGAGCTATAGTCTAGGACAATAGCACTTGGTAAGGTGCACCTGTATAGACAGAAACACATCCTGCATGTCAGCCGACATCCTGAGGAGAATACCCGCTTTGTAGAAATTCTGAGGATTCAGGTGCTCTGAATTCAGCTTGTAGGTGGTGAGTAGAGAGAGCATTTATACAGAATAAATAGAATCTCTTTTCATGAGGGGCGGGGGCAGGTCTTATGCTCCTCTGAATGGTGCAGAAGAGAGCAGATGTTGATGGAGAGCATGGTGGTAATGAACAGCATGCTCTTGAGGGCTGGGACATGTGGCTGGTTGGAGGTAGTACATTTAGGTACCAAACTGGTAGCCTGCTATACTAGGAAATCCGCCCTGCTCTCAGGAGCCAGCCCCAGATAACAGAATATCGTCCTTGCTGCATTAACTTCCAGTGAATAGCTTCTACTTCCTCGATGGGTGGGTATGAGCAGTGTGGAGCATCAATGGCAAGATGGCTCTCAGCTAGGAAAAGGAGAGTCTGTAGGAATACAAAGGAGCTGGCCTGGCCCTCAATGCAGAGCACAAGATCCACGTTGTTGGAGACGGGTCCAGTTGGACTCACAATGGTTAGAAGACTTTGGTTCTTCTGCGTACCAGCTGCTAATCCCTCCTCTGTAATATCCCTTGTGTTAGAGAAGACAGGAGGGTGTTGTGAGGAATATAAAGGGGATCCTTTATTAAGGATGCTAGATACAGAGAGACACTGTAGTCGTTCACTCTGGCTCTCTAGCTCCCAGACTGACTGGCTTCTGCCTCATGTCATCACACAAGGTCTTCTAAGTGCTGCCTTGAACCCTACAGTCAGGGATTGTGAAGGATGCTGTATACAGAGAGAGCAATTGAAATGGTCTGTGCCCTTAATCTTGCCTGTTACTTTTTAATAGTAACATCTCCCCTTCTGTGGGTTATTTGCATAGAAAGGGATGGTCCAGCTGTGTATCTGATTTTAAACACAAACTGGTTGTTTTTTATTTCCCGTGTTAGCACATTGGCACTGGACTATACTGCATGGGTTGGGTTTCCATCCATCTCTGAAATTGGAAATCCATTACTTGGAATTATTTATTAAAGGTGAAACTGACCCCTGTCTCTTGTTACCTGCTAAGTCCAGAGGACTGACTTGCAGTCTTTACATTGCTTCAGGTGTTAGTGATTTCAGCAGTGCAAGAAAGACAGAGCCTCAGACTCTGCTCTTGGCAGCTAAGAGCAGGAAATTGATTTAAAATTTTTTTAAACAGAATATTTCATATTTTTAAGGTACCAAATGAGAATTTGTTTGACAGGCTTAGAAACGACAATTTAAAAAATGAAGCTACTTGCTTTGCTCTTACTTATCTAACAATGTATTGATGAAGGCTTAGATCCTGCAATTGAACTCACTGTTGCAGACACCTGCATCTGCATGGCGTGCTACTGAAGTCATAGGGGAGCAGAGCCCTGTGCTAGCAGATGTAAGTTCAGTATCAAGCACAGGAATGCCATTATTGCTATTTCTCCCATGCCCCAAAATGAGCAAGAGGAAAGTGATACGTTGAAAGACTGGTGCTTCATTTACACTTAAGCTTTCATGTATTTTGCCTACATCTAACTCCAGGGACGTTCTTTAGATGGGCTCTTTGCTTTACAGCACGCTTGAGATTAAGGGACGAGCTTGTAAATCAGACGATATGGATACAATCCTGGGCTCTGCCATTGACATGGTATGGGACCTTGATTAAGGCACCTAATCTCCCTGTACCTGTTAAATAGGAATAATACTCTTGTGCCTGTGAGTCATTGTTTTGTTAAGCACAGTTCAGATCTTGGGATGGAAGGTGCTATACCGGCGCAAAGCGTTGCAAGACGCATACTGTAGCAGTCTGCAGCACAAGTCAGAGAAGCTGGGAGTTAATTAACATTTCCACTGTCCAGATCTCTATGCTGATGGGCTAGGCTCAAGGAGCTCCACTTATTTAGCTTAACAAGGAGAAGGTTAAGGGGTGGCTTACCTGCTCTCTAAGTATCTACATGGAGAATAGACATCTGATGATGGAGAGCTCTTCAATCTGCACACACAGATGTAACAAGAACCAGTGTCTGTGGCTAGCAGTTGAAGCTAGACATTCAGATTGTCTAAGGCATATGTTTTTAATAGTTAAGGAAATAAACCATTGGAACAAGTTACAGAGTGGGTGGTGGACTCTCCATTGCTGGAAAGCTTTTAAAATCAAGGTTAGATGTTTTTCTAAAATATATCCTTTAGTTCAAACACACATTCATTCTGGGAAGTGCAGTGTACTGCCTGCGTTATGCAGGAGATCACGCTAGTTGACTTTAGTGATCCCTTCTGGTCTTAGAATCTATGAAATTCTGTCTTCAGGTAGCAGTATATGATTCCTACAGAAGCCACGCGAACCGGAGAGCAGAATTTGGCACCTAAATCCTTTTCACACGCATTGTTCTCCCCTAGTAACTTACTACTCAAATAAGACCCTGTTAAAAACCATTAGATGTGTAGTTATCTTCAGACCACTGCACTGTAACAATTAATCCTCTGTTCCAGTCAGGGTAACCTCTCAGACATGCATGTGTATATGCGTGAGTCTGTATTTGGAAAGTGGCGGGGTGGGTGGCAGAACTGTCCAATAGGATAAATAATATATATAAAAAAACAATTTCCTGACTGGAGTCTTCACACATAGTAATATGATCTGTTTGTGGCCTGTGATTGGACAAAAAGCATATATTTGACAAGCATGTTCCCCTGAATTAGGCTCCACTTTGCAAAACTAAGCTGAAGGGACAAGCATAGCTCAGAATCCAACATGCATCTCTTCAAGCACCTTTTTAATCCGTTTTTGAGCACGTTTTTAAGGTGGGGATTTGGAACTGCTGGGGCTGATGTGTGTTGCGCCAAATCCTCCGGTCTTCACAGAGACGTAACTCCATCTGGCCATAACAGCTCTGACATTGATCTGGTCGGCTCAGCTGCTGGATGCTACAGGCCTGACTTTGAGATGCTAACTAACTTCACTGGGGTGAAACTCGTGAACAGCACCTCCCAGAGTCAGCCCAGATTGGAAATGCATTAAAAATTCCACGCACTATTGGCATAGCAGGGCCTGGTCTGATGAGACACCCGAGAGAGGCCATGCCCCTTTTTAGGGTGTCACACCATGCATCCCTCCCCTTGTTCATGAGGTGGATCACTTACTGTGGTGGTTCTTTCCTGCCATTAGGGGCTAAGACTCTGTGAATATCCAGATTTACAGACTGGAAGCCTTGATGCTCATTTTGAAAGAATTGAAAGGGAAAGCTCTCCCCAGAGACTCCATTACAGGTTTTTCTTAGCAGCTGTGCAGGGAGACTAGGAAGGTGGTGTGTCAGCGCATGTGGTTACATCCAGATACTGACGCTGGCCTCAGTCAAGTGGAGTGTGTCTGATTCCAAGCTCCCACTGACCTGGGAGCAACCTTATCTGCAGCACTGATGTGGGCGTTAATAGAGCCTCCTTCAGGTCTTGTTTAGAGGAGGGACTGTGTGTTTCCTTTGTGTTGAGGGTGCTTTGGGGGGAGGCACCAGGGAGGAGGCTGAGACTAGAACGAAAAGGAGGATGTGAGAGAGGGAAGATCAGCTTTTCACTACCGGAAAGTTGGCACGTGTTGGTGTTCTCGTCTCTCAAGCCAGGTTTCTGTGGAGACAATCTCCAGTACATAAACTGTCAGATGTTTTGGGAGCTACATGCTGCTGAGCAGGAAATTGTTCACATTCCTTATCTTCCACACAGCAGGCTCCGGAAAAGCTCTGCCAAACATACTGCTCCCAGACCTCAGGGACCATGGTTTGAACTCTGGGAAGGGACGGGTACCTCCTTTGGCTTCTTAAAGGGTTTTGCTCACCAGAATTGAATTCATCTGCTTTCCAAGCGCTTGTCCTGAAAAGCTTCCAAAGGGCAAAGATTGGATGATGCTCAATCGGCTCTCCTAATGCTTCCAGGATCCCATCCTGCTCCCCGGGATATGGGTGGCTGAGCACCCACTGACTTGAATAGGAGCACAGATGGGTCAGAATCAACAGGCTGTGCCCAAAATCCCCCGAACTCTGGAAGAATTCTGCTCTGGATCTGGATCTTGTCTCCAATAACAATGATCCCTGTGCAGCGAGCAGGACCAATGTGGGTACATGTATTCTGAGAGGAGTCCATCTCAAGTGCTGACTGGTTTATCTGATATGTTCCTTCATATGTTCCATGGGAGCCTTAGATCTTCAGAACAGGCACCCGGTGGCTTTCTGCCACCATCACACGGGGCCAGAGCCGATGTGGGAATCAGCTGCTAAATGGTTACACGCATGTCAGCATACGCTGAGATGCAGTAAGACTGCTGTTGCAGAGACGCAGCTCTGCAAAGAGACTCCTGAATATGGTGTGTTCGGCGTGTGTGGGGGTTGGAAATGTTCATAGGAATGAAACTAAGGTTTAAGACCCTAGACCCAGGAGGTTTCCTTTAACTCTGGAAATGCTCCTAATGCTGCCAAAGCTGCAGTTTTCCCAGCAGTTTCTACTGCTCAGTGTTTCATATTGTTTAATAACCAGGCTTGGGAAGGGGGTGGGGCAGGGGCTTGCACTGTGCAGACTGTGTAACAAAGCTGGTGCAGTCTAACCTTTTGCAAACAAGAAAAAGGAGGAGCTGGTGTTTTTGTTGCTCGCAGACATGCTCCCTAAAAATTCCTTGGGCCTGAAACCAGAAAGGCTGGCTTATAAAAAGCTCAGCCCCAGCGCATCTGGGTTTTTTATATGTATATTTCAAAAACGCATTTTTAATTCATTGCTCTTTAGTTCTGAAGTCCATCTCCCTCCACTACTGCTACTCTCAAATACAGGCCCACACATAGTCGTCCCAGCTAGACCTCCACCGACTAGTAAGCCCCATAGCTGCTTTTAACCCCTTTGCCAGGCTGTGACGGCAGCAGCAAAGGAGCGGGTTCTGTTTCTAGGGGTTCCCAAATAATGTTACACCACCAATTGGCTCGAGCCCCCATCCAGTCTCCTGGGAAATTACACACCACTCCCTGGGCGCCCTAGAAAGGCAATACTTCCCCTCTCGCAGGCACAAGTCTGAGTGTAGCACACAAGAGGATTAATAAGGACTATATAATGGCAACATCAAAATGCAGCACTGATTGTGATACAGTGCAAAGATTCCCACAAAATTCAATAGACAGAACTCATTCTGTCCCCAGTGTACATAGAGGGTGTCCTTCACTTCTTCGTAGATTCCCCCCCTGTACTGAACTTCAAAGTTTCACTGTTCACCTCTAAGGAGGGGAAGTGGGGACGGTCCTCAGCCCTCCCCTCCACTTGTCCTCTACCCTCTCAAGGTCTGTTCACACCATCTACAGGCCACTCAAACCCATTGTCCGCTGGCTCTGCGTACTCTCTGCCGCATTGCTGCAGAGCCAGCAAAGGTAGTGCTCACACCCCTCCCCGTCTGGTTTTACAACTATGAAATCTAGGGTTGCTCACTTTTTTTAAGTTCTTTTGCTGATGGTGACCTTTCCATCAGCTTCTTTGTCAATAACAGAATACAATCAAAGGGTAGCATATCATGAAAGAGCAATATTTCCTTTCCCCCTTCTGATAAAACACCAGATTCAGAGGATTTGAACCAGTCACACATACCATCTCCCATCATGCCCAGCCTCTGGGTGGAATTATGCTACATGTCATGCAAATACAAAGCCCAGGTAAATCAGTTGCCCCCCTCCCTGCTTAGCTGCTAAGCAAGAGAGGCTCTCAGATTCTTAACCTTGCTTACATTCTCATACATGAACATACACAAATGCCCATTTCCCTCAGTCCACATGCTCACAAGCAAGCCAAAATACATCGCCACAAAGAAGGCCTGCTCTCTCTTCGACAGATCTACATACCTATGTCAGCATGTACACCCGTCCCCATCCAGCACAGATATGCTGTGCTGCCATCTGCAAGATAAAATGAGCAATGCTTTATTCTTACAACTCCTGCAGAAACTGTCAAAAGAACCCCTAAAAATTGATTTGGCCTTAAGGTTCCATCCAGTGTAGCTGTCCCAGGCCAGTATTTAACAATGATGAACGATTTGCAAGTGGGACAGATGACAGCATCCCTTTGTCTATCGTATCCTCTCTCTCTTCTCTTGGCTCACCAGACTCACACAGGCGTTTGTGTACACCACCTCTCCTTGAAGTGTGATTCCTGTTAACACTGATAGATGTGCATCATGGAATACAAAAAGCAGGTGAAATTCACCTCTGAGGAAATTTCCTTAGTGGAGTTACCCCAGAGATTAATCTGGTTTGGTGGCTATTCCTTGTGAATGCTGCTTCCTCCTTCTGATCTACATGCAAGGCATATGTCTTTGACGTTCCCTTCTCTAACATAAACATGTCTCAACCTCTATGGGTGTGTGGATGTAACATAATATAAGAAAAAAAAATCTACCCTGGGGGGACAGGATGAGAGAAAAAACACATGACAGATGTTAGTGACGTTAATGTATTACATGAATGTATTCAGACACTACAGTGATGTGTGCCATATAAAAAACTTTATGGAACAGATGCTTTGTGCTATGCACAGGGAATATTTCATTCCCTCCCTCTCCCCAGTATCCTTTGTAGACCTGTAGACCCCCCCAATAATCTTCGTAGACCTGCTGTTTCGCTTGAGGAGGGAGTTTATTCCTGTATCCCACTGCTTCATGCTATCCCATTCTCCTCCTCTTTTGCTGGGGGCTGTTCAAGATTCATTTATTGACTTCTGAATGAAGGGTGTGTCCTGGCTAATCTCCCTGCCAGAAGTTCTAAGAATTTTCTCACCCTGGCTTGTGCCTTTTGGAGATGCTGACAGCTCTTTATTATTCAGCTAGGGTTTGCTGGGGTTTTTGTTTTTTACCATGGAGTGTTTCCAAAGCCTTTTGAGAAGTTTGTGAAGGAAGCATCGTGCCTTGAGTGGGGGAAAAAATCTGTGAAGGTAACAGCAATTTTCTCATCCTCTCTCCTTCCCTGCCTCGACCTTTTTCCCAAGTATTTTGTGCATTATCCTCTGACGCTGGCAGAACTAACATGGACACAACTGCTGCTGCCACACAGATGTGACTGTTACTAGGCATGGGCCTTAGCTGCAAAGCTTGGGTTAGAACGAAATCTTCTCAATAGAGAAGGAAATGTTGGTGTGTGAGAGGGGGAGCAGGACCAGAGCTGTATGAAACTTGATGCTCTCAGTGTATTTGAGGTCACAAAAGATACATCTACACTGCAGTTTGGAGTGAGCTTCGCAGCCCCGGGGAGAGACTCTCTCTAGCTCAGCTCGAGTTGGGGTCCTAAAAATAGCACTGTGGACGTTTTGGCTCTGGTGAAGACTTGGGCTAGCCATCCACACTCAGACACAGTGCTGGCTGGATTTGAGACCCCAGGCTGCTGTCCAAGCCTTAGCACCCACACTGCTATTTTTAGGGCGCTCAAGCTTTGCTATAGAATATTAGGGTTGGAAGGGACCTCGTGAGGTCATCTAGTCCAACCCCCTGCTACAAGCAGGACCACTCTCACTAAATCATCCCAGCCAGGGTTTTGTCTATATGCTAGCATGTCTGTTTTCCTAGGCTGGGAGGCTCACTCTCAAGTGAGGTGTTGATGAACCCTTAGGGGCCTGCTTCCTGGAGGGCTCATGTCTTGCTTTCGCTGCATGTTTGAAAGGACCCAGGAATGCTGACAAAACCTGAGTTCACTTAAAAAGACTGAGTTTCACCAGCACCAGCCTGTGGTGGCCCAGAGGAGCCAGATAACCTGCACCAGGCTTCTCCTCCAGCTGGGTTTCAACCCCAAATATGGTGTGGAGAAACCACTCTGTACTGAGTGGTGCTGTGGGCAGGAGAGGGCCTGGAGTGATGGGATGCACACACATTCTTCTGAGGCCCTCTCTGCACTGGAGTACCTCCCGCAGTAGGCAGGGACAATTGATTCCCTGAGCCAGCGTCCTGGGGTTATGCTATAAAGAAGTTGGGGTTATCAGTGCGACTATGCTGTAAAGAAGATGGGAAAAGCCCAAAGTTGGCAGGAAAGCACAGGGCCTCAGCAGAGATTTCCCTGGCTGTCTCCTGTGGGTCTCCCTGAGATCGTTTGGGTTTGGGGCTTGTTTTTCACCTCTGCCCCATTCCTCCAACATGACTTGGGTAAATTTCTTGATGATTCTAGCAGGGTTGTCTGCAACCCCCTGGTCTCTGGAGTGCTCTGGAGAAATGTCGCCTGAGAGAGTAGAGGGCAAGAAAGCCAGCCTTGTACGTTGTTAATGGATGAATGGAGCAGACAGAGGTGTTTGCCTCCAGCTGCACTGTGTCAAGGCAGCTAAAAGTTGCCTTTGACTCCTGAGCTCTTTTGCTGTTGCTCTGGTTTATTTTCAGGGGGCGTAGAAATTGCAGGTTTGGCAATGGGGGAGGGGAGTCTGATCCTTTGTTTTGATGAGAAGCAAAGTGGAGTTAAGAGGGTTTTATTGTTTATAAATGGGGAGGATGGTCTTGTGGGTTATAGTACAGGAAACCTGTATGAAAGGGTTTGTTTGTCTTTTTGCCTTTGAACTGCAGTAACTTTTTTTTTTTTTCCCCAGCATGTAAACATTTGCAGTGTGGGAGCACCTGTCACTGGAAATCAGGAATATAGGGCTATGCCAGACAAAGAAGGTGCTTGTCTGGCAGATCTTTCGGTGTGTGGATTGGAGATTTCTTAAAGGGATGCTGTCAACCTACTTTAAATGTATATATTACGCAAGGGCTTTGCTGACCGACTCTTCATTTTGTGCACAAGAATGCTCTTTTGTTGTTGGCTTGTTGGCAAGTGTGCGGAAGGTGTTGTAGAATTCCACATGTCAGATCCTGGAGTTCTTTTCTTGTGATAGGCTGGCTTGTGAATGTGGGCTGGAGACACTGTTCTGTTTTCATAGTGTTGCTACTGCGTATCAAACTTTGCGCCTACTTTGGTGTTGTGGGGCTGCTGGTGATTGCTGGATGGTTTGATTTTTTTTTCATGTAGGTTTTCTAGAGGCCGTGCAGGAATTTCATTTTCCAGTCCCAAAAGCTTTTTTTTTTTTTTTTGTGATGACCAAGGCAATTCTAGAGTTAGCTATGAGGCGAGAGCACGAGACCTTTTTAAAATTGTTCAACGGGTAGCATCCATTTATGATTTATCTACTCTGGCAGATCCCAAGAGGTCATGCAGTAAGTGGGGAGAAAACCCAAGTGTCTTTGATTGCTTCCCATTTGAACGATGTGTCTTTTTCTCCCCCTCTAATGTGAGAGCTGCTCAGGTAACATGGCATAAAACAATGTTTCCTGGAAGGCCATGGGACAGGGAGAGGTTTGAGCAAACTGCAGTTGTCTTTCCTGTCACCCCCAAGGTGGGCCACCCCTGGGAATGGGGGGTAAAGCAAGCGGGGCAACAGTCTCGGGTCTGCACTGCCTGCCGCATGGGCCCCACGCTGCATTTCAGCAGGGGCCCACACAGGGCGATTCATCCAGGGCCCCACCTACCTTTAAGGATGGCTGTGGTCATCCCCCATAGGACCTTACTCAGATAAGGCTGACGTTTATTGCAATGGGGGAGGCATAGTGAAAACCCTGATTTGGTGGGGTCAGAAGGCCTGAGCCTATTTGGTGGTTGCCTCAGTTCACTGTGAGCTTGGCTACACTTTGCTCTCCTGACTGAGGTAAGTAGGTTGCTCTGCATTTGCAAAGAGATGAGAAATCAGTGACTTGGAGAGAGTGTCTAGAATGACACCTCTTTTGAGTCCTGGAGTCGTAGAAGCCTTTTACTAGCTATGTCTACAAAGCAAAAGCTGGACATGGGCTAGCCTATCTGTGGCTATGTCGACACTTGTAATTTTAAGTCGACTTTAGCTAAATCGACTTAACTAAGTCAACTTTAAGTCAACTTAGTTAAGTCGACTTAGTATGTCCACACTTAAATTTAAAGTCGACTTAGGGGGGAACTTACAAAGTTGACTTAGAGCATCCACACTGGACGCCTAGGTCGACTTGTAGGGGCTAGGGGGACCTTGGGCAGGTCCACGGTGTCAGGGGGGCACCCCTTGCCCAGTGCCGGGGGCTCAGTCTTTGCCCCATTGTACCAGGGTACAATGGGGCAAAGGGGGACAGGGACTCTGGCAGGACATAGGGGCAGGGTAGGCAGGGCTCTGCCCTGCCCTGTGGGGGAGGGCATGCCAGGCTCCCCCTGTGCCCCCCTGGCAGTGAGGGCAGTGGTGGAGTCCTGGAGTAGCCCTAAGTTGACTTAGGGCTACTCCAGGTCTACACTGGCTTGAGTTATCTTGAAAAAGTCGACTTAAGCCTTAGGTCAAATTAAAATGAGGTTTCATTAAGTCGACTTAATTTTCATTAAGTCGACTTAAGCAACTTGCTTAAGTCAACTTAAGGAAAGTGTAGTGTAGACGCAGGGTAAATTAAGTTGACTTAATTTACAAGTGTAGACGCAGCCTGTGCTAGTTTGAATGGAACCAATGTGGGTAACAGTACTGAAGACAGTGCAGTGCAAGTGGTACAAACCTGCATGGACCCTGGCTATGTGCTCTGCTTGCTAGCTTGCCCTGGAGCCTGTATTCTGTTGTCTTCAGTAGTATAATGAGCCATGCTAGCTGGATTCAAGCTAGCTCATGTAGGCCCACCAGTGCCCAGCTTTCGCTGTGTAGACATACCCTGACGTGCACAGGGATTGATTCTCCTTTCACATCAGTGCATGCCCAGCCACTTAAATAGAGTTACTCAAGATTGAGGTAGAGAGCTCGGAGCTTTACTGAGAGCAGCCATCCTAGCAAAGAGATCCACACGGCACTGATCAAACACACCCAATCTCTTCTACCCCAGAGAGAGGAGCTCCCCCTGGCTGGTTTTCCTTTCCAGTGAGTTCAGCTAAATTAAGGCCAGGGACATAGTTTTAGGGCCTACAAATAGAAAGCATTTTTTTCTAGATGAAGCTAATTCTTAAGATGGTCTCTTCTGTCTTTGGAATCTGTGATGACTTAACAGAGCCCTTCTTTGAAGAGGAGACAGAACCACCATCAACTCTGTGCTTAGTCTTAGAACTAATTGCTTTGCCTTGCTGTCTTTTCTGCTGGGTGGGGAAATAGCCTGAACAGAATGGCACATGTTTGGTCTGGAACAGACACACCGGTTGAGGAGGGTATTCGTATACCAACCTGTGCTGTGAGTTGTTTGTAACTAGGGATAGACTCTGCAGGGTTCTGGGTGGTGGTGGTGGGGTTTGTGCAGAGCACTGCTCAGGAATACAGAGTAGACTTCTGCAGGGATGAAAGTATTCTCCATCCTCTTGGTGCGTTAAAGAATTTGGGCCCAAATACTTGGTACAATCAAGGACTGTACACCAGGAATAACCTGTATTTTGTGAGTTGAGAGAGTGAGTCTTGGTAAAGTTCCCCCCCATAAAGTATGTACGTCTCTCAGGGTTAGTTTGTTTTCTGTATCCACGGCGAAGATGTGTATATAAAGGAAGCCTTTGCTATTCTGCTTATTTGAACTATGAAAGCTGGTTACATTACAACGTGCAACTCATTTCATCTGAAATTACTGCTTTTGAAATGTGAACAACATTTTTGAACACCATCTCCATGGTCTGGTTTGGGAAATGAAAAGAAACTGGAGATTTTCCCCTGACCTCTCCTCCACTCTCAGAACCTGCAGAGGGTCTATTTTTTGGAATCCCTGGCTGTGGCAGGAAAACATTCCCTCCCCACAGTATATAGTTTTGGAGACTTCTGGCCTCTGATGAGAATGTTTCTTCTGAGGTTGTCTCAGCCTAAATATTTGAAGATCTTATTGCAAAGGTGTGAGGTCATTTCCAGATTTGAACCACGGGCTGGTTGACCCACTTACATGACATTCACATGAAGGCCCTTCCATGACAAAATCCCTGCTATGGTAGCCCCCCAAAGCATAACAGCCTTCCAGCCAGAAAACCAACCCTCCCTTACTGCCCTTTGCTCCAGTTCTTGTGATAAAGGGCTTCTTTGGTTCAAATGTTTAGTGACTCAGGCTTTGGTCCTTAAGAGACAAAGCGTCTGACTCAGAGAAACACTCTCCTGGGGCACGAGTGATCATTTAGGAAGGCTGAGAGATCTCATTTCCCAGGTGCTGTCAGGGTTGGTTTCTGTGCTGTTAAATGGAAGGCTGTCAACACTGGCAAGTTAGTTCGAATTAAGGAGGCTTAATTCGAACTAACTAAAGCCATGGCTACACTACGCTTTAGTTAGTTCGAATTAAGGGCTTCCTTAATTTGAACTAATAAATTCAAATAGGTTATTCAAACTGAGGGGTTAATTCAAACTAACTAGTTCAAATTAACCAATGTGGCCATATTAATTCAAACTAATTTCTTAGTTCGAATTAACCGGCCATTGAAATGAATGGGGATTGCTAATTTGAGCTAAGCAAGTGCTTGCTTAGTTCGAACTAACATTCCAGTGTGGCCAGTGCTTTTTTTCTAAAAAAAAAGATACCGGAACTCCTATTGATGTCCGTCGTGTCATAAAGAAATAACACTGAAAATAGTGCAGTAAACAGTAAATTTTTGAATATATCAAAGAAATAAAAATACAAGGTAAAAACTGTTAAGTTTTATTAACTATGCAGGCCGCTAATATACTGAAAGACAACCTGTGAGGTCTTACAGCAGGGGTCCTCACACTTTTTAAATAGGGGGCCAGCTCACGGTCCCTCAGACTGTTGGGGGGCCGTATTATAATTAGAAAAAAACGTGAATGCGTAGCTATCACGTCTGCTGCTGGCCTGTGTTTCTGGGTACTGGGTGGCAGGCAGTAATGCATCCACACACTTTTTGTTGGTGCTGTGGGCTCCGGCCAGGCCCAGAGTGTGGGACTGACCGATGTTAGCCTGCTGGCCTGCTGTTGTGTACGCAACTAGTAGCCAATGTTCCCTCTAGGTTTGGTGGCTTGTGTGCAAAATTTTCAAGCCGTGTGAAAAACTTTTTCAGAATAAATTTTTGGGGAAAACGCACAAGACAGAAATTATAGGCATTAATTGAAGATAAAGTGATTGTAAATAGAATTAATTAATTAATTGTGTTTAATTAATTTAATTGGAATGAATTTGGAATTGAAATCTAATTTTAAGAAAGGTTTTTATTTAAAATTAATTTTTAAAAAGTTTTAAAAAAGAAGGGAGAGAGAAAAAAGAGAAGGAAGGAGGAGAAAAAGAAAAAAAGAAAGAAAGGAAGGAAGCAAAGACAGAAAGAGCAGGAAGGAAGGAAGACAAAGAAGAGAAAAAGAAAAAAGGAAAGGAAGGAAAGGCAGAAAGAAGAGAAAGGAAGGCAGGGAAGAGAAAGGAAGGCAGGGGAGAGGAAGAAAGGCAGGGGAGAGGAAGAAAAGAAGAGAAAGGAAGGCAGGGAAGAGGAAGACAAAGAAGAGAAAAAGAAAAAAAGGAAAGGAAGAAAGAAAGAAGAGAGAGGAAGGCAGGGAAGAGGAAGACAAAGAAGAGAAAAAGAAAAAAAGGAAAGGAAGAAAGAAGAGAGAGGAAGGCAGGGAAGAGGAAGAGAAAGGAAGGCAGGGAAGAGGAAGACAGAAGAGAAAAAGAAAAAAGGAAAGGAAGAAAGAAAGAAGAGAAAGGAAGGCAGAGAAGAGGAAGGAAGGCAGGGGAGAGGAAGACAAAGAAGAGGGGAAAAAAAGGAAAGGAAGGAAAGGAAGTGGAAGAGAAAAAAGAGAAAGGAAGCAGCCCCGGGGGTCTGGAGGGGGCGGTGGGGGCTGCCGGCCTGCGCGGGGGTCCCTCCTTGTCCCCACCCCCACCCCTCTAACCCGGGCCGTCTCCTTGTCCCCACCCCCACCCCTCTCCAGGCCTCCCTCCAGCGCCCCCTTACCTGGCCGGAGGCTGGGAACTACAGAGACGGCCGGCAGAGCTGCTGCCGGCCAGGCCGCTCCCGCCCTGAGCACGCTGTATCTGCGCATGCTCAGGGCGGGAGATTTAAATCTCCCCAGCCCGGCCGCAGCCTGCACAGCTGGGAGGGAGCACCGGCGGGGACCGAACGTGGCCCCGGCAGGGCAGACAGACCCCGGCAACGGAGCCTGATCCTGGCCCCGTGCCGGGAGGCCGACGCTGTCGGAAGAGCGGGGCGGGGTCGGCTCTGGGCCAGGAAGTCGAGGCGGCTGGTGGGTGGGAGAAGGAAAAAAAGGTGCCGGAACGCCGTTCCGGTGCGTTCCGCCAGAAAAAAAGCACTGAGTGTGGCCATGCTAGTTCGAATTAAGCTAATTCGAACTAATTTTAGCAAGTGTAGACCTAGCCGAAGTGTCTAAACTCAATCACTCAGTGGGGTGAGTCTGAGTGCTAGAACACGCAACACTTCTTTAACTAGAGCTCTGCCACCCTCCCTTTTACACAGTTTCTTGGACTAATAGGGGGATCACGTCCAGTGAGGACTCTGGCCACTGAGTGCTGGCTAGGAAGCAAGTGCTGCTGTGTATACTTATAGACTTTAAGGTCAGAAGGGACCAGCATGATCATCTGGTCTGACCTTCTTCAAAATGGAGGCCACAAAACCTCACCCACCGACTCCTGCAATAAACCTCTAACCAATGACTGAGGCCATGTACACACTACAAGAATAATCGCGCAACAAGCCTGTTGCGCTTTAAAAGTCACGTGGTTTTTGTAGCGCAGGATCGTGTACACACTCTGCCGCTTGTGACGGAACAGAGCCCCCCCCCCCCCTGCAATTCGTGATTTCACAAGAAACCCAATTGAATTGTGAGAACCTCTCCCACAGTTCCATCCATCCTCATTTGGCGCTAAGAATCCTGAGTAGAAGGAGAGTAGCGCTGAGCACCATGGGTAAAGTCTTGGTTTCCCATGGTGCATTCTGTTCCCCTTGCGTCACGAGAGTTGCTACTAGCAACTCGCGCTCATTTTCAACAGTAGCGCATTGCTTCCCGGAAGTCCTTTGGCAGCAAGATGGATCCAGGTCTGATCTCGACTGTCGCCTTCAGCATAATGAATACATCTCGGCTGGTGGCACAGTATGAGTTGAGCTCTGAATCAGACCAGAATTCGGATGACCCTGGGCTGGTGACTGCCATGCAGAACAACAGCACCGCATTGCTGAGCTCCTTCACAGAGCATCTGCACACGGTGCACTGCCCGTTCTGGTCACGAGAGACAAGCACCAAGTGGTGGGACCGCATCGTTTTGCAGGTGTGGGATGATGACCAGTGGCTACAGAACATTCGAATGCGGAAAGCCACATTCATGGAACTGTGTGAGGAGCTAGCCCCTGCCCTGCGACGCAAGGACACCAAAATGAGAGCCGCCCTCACCGTGGAGAAGCGTGTCGCAATCATGCTGTGGAAAATGGCGACTCCAGACTGCTACCGCTCGGTCGCGAATCAGTTTGGAGTTGGCAGGTCGACCGTCGGGTTAGCACTTTCACAAGTGTGCAGAGCCATTAATCATGTTCTGCTCCGGAGGACAGTGACGTTGGGCAACGTGTGGGAGATCGTCGATGGATTCGCGGCCATGGGATTCCCGAACTGGGGAGGGTGAATAGACAGCACGCACATCCCTATTCTCGCTCCGGAGCATCTTGCGACTGAGTATATTAATAGGAAGGGCTACTTCCCCATGGTGCTTCAGGCACTCGTGGATCACAAGGGGCATTTCACGGACATAAATGCGGGGTGGTCGGGTAAGGTGCATGATGCTCGCATTTTCCGGAACACGGGCCTGTACCAGAAGTTGCAGGCAGGGACCTTCTTCCCTGATGATAAAATTACTGTTGGGGATGTGGAGATGCCTATAGTCATCATAGGAGCCCCAGCCTACCCACTGATGCCTTGGCTCATGAAGCCCTATACTGGAAATTTGGATCCCAGCAAGGAGCTTCAATTACCAGTTAAGCCGGTGCCGAATGACCGTAAAGTACGCCTTTGGGCGGTTAAACGGCCGCTGGCGCTGTTTGTACGGGAGGCTAGACTTAAATGAGGACAACATTCCAGCCGTCATTGCGGCGTGCTGTGTCCTGCATAACCTCTGTGAAAATAGGGGAGAGATATTTCCCCCTTCATGGGACGTGGAGGCTGAGCGGCTAGAGTTTGCCTTCCAGCAACCAGCCACTAGGAGTATCGGGGGGCACAGCTGAGAGCTGTCCGCATAAGGGAGGCACTTACGGTGCATTTTAGTGATGGGGACTCATAGGACGCATTGCATCACTGTGCAGTAGTGTTCCCAAGCACTATTGGGTGCTGATTGGGGGGTGGAGGGACGGTGCCGGTGGTCGTGTACTATGCTCGAATGAGTGAATACTAAACATGCAACAACTAATCTTATTGTGTATCAATAAAGACACTGCACAGTTCAAGTGATTCAATTTTATTATTATAAAACATTAAATATTTACAGTAAGCAGTGCCTGCAAAAGGGTCTATAGATGCGTGTAGGTGTGTGGCTCAATGCCATAGCTTGGTGCAGGAGTGGATGTAACATTGTACCAGGAGGGTCCCTGGGCTTCAAAGAACTGCTTTGAGGGAGAATGGGGCGTGGGGGACAGAAAGTGTTGCTGTGGCTGCAGGGGGGGGCGAGCCTGGAGCAGCTGGGTCTGCAGACCAACCATGGTCTTCAGCAGTTGGGTCGGCTCCGGTAGGATGCTTATGAGGGCATCTTTCTGCTTCTGCCTCTTCACATTGTTTTCTTTGCGCTTCTGCCGGCACTCCTGCCTCCATTGTCTAGTCTCCCTTGCTGATGCCTCGTTGGACTGCCTCAGCTCCTGGAAGATATCCTCCTTGCTCCTGTGAGGCCTTCTCCTTACCTGTCTCAGCCGGTCAGCTGGTGCAGACCGCCGACCGGCGAAGATAGTTTCTAAGGAAAAATGAAACATCATAAGTAGTGCTATTGTTCTCACTTTGGTTAAGGAGCTGGTAATATGCTCTCCTGCCACATTCCACTGTGCCCACGGGACAGGGCATTGCCGGTGACTGAAAGGGCTTTTGCAAAGGGAGGTTTGGGTTGCGGAGACAAGACACACAGCTCCGTGAACTATTTGCAGTGCTTTGGGCGATTAGTTCACATACGGCACTGCCATGGAAGCCAATATCTCACTGCTTAGAGTGCCTCTGCAAGCCAGAATGCATATCCTGCATGTCACTGGTTTTCAGCCAGGACCGTACGCAGCAGGCTTGTGCGCAGCTATTGTTCCTGCTGCTGTGCTTTGCAACTGGTGAGGGAGAGTATCCCTCCATGGGGGAGGGGAAACAGTTGCTCTCCCATCGAATTTAACTAGGAGGCTGTGGAAGTACATCGAGGACACCTTCAGTGATCTCAATGGAGAGGATTTCTTGGCAATTACAGCATGCGTTGATGCACTGCTAATGTAATGCAGGGTAGACCCCCCCATCCAAAAAAGAAAAGAAAGGATGAAACTCAACGCCTATTTCCTGCCCGCTCTTTATTTGCCTGCAAAGCTTATCCAGCTAGCATAGAAGCCACTTCTGATGAAACTTACCAGAGCTCCCCTCTACTGCCTCCGAAGACAGTATGGAGAAGGAATCTGGGCAGCACGTGTCGGGTGGCGTGGAGAACAGCTCCTGGCTCCCTAGGTCGGCTGCACCACTTTCACCCTCCAGGTCATCCTCCACCTCCACGTCCTCGTCGACAAATTGCTCGTCACCGTCTGCTCCGGTATCCTTTTCATAGGGGGGTGCTGATGTGTCCACAGGAGCTTTTGGGGTGGTTGTGGGATCCCTGCTCAGGATTGCTTCCAGCTCCTTGTAAAATTGGCATGTAGCCAGCGCTGAGCCGGAGCGCCGGTTTGCCTCTCTGGCTCTGTGGTACGTAATCCGCAACTCCTTCACCTTTGACCTGCACTGAAGAGTGTCTCTCTCGTACCCCTTCTCTGCCATGGCCCGAGAAAGCTGGCCAAAAATATCGAAATTCTGCCTGCTGCCACGTAACTCTGCCTGCACAGCAGACTCTCCCCAGATGCCTATGAGATCAAGCACCTCGGCTGTGGTCCAGACTGGAGCACGTTTGCTGCGCTGAGCCGCCATTGCTCTTGGAGTACACAGCTGCAGCTGCACTCCACACTGAGCAAACAGGAAGAGTGAAGAATTAAAAAATTCCTGGGAATGATGGGAGGGCTGGTACAGTCACGTCACAGCCACAGAGTGCAGAAGGGATGGAATTGGAATTCTGGGACATTTCCGGAGGTTTCATATTGCGCGGCAACCGTACACCCACGAACTATCGCGAAACAGCTGTTCCGTAGTAGCCGCTACCGCCCTCATTTTGGTGGTTTACATGTTGCGCGGTAAGACGGCTGTTACCGCGCAACAACATGGATTTGTGTGTGGACGCTGTGCCTGTTATTGCGCGATAACAAGCGTTATCGCGCAATAACTTTGCAGTGTGTACAAGGCCTGAGTTATTAAAGACCTCAAATCATGATTTAAAGACTTTAAGATGCAGAGAATCTGGCAAGTGAGCCATTCCCCATGCTACAGAGGAAGGCAACCCCCTCCCAATTTATCCTGGGGGAAAATGCTGGGAAGATGTTGGGGAGTACTAGCATTAAGTGGGGAGCAGTGAGAGCCTCAAGGGCATTCTTGGGACGTGCTGTGCTATCTCTGTATAGTCATGAAATACTCTGGGGGTGATGGAGAGTTAGTGCAGCTGTCAGGAGGCTCTGCAGGAGAAAAACCATTTTCCTCTCTAGCGTATGACCTTTTAAGAGTGTAGGAAATCAGTGTCCATGATCTAATCTCTGATCCCAGTTTTGAAACCTCAGTGTGAACAGGATATCCTAGCTGGCTCTTAGCAGACTCATTCCTATTGGACAAGCCTTTTGTACGTCAGTTTTCCTGTAGAAAAATACATTACAAAAAGTCCATTCAGATAATGACCTTAATGAACTGATCTCAGCAGTTGAATTCTGTTGGGGTGACCGACCTCACTGGGGCCCAGTATGGTTAACTAGCTGATGATAGTTTGAGCTCTGATCCCTGCTCATAGTCATGTGGTTATATCACAGATGGACCATATGAGCTGTGTTTATTGAGAACAGGGTGTGGATAGCACAAGCAACGGGAGATTTTCAGCTTCTGGAGTAGGTCACCTACAAGAGCAATTTAACACTGTTGGATCCAGGTTTGCATAAACCACATTCTAGTAAAGTTTACCCACTTCGTAGGTGTTTGGAGGTAGACCTCAATCTCCATGCTCAACTTCTCTGTCATAAACAGAGGATCTCCAGGAACTAGAATGGAGGGATGGATTCCTTTTTTCATTTTACATATTCCTGTGACAGAAGCAGAGGGTGAGTATTGGGTGGCATGGGGAAGAGCCTTTCCACCTCTTGCTTGTTTGCTCAGTTGCCCAGGGACCAAGGGTTATGATCGAGTGGCTGAATATAGATTTATGTGAAGTATGTTGCTGATCTCTGTCTAGGTTTGCAGTTTATTCCAATATATATGGGGCTTGATTTGTGAGTGCCAAGAGCCTGCCGCTCCCACTGACTTCACCCCACACTTTGTCACTCAGCATCCCTGAAATTCATCCCCAATATCTCTTTCAGGAGGCTCTCATTGCAGTTAAATTTATTTGAGGTTACACTGTGACATAGGGCAATAACCTATCAATGCAAATATTGTATTGCAGGGATGATTTCCATTGCTTGACAAGTAGAAGTCAACTGCAACCCTATCTCTGCCTCTCTTTTGTAGCAGACAGTGAGCGGTTTTGTATAACACATTCCACTCCAAACATTGACCCTACTTGACAGAGCCACTAGAAAAGCCAGGAAATGAACTGCCCATGAAGACTTAGCTGCCCACTTGCCCCTTCAGCTGGTTGTTGGCTACCTTATTCTGTTTGCATCTACACTTGTGCCAACCTGCCATTACGTTACTTGTGATTGCCGGGGGGGGGAGGGTGCGGGGGTGGAGAGAAAGCTTGTCCTGCTGCTGTCTGAGCTGTGTTTTTGTCCTGTGCATAAACACAAGGCATCAGTAGGTCTCAGGCAATCTCTACATATACTTCTGAAGAATATAGCAAAAGAAGTGGATTTAGGTGACGACTTGGATAAAGATGTATGAAACCTTGCAGACAGTTGCCTGCAATAGAAAGGCAGAGGGAAAGTTGAGATGATCATGTGTTGCAAAGCCAAGAGCTGATGCAGAAAAAGTTGTTTGCAGCATTAAAGTGAATGGAGGAGATGATGCTAGAACTTCAAAGCCACTGTAGAATATAAGTGAACCACCAAGAGAGGAAAATTACCAGCGGCTTGTTCTTACCATATAATGTTCCCACTTTTAACAGTGGGCTGTTTTAGTTACAAGAAGCAGGTCGTCTTCCGAGATCTTAACAATGTAAGACACTGAACATGCCTGGATAAGCTGGCTGATAAGAAGCAATTATTTATTTGTGTGGTGGAAGTGCGGGATGGGAAATAGACTCTGTGGATATCTGATTTTTCTAGGTGCATGTGTACTGGGCAATGCCAACTTAGAGCGTTCACCATTTTATAGGGTAGATTCCCCTTCTCTGCCTTAAAAAAGGAGGGGACAAGTATCCGGTGTACTTTAGACTCGGGTGAACCCTCCCCATGTATTCCAGGGCTTGTTTCTTCCCTTCTCTGATCTTAGGAATGGATTCTGTGCTGTACAGTATCTGTCAAAGGCAGCCACTGCTCATGTAAGCAGTAGCAGACTTTTGCCAGACAACACAACACAATTTCTTTTCAGACCTTCCTAATCAGCACCAATGTCATTCTGGACACTCTTCCCATAGATCAAGGACGTTGTTCACCCCAGTGTAGCCATAGAGCCATTCTTTGACCCCAAACCCAAGGATAAAAGTCCTCAAGCTGTAACCAGCTCCCCAATGTTGGTCTGTAATCTTCTGCCCCTGAAAGTATCAGAGCAGCCAGAAAATTCATTTTTATCTGGGTATTACTTAAAAATATGCACAGAAAACAACTGACAATCCATCATGCAGGACCCACTCCAGCCATCCATTCTTCATGAAGACACAGTAGGTTAAAAGTCCAACATTTTTGCCAAGTTGCTAGTTCAAAGTGCAAACCTACTTACGCAATGTTGAGGTTTCAGGGTATTGAACCCAGATTAGCCTTTCTTAAAATGTTTAAAGAAAATAAAAATAATGGAATTAAGTACTGTGTTTGACTTCTTCTTAATTTCATTTTTAAAGTGAATATAATGCTGGTGCCAAATTGGCAGTCTTAGGCTCAAGTCCTCCATGTATCTAGAAACAGGGATAGCATTGGTAGAACCTCACTCTGTCCATGTGTCTCAACTTTGATCTCAAAGAACCATTGCTAGGACCGAGAGAAATTCAGCATCTCAGGGTGTGTTCAGTTCTTCGTGCCTTTCGCTCAAACCGCCCTTGAGCGTATCAAGTGGTATCATTCAAGCTAATGGATTTTTTTTTTTTTTTTTTAGAATAGAAATCTCTGTGCGCAGAATTGTACTGAGACCCACCAACTTCTTAAACATAGGTTACGTCTGCTCCGCAGTTAAATACCTACGGCTGGCCCGTGTCAGCTGATTTAGTCTCGGCCTGCAGGGCTGTTTAACTGCGGTGGACATGTTAGGATTCAGGCTTCAGCACAAGCCCTGCTGTTTACAGCACAGTTAAACATCCCCACAAGCCCAAGTCAGCTGATATAGTTAAACACTCCTGGCTGGCCAGCAGCATAGACATGCGCTTACTTGTGCAAATGGCCATTAGAAGCATACTCCGCCCTGACTCCTACAGACTGGGGAAGAAGTTGGACCACAGATCAGACCCATCTTTTTTTTTTCTTCTCCCCCCATGGCACTACAGAATGCTAACTATGAGGATACTGCATCAACTATATAAGGGAGATAAGAACTTACACTTTGTTTATAGTGAGAGCTGTAGCCAGGACAAGCCATCCGGGTAGAAGGGCAAAACTATTATTTGCACTACTGGAACATGCCTCTGCTTGAAATCAAGGTAACCAGCACCACTGGTGCAAGGAGTACATTTCCTACCTACCCTGGGGAATGCACTAATGCAGCTGCATGTGTGGCTGGCTATCATTGGGGCAAATCCCCAGTGTAAAGTCTTTACTGAGCGGCTAGAAAAGTACTGATTCTGGATCCAGTGTAAGAATAAGAATCAAAGACTATAAATCAATGATGACATTGTATGTAGGGATGAAACATTCTTCTGCTAATTGTCTGGAAAAGAAAACAACAATTCACATGGAAGGGGCTGGAGTTTGGGAAGATATAATTAGAGCGCTACCATTTGTTTGTTTTTCTTGGCGCACATGGGCATTTCTTACAGAATGTTCCTCCTCCCAGCAAAAAAGCATTAATTCCCTCAGTGGCTTATTTTGTCTGGAAGATTCAAGCACCCAGGATAGCAAATAAATAAATAAAATCTTAATTCCCAAATCCCTTTGCAAAATAGTTACATCATATCTGGAAATATTTGGATAGTGATGGCATGGAAAAATCAAGATGAATTGGAGAAGAAGGTTCTTGAGAACAGGGCTTTGCTCGTTCATTCTGTAAAAGGCCATGTTTGTTGGTGCTGGTGAAGGAGCCGGACTGGCTAGCCATTGAGTTTGAAATCCTCTATACCCAATGGAAGCACAACAAGGTCAGAAGCAGGACAAACTTCCAACCCATTGGACCCTGCCAGTTTTCCTCACCGCTGATGTGGAGTTTGTTTTGCAGACCCATTCAATCCTTGGCTTCTCTCCTGAGATGATTGACAAGGGCGTTTTGGGCTAGGTCCAAACCACTGATATCAATCCCAGCTTGGTGTAATTGTGTGTAGGTTTGTAAGTGATACTACTGTAGACCTCCCATAGCTGACTTAATTGGAAGTGGTAGAGTCCTGTGTGTTTGGAGCCGAAGGAGAAGGGCTGTGTTTCTGGCTGCCCAGATGTCTGAGAGATTTATTTAGCAACGTTGTCTTGTCTTCCGCACACACATTCATTATAGCAAGTGAAAGGTTTCATATACCACTCCAGCTTTCTAGAGCCAGTCATTCCCTTCTCCCCTCTCTTTTGTAATAGTACATGACTGAATATTATACTGCCACATGAAGGAGATACAGGAAATTAGAGGAGCCTGAGCAAAGCTAATTTACTTTTGATGTGTTGCTTCCATGAAAAGCTGCTTAGAGCAGGCTCAATTGAGTTGCATAGACACACATTGAATTGCAAGCGCATCATCTTTCTGGATGCAGTAGCAGGATTGATTGAACTGTGGAGACTAACATAGCTGCAATATTACAATGTATGATTTGGACAGTCCTAAAAATAACATTCTGGGAATATGATAATTTGCGACTATGTGAATGTTTGGGGATTAGTGAGAATGTCTGAAGAAGCTGCTTTTGATTGGCCCTTGGACAGCATCTGTGAAGTCTGTGGGTTTTTCCCCCTGTGTTTGTTTTTTGGTAGGCATATTCACAGAGGCCTCCCCCAATCACAGAGACACAAGAGAACAATGACATGTGCCATAAAACTCATCTAGTGAAGCTATTTCACCGCATATGGGTTGTGAAAACCATTCCATGAATCTCTTTATTTCACAAAGCATAAAGCTATCCATTTCTAGCCATTATATGAACTGCCTTTACAATGACCTGGTGGAGATGGCTAAATTCTGCCCCAAACAAACTCGTCATTGTAGGGGTGTGAACTCCAGCGTCCTGACCAAATTTCAGCTGGGGTGATTATATTTTGGCAACCTACTGTTGTTGTTTGTACCATAAATCTACATGGCACTGTACAGTAACGGAGCTAAATTAAATATGTAACACAGTCCCTCTCCTGGAGGACTTCCAGCCTAAGGACATCAGCTGGGACAAAAGAGTTTGATACAATAAAAACAGAACAAATGCAGAGTCGGGTGTGCACTTTAAAGATTGTGTCATGGACTAGATGAGTTGTCAGAAGCTTGTTTTTTAAGAGAGGAATGCTGGAGTTTGAGGTGCACTAAGGTCATGTACACACTACAGACTTGTCCCGCAATAACTTTTGTTGCGGGACAAGGAAAG
>ML685848.1:6015457-6043064 GCA_007922175.1 Pelusios castaneus | reverse complement strand
ATAACTTTGTAGTGTGTACAAGGCCTGAGTGGGAACTGGAAGCTATTTTAGAGCTAAGAGTTGTCTGACACTGAGCTAGCGGGGTTTAAACCACTTGCAGACTAAAGGACCCAACTCAACTTTTAAAGACATGTTAGAAAAGTATTGAAATGCTAGTAAGGGCCATTCCTTGTAGATAATTAGCCAAGCCATGTAAGTAGAGCCCAGTGTTCGACATGCAAGTTTATATTTTTAGAGGTTGACAATTTAACCAGATGGTTCCTGTCTGTTGCTATATTCTATTAATTCAGAGATTGAAAGAGGATAACATTTAGCTAAAACTCTGATGCAATAATGTCATTCTTTATTTCTCTTTGAAGTTGGTGGTAAACTACCTATAAATGGCTTGAGGTGGGTAGTTACCTTATGCTAATGAATTCAGCTAATTACTGACGTGTACGTAGGAAATAGAGATTTAATTTCAAAACAGCCATATACATTCCTCACCCACAGAATACCTGTTGTCAATAGACTCAGTAACCTGCCAGAGGTCTGAAAAGAACTCTAGGTCCCTAATCCTGTTATCTGATATCTGTTTAAGATTATCAGGGAAAGCTTGACTCAGAAGAATGAGTTGTCCAGCTTCAGCCTTGATTATGAATACTCTACACATAGACTGCCTATTGGAATATAACCTATGGAACTGATTCTGAAAAACCTTTTAGCAATTTAACAGCTTACCATCTCTACTGAGAAACTGATCTAAGAGTTTAATTCATGTCATTTAAGTAATACACACTCCTTTCTTTTAAAAAGTATCTTAGATTTCTTAATAAGAATTGGCTGTAAAAGTGTGTATTTGGGTATGATCTGAAATATTCACTCCCCTTCTGAGTAATGTATCTGATCTCTTGGTATTGGCAGAAATTTATATATGATGAACAAAATTTTCAGTAAAAAAAATGAAAATCATGTGGTACCTTAAAGACTTAACGTATTTCTTTGGGCATAAGCTTTCATGGACTGTAACCCACTTTGTCAGATGCGTGAAGTGTAAACTACAGTTAGGAGGTAGATATACACGTGCAAGGGTGAGAAATAATACAATGGGGAGGGCAAGTGCTAACAAAGTCAATTCAAATTCCAAAGGGGTAGCTGTGTTAGTCTATTGTAGAAAGACAACAGAGTCCTGTGGCACTTTTAAAGACTAACAGATTTATTTATCGCATGAGCTTTCGATAAATAAATCTGTTAGTCTTTAAAAGTGCCACAGGACTCTGTTGTCAAAATCAATTCAGTTAGGGTAGATGAGGCCTATTTACTACAGTTGATTAGAAGGTAAGAATGTGTGAACAGGAATAATTACTTTTTATAATGAGAGAACCATTCCAAGTCCCTATTCAGATCCAGTCTGATTGTGTCAAGTTTGCAGATGAGCTCCACCTCTGCAGTTTCACGCTGAAGTCTGTTTCTGAAGTATGGCAAATTTTAAGTCTGCTACAGAGTGTCCAGGGAGATTGAAGTGCTCTCCTACTGGTTTATGGATGTTGCCATTTTTGGTATCTGATTTGTGTCCATTTATTGTTTTGCGTAGGGACAGTCTGGCAGTCTGGCTTGGCCAATGTACATGGCAGAGGGGCATTGCTGGTGTGTGTGTGTGTGTGTGTGTACACACACTTTTATTTATTTATTTATTTATTTATTTATATATATACACACACACACACACACACACACACACATTTTATGATCTATATTAAATAGGGAGATGAGTTGGCTAAGGCCCCAAAGAATCCTTGGCAGAGCTAGATAATAAACACATTAGTCCTGACTCTTTGCTTTAATGATTACACCATTCTTTTCCCCTCCTCTTCCACATTCCTGAATCTAAATTTGAGTGTATTTTTAAATCTGTTTTTATGGCTGCATTCTGGATTGGTGAGAAAATCAACAGGAGAATGAGACTCCTAAATATTTTTCAGACACAGCAAGAGAGATTGTTGTCCGGACAACATCTTTCAGAAGCAGTGGTCTCTGACAACTCTCTGTGTCTGTACTTTATTGGTGAACTGACTCTAGGACAGAGTCAAAACACTGAAAGGCTAAGGTCCATTGTAGTTAGCAACCACCATGTTTTTAGCATCTTTTGTAAACTTTGATTTATTCCTAATTAGTAGTTTAAAGTTAAGAAATAAAACCAAACTGAAATCTTTAAAGTTTGAGCCTCCTGGACAGTTAAAATTATGTAATTTAGCAGAAGACTGTAAATGACACCATAAGTGATCAAATTAAAGGCTTTATTTAGAATAAAACAGTTAAAGCAATCAGATATTACAGTACAACCATACACTTTGATACTCACAGGCTAAAATGAAATGATGAAATCAAGGATGAGGAATCCTTGAACGGGGGAAGAATGGGTGTAATCCTTTTCTCTAATAGTCCCTTCCAGTTTCTATGATTCTATGAGAGGTCGTCGAATCCAGTCCGCTGTACTTGGAAGACAAGCATCTGTCAGGGATCATTTACGAGGGTACTTGGTCCTGCCATGAGTGCAGGGGACTGGACTCAATGACCTCTCATGGTCCCTTCCAGTTGCTATGAGTCACTGAGTCTATGCTATTTTTTTATAATCAGTTATGACACCACTTAATTAAGTAACATTACATCCATCTTTTACTATATCTATATTCTGCTACCTCAATTAAATATTTTCTGCTTTCTCATTGGCCATTTATCATTAAAGCATCATTTTAATTTACATCTGCATACATGCCATATTATTAACTATCAGTACAGATGACATTTTCCAAAACATTAATATTTTATATCGCCACTTGTAAACTAGTTATCTCCAGATCATATTGTAAACATGTTTTGGTCCTAATGTTTCTCTAACTTGCTTCAAAATGTCTCACTTCAGTCACATTTTACAAAGCTTCACTTGCTTATAGTCAGGCCTATTTTTAGGAAATAAATGTTTGGGCCTACTTACATTTCAGCACATTTCTCTGGAACATAAACAACCATCATCTCTATAGGCTACACTTTTCAGAATTAAGAATAAACAGATTTTTTTGATAGATGATAGATTTTTGGATGACATAGTTCCATATTTATATGCAGATCTGTATATTCCCAAGCAGCTATTGCTCTCCCTCACTCCCCGCTCTTGTACAGGCGATCTCTTTTCAGGTATACATTTCATAGCATACCCAGTAACATAAGATGTGATCTGTGGTTGTGAGAAGTTACAGATGCCATGGGATCTCTGAAGTTCTCAACCATCTGTGCCTTAATAGAAAACTTCACCATTGAAAAATTGTTGAAAGAAAAGGGGTGAGTGAGTTTGCCTTGTAAAGGAATCACACAGGAATGCAGTGCAGATCTGAGTTAAGTGTTTGTGGGGCAGATTGTTTGACTGACTTCTCTTTCCACTGGGAGAATCTAACTGTATTGGAGGAGGGGAAATCAATGATTCAACATAAAAAAATAACACTTCTGCAATAAGTTCAGGGCTAAGGTTTGCCCTTTGTTGCTATAGATAACTGTGGGCTTTGCAGACCAACTCAGAAAATACTGTAATGGACTGTCTGTTGTAATGGACCTCCATTGCTTTTCAATATTTTCAAAGCAAAGTTTCCCTTTTCTTTTTTCTCCCATCCCATTTTGTCCTCATGTGTAAGTGCTAACTAAGTAGCTATGCTTTTCAGGAAGTGGTAACCATCCCTTCTGAATGAACATTTTCATTGCAATTGACTTTTTAAATTCTTGTGGTACTTCTGGAACCAGGAAATTAATTTTCATGCTGGATGATAGACAGCTAGGAGTTCCTAGTCCAGATGAAACCTCTGTCCAAACTATCCCATGTTGAACCTGGCCTGTAACATACATAGGAAACTCCCTGTACTAATCAGGATATGCCCTGAAGCATATAATTTGATTACCTCTATCTTGGAACCTCAGGGTGGCTTAGAGAACTGAGTATAGGATAAGAGATGGAGTGCTCTTCTTGGCTTTAATACTGACCTCCCACTGAGTAACTTTGAGCAATGGTATTTACTCTCTTCCTTTGCCATCTAAAAATGGAGATGGTGATAGCTATTTTCTTATAATGCCAGGATGCTATGAGGATTTATTGGTTAATCTCAATAAATCATAGTGATGAATCTGGATTGCAAAATTTGTATCTGGATTCAATTGAATTAAAATCCGTACTCCAATGTTCGGAGACGTTGGGATTCAGAGCACCAGTCTGATCCATCATAGAGGAGAGATTTGAGCCTTGATGTTTGTGGATGTTCAGCAGAGGTTCAGACCTGGGCATTTTTGGATTGGGTCCATCTCTGTTCCTTTGCAAATGGAAAACATTATTATTATTATTATTATTATACATAAGCAGAGATTCTATAAGTGCTTGTTGGTGGGATCCATTACGGGTAGATATCTGGAGGCAGATTTTGAAATTCTGATTTTTGGTGAGACGTGTTCCTAAATTCCTTGAGCACTTTTGCAAAACCTTCCCACTGGAGATTGCTGTTGCAATATATATTAGTGTGCGTGAAGTATAGTCGGTAAGCCCTTCCTTGAGTGCTTAGCCCAGGCCAGGACTCTGAGTGGCAACACCAAGCAGTACAGATTGTGTTCAGTTACAACTTGAAGTTCTATCTACTTGTATGTCTGTTCAGCAGAACATAAAAATGGCCATAGTGGGTCAGGCCAATAGTCCATCTACCTCAGTAGCTTGTCTTTCCACAATGGCCTATAGGAGATGCTTCAGAGGGAGTGAACAGAACAGGATAATTATTGAGCCATCCATCCTGTCACCAGTCCCAACTTCTGTCAGTTGGAGGTTTAGGATACATCGAGCATGAGGTAGCATCCCTGACCATCTTGGTTAATGGTCTTTGATGAACCTATCCTCCTTGAACTTGCCTAATTCTTTTTTGAACCCACTTACATTTTTGGCCTTCACAACATCCCCTGGCCATGAATTCCACGGATTGACTATGTGTTGTATGACGTAGTATTTCCTTTTGTTTGTTTTAAACTTTCTGCCTATTAATTTCATTGTGACCCCTAATTTTTGGGTTATGTGAAGTGGTAAATAACACTTCCATATTCACTTTCTCACACCATTCATGATTTTATGAACCTCTGTCATATCCCTCTTTAGTTGTCTTTTCCAAGATGAACGTTAGCAGTCTTTTTAATCTTTCCTCATATGGAAGCTGTTCCATACCCCTAATTGCTTCTCTGTACCTTTTCTAATTCTAATACAATTTCTTTTTAAAGATGGGGCAAGCAGAACTGCACACAGCATTCAAGGTGTGGGCATACAATGCATTTATATAGTGGCATTATAATGGTTCCCAACATTGCTAGCTTTTAATTACTGCCAATGCTTGTTCAGTGGATGTTTCCAGAGACCCATCCACAACGACTCGGAGATCTTTCTTGAATGGTAACAACAAATTTAGACTCCAACATTTTAATTGTTTAGTTGGGATTATGTTTTCCATTGTGTATTACTTTGCTTTTATCAACATTGAATTACACCTGCCATTTTGTTGCTCAGTCACCCAGTTTTGTGACACCCCTTTGTAGCTCTTCACAGACAGCTGTGAGCTTAACTATTTTGACTAATGTTGTATTATCTACAAATTATGTCAACTCACAGTTTACCTCTATTTCCAGACCATTTATGAATATGTTGAATGGCACTGGTCCCAGTAAAGATCCTGGGGGGACTGTGATATTTACCTCTTTCTGTTCTGAAAACTATTTATTCCTATCCTTTGTTTCCTGTGTTTTAACCAGTTACTGATCCATGAGAAGATAGCTCTTATCCAATGACTTCTTAGCTTGCTTAAGATCCTTTAGCGAGGGACCTTGTTAAAGGCTTTCTACTAGTCCAAGTACTCTATATCCACTAGATCACCTTCTCCACATGTTTTGACCCCCTCAAAGAATTCTAATAGACTAGTGAAGCATGATTTTCTATTACAAAAACAATGTTTACTTTCCCCAGCAAATCATATTCATTTGTGTCTAGTAATTTGGTTCTTTATTATAATTTCAATCAATTTTCCTGGTACTGAAGTTAAGTATACTGACCTGTAATTGCTGGATTGCTTCTGAAACTTTTTTTTTTAAAAAAATTGGTATCACATTAGCTATTCTTCAGTCATCTGGTACTGAAGTGGATTTAAGTGATCTGTTATATCCCATGGTTGATTATTTCTCTGATTTCATATTTGAGTTTGTTCCGAACTCTTGGATGAATGCCATCTGGTCCTGGGGATATATTACTGTTTAATTTATCAGTTTGTTCCAAAGTCGCCTCTACTGACTCCTCAATCTGGGACAGTTCCTCAGATTTGTCACCTAATAAGAATAGCTCATGTTTGGAAACCTCCCTCACATCCTCTGCAATGATAGCAGCCTAACAAAGAATTCTCTTTACATTAATCAGAATTGAGCTCTGTCTGACAGAACAGTAGGGTCAAATCCATGATGGCTAGCCTCTTGCACTTGACAACTGCTGAGACAGCACATTGCATTAAGTTTGTGACTTTTCATAAAGTGTGAGTACAGGCTTTTTGGGGCCTTTTGCATATGGAACATAATTTCTGAGAACAAGAAGAGGATGTTCTGTCTCCTCCTCCTCCCAGCAAAAGGAAGAGGGGATTTAGAGGCTGACCTAGAGAAAGAGGGAGAGGAACATTGTAGGATGTTGGAGAGTATCTCATCACATGTGGCTAATCCATCTGATAAATCTTAGGGAAATTGCATTAGGTTAATTTGTGTTTGGTCACTGAGCCAAGTGGATTAGAAATGAACACGTACTCCCTGTCAGAAGAAGAGGACATCGTTATAATTAGATCTGAGGCAAAGATCCAGGCCCCAGCTTTTGACCTGAGCCGAACCACAGATTGGGCTGTGGGGTGAGTGCAAGGACCGAAGATAGTTGCTCAAATGACAGTGTGCTGTTCTGTGTTGTAGAGAAGGCCAAGACTGCACAGCCAAGAACAAGAGGGAGGGAATATTTTATGTGTGATAGTGAGACTCCTCCAGGAAGAAATTTCCCATTGATTCTCAGTACAGCTGTCTAGAAGCAGATAATAGCAAATTTTTGCTATTTTTATGGCACTTTCCATCTGAGCATCTCAAAGGGTGTAGAATCATTAAGATGGTCAAAAAGATAGATTTCACTCAGTACTTTGGAGGTTTCAGAATAATATTGGTTTCCATAGATTTAGAAAAGAAACATTTTTGTTTTAATTTTTTTCCAAACTTTTTATTGGAAATTTTTTTGGAAAAAAAATACCCAGAAATTATTTGCAACACCCCTCCCCCCCCCAATTTTTTTGTGAAATAGGTCATCTTCATTAACAATTAAAAACAAAACAAAAAAACTAGCTCTAACAATCATTTAAAACTTTAAAGGTCTCAGTACCCTCTGACTAGCAGGCCAAGGTATAAGAAAGGCAGCGCTCCAATTAACACATGCCATTGTTCCCTGATTCAGTTTATAAAATGCTTTGTATGTTCCGCTCTGTAATCCCCAATAAATTCATATATTAAAGCTCCTCCGACATCTCTTCTGTCTATAGTCTAGTTTTATAACAATATGTAGGTGGCATTTCATGATTTGGAGTCAGCATGGGGCTGGGATGTGAGCTTGGAAAATACTACTGTTTTAAATTTAGATCATGGGGGGATGGAGAGGCTGTGCAGAGAGTGAGTTGGTGGAAAACATACTGCTACAAGTTTGGGGAAACCATGTTACTCATGTGAGCTCTGTAGGCCTTCCCTTACAAACAGCAATACAAGTTTTATAGCTGCGGTTGGTGGTCTCAAGTCCAACTCCTGATGAACAGGTGTGTCTACCACAAAAACCACCATGAAAATGGTTATTAACGACTTCCTTGGTCAACAGAAAAGGCCATCTTCTATGGGTGGTTCCTCTAGGTAGGAGTTGAAATGCATTGACATGTCAGCAGCAGGAAGCTAGTATTACGATTGCTAAGGCTGAACCTACTCAGTAGAAGATAACAGTTTTTATAGCTGTCTTTCTAGCTAAATTCACATCCTAGAGGTGTTACCTTCTAGGTGAGAAAGAGAAAGCTGAAGTTCTGGCCACTGTTCATAATTAAAGACCTTATGACATTTTTTGTAACCCCAGTATTCTAGCCAAATTTCCACATGGGTAATTACACCTCCATGCTCCCCAAGTGTTGCTGCATTTTGGTGTTTGGTGAAGAAATCTCTAGGCATAGGACCACATATTCAGTGCACTTATGTCAGTGCCAAATAGACAATAACTTAACACATCTCAATGAAGTTCTTTCAGACTTACACTGTAGGAGAGATCATCAGAATTTTGCTCATAGTATGGGCTGCTTTAAGGTGATGCCATGTAAGTATAATTGTCATTATAACTCCATCTCTGGCAGGCCCTGAGTGAAGGGAATGGGAAAGTCAGTCTCTCTTTTGAGTTGTTCTTGTGACAACATATATGTCATAAAGCTGGCCACCGGCTACAGTTCTCTCTTGCTGGTGCAGTATTGTACAACATGGTGAGTTTTGTGCGGGTGTGTTGCTTTTCCCAGCATGGGTCACTGTCAGAGACTGGATTCCAAACTTACGTTGGCCTCTTGGGTGAGGTGCCCATGTTCTTATGAGCGTGCCTTGAAAGCCAACATTAGAATCATAGAATAATAGGGTTGGAAGGGACCTCACGAGGTCATCTAGTCCAACCCCCTGCTAAAAAGCAGGACCACTCCCCCTAAATTATCCCAGCCAGGGTTTTGTCTAACCGAGCCTTAAAAATCTCCAAAGATGAAGATTCAACCACCTCCCTAGATAGCCCATTCCAATGCTTCACCACCCTCCTAGTGAGAAAGATTTTCCTAATATCCAACCTTGACCTCCCCAGCTGTAATTTGAAACCATTGCTCCTTGTTCTGTCCTCTGTTACCCTCAAGAACAGCCTAGCTCCCTCCTCTTTGGAGCAACCCTTCAAGTAGTTGAAGGTTGCTATCAAATCTCCCCTCAGTCTTCTCTTCTGTAGACTAAATAAGCCTAGTTCCTTCAGTCTCTCCTCATAAGTCATGTGCCCCAGCCCCCTAATCATTTTTGTTGCCCTCCGCTGGACTTTTTCTAATTTGTCCACATCCTTTCGGTAGTGGGGAGCCCATTAGTCTTCACTGGCTCTATTAATCCCAAAGGCACATACTAGACATTACAGCTTTGACATGGACAGCGAGGGCATTTCACAAGTGCAATGCGCGACCCCTCACCAGGGCTTGTCCCTTTTCTCTCAGCTGCATGAAAGAAGTAGCCAATGCCCTAAGACAGAGAAGGGCGCTCTAGATGAGATAATCCAGCCCACAGAGTGGAGGGCACACAAGCTCTGCCCAGCACGCGGTGCTACAGGCTGTGTGCACATGTTTTCAATACAGGATATCCCTGGAGTGCTGTTGGCTTGACACCATGCTGTGTTAGTCTGACTGTGCAACTGTCACCATAAGTCATTTTTTTACCCCATGCACTTGGTCTCCATGAAAGCAGAAGGCAGCCTTTTGTGGAAGATGAACAAGCTAAAGGGTCCTGGGGCACATTAGGACAAATGTATAGCAATAGCCTCCATAGCAAAGATCAGTTGTTCTGCAATTGATCTGGCATCGAGGGGCTCAGTTCACCTGCCGCCTCCCTTTTTTTTTTCCTATCCCCTGCCTTGTCTCCAAAGAAGCCTGACTTTGCAAAGGGCTTTAATGACTTGCTCTCAAAATACTGTTTATTCTGCAGATTAAGTGAAAAAATGAAGCCTTTAAAAAAACACAAATAAACCCCTGAGCTGTCAAACAACAAGTCCCTTAAAAGGACAAAATATGCAGCTTTCCACGGACTGCACAGATCCCTCCTTTCAGACTGCTGGCAGGAGATTTCCTGTTTGAATGGGGCGTTCACAATCGATGTTGTGTGTTGAGATCAATCATTTCTCATCTCCTCCTCTTCTTCCAAACCTCTCACTCCTTCACTCCCAGCACCCCAAGTCCCTCAGGCCTAGATCCTGTCAACACTAGATCTGGCAGTTAAAAGGTAAGCTAGAAAGCGTATGTTAGTTGTGAACAACCTCTTCTCTGCCCAGCACAGGAAAACCCCTTAATTGGTGAAATAGCCCCAAAGTCCTTATATTTCAAAAAAAGTGATGAACAAAGTGGCCCTACAGAATTATTGCTGTCCATGGAGGGCTCAACTGTGTCCTTTACCTGTTTGATTACTGGACTGTGAAGCTCTCATTTCTCCAAACTTGATTTATTATTGGTTTTAGTTTGATTAGAATGATCAGAATTTTTAATCCTTTTGTGTTCTGCAGATGAATTCTCTTTCATGCACATTTTTTGCAGAGTGGGCTTTATGGTACTTGGATCTCTAAGCCTCTTGAGTGATAAGAGGAGAAATCAAGCAAGAGATTATGTCCTATTCTGCCTGTTGAGCTTTATTGATAAGTCTCATTGCTGGGATGGGCTAGCCTGTATGATGAGTTTCCTCTCCTTCCAGATAGTTAGTTGTTGTTCTCAGTAATCTTCATTTTGGCTACACCTTGGTACATATTTCCCCCAGAAGTGGAACAGGTGAAATCCCAGAAGAGACTTTTCTCATGATATTGCTGGCCCTAACAGAAGAAAGCATCTCTATCTATGAGCCTATTGCCATATGATTTCTAGCCGCCTTATGCTGACTCAAATACATTTCCAAACCTTTTGGAAATTCCCCGTTCAAGGCAAAGTGAAAATTGGCACTCCCCTCCACGCCCCCACCATTATGGTTCATCCTCATCATTTTACCTGGGGTGGGGAGGGGAACACCACAGTGTATCCTGGTTCAGAGTTGGGGAAATATTGCTTTTTGAATGAAACAACAAAGTCTTGTGAGGACATGAGAACTTGCAAAATGTCTGAGGGGAAGGGGCTGTTCACTCAATTTAGCATTCATTCTTTTCACCTCTGTCTGTGACACTCAATGGACATTGACAGGGAATTTAATAGGAAGTTTTTGCTGATGAAGTTGTATAGAACTTGATTCTTCAGTTTCTATCAGTCCTTTAAATTTTCTTCGTATGGAGCTTCGCCCTCAAAGTTTCATTTTGCATTTCAGGTTTGAAAGAACCCCAAATATCCAAGAATTTTTTTCTTTCTTACAAAGTTAAGCTGACAGTATGAAATTTCACTTCATTTTGTTTTACTATTTAAATCAATTCCTGGCATGCTTGGAAGGTTTTTGAACCTTAGGAAAAGTTTTGACAAATAGGCTGAGTTTGGGGTCTATTTTCATCAAAACCAAAATCAGGTGCAATGTAATGAGCATGAGTCTGGATTTTGTAGCAAAGTTCAGCACAGCTTGGTGTGCTGATTCTCAGATCTTTCTTTTTATCCAACCAAGGAACTAGCAATCTAAGGTGACCCTACCATAAAACTCTAAATACCCTGAGCCCATAGACTGTGAACCAGGCTTAGTAGGCAGAAAACAAATTAATGACCTCATTTTCCTAAGGATCTTCCTGACCGATGTGTGGGCTACTAAATGTTTCCTGTCGGCCACAGCCAAAAATTGGCTTGTGTTCTCTGCGTGAATATGGTTCTGTTTCAGTCTTCAGGGAATGTTTGTGAGAGAAGAAGATGTCTTGAATTGCTCCTGTTCACACACCACTTTTTTCTGAGAAGTGTCTCCTGGTGCTTCTCTTAGTCTTTTACCCACATGATTTATGTCCTTTTTGTCACAAGTTCATGGGCCTGTAAACTATCTCCACTGTGAGGTAATCAGGCTCCTAAGCTAGGGAGACCTGGCTGATTCTGCTGAAGAGTTCTCTTTGACTTAGAACCCACACCACTTTCCTTTATACCTTATTTTTTACAATGGGAGTGAGCATTCTACAGGATAAGGAATGTTGGATGGATTGGGTTAGAGCCTCATTTATACTAAGGCCCTTTAAACCATTCCGTGAGTGGAAAGGGGTCTTAAAATGGCCATAAATAACATTTATAATCGTATTAAGGCACTTTACACTGCTAGAGTGGTATCAAGTTGTTTCTGTGTAAATGAAAGTCCAGGCCATTGTCCTGTAGTCTGTTTTGAAGCATTTCAGACCAGTGTGCCCAATATGTCGGTCAGCAGCTGGTGTATGTTTTTGGCTTTTGTAAAAGCACTCAGCGGTAAAGGGGCTAAACCAGTGTTTCCCAAGTTCTGGGATGTGTATCAGCTAGTACCTACAACTTGTGTGTCTGAGGCTGTAGCCTCCTTCCCTTCAATAAGCTTGTGTTCTGGGCACTTGTATGTTGTGGGGGCCAATCTCCCACTCTAACGCATAGTGAAGAAGGGGCTGCTCCAAATCTCAGCATTGGTGGTGAACAGCCCAAAAACCTGGTGCACGTTAGAATGTGCACAAGTGAATGGAGGCAAACAGTGGCTGGTAGAGCACAGGCATTAGTCCAGTAAACTGGCATATTTGGGAACAAGACAAAACAAAATGATTCTCGAGCAAGCCAACTGTGCTTAGAGATTAATTCCATTATATGAGGGGAGTGCAGGGCCACTAGTTTTACTGTCGACTATTTCCTGGGGATCAGATGTTTTCATTACAGGGCAGCATGACTCCAAGCTTCCCGAGGTGTCTGCATAGTATCAAGGAGCAAATTCTTGCAATGAATCAGATGTGAAAGTCTCATAAAGGCAAAGATATATGAGGCTTGTTTTCTTCAACACAATGCCCCAGGCTGCTGACCCCAGCAGTCTGTCTAATGGAAGAAACATGGGATGGAGAGAGGAGGTTACCAAATATTGTGCTCTCTAATTGACAGCAACTGCTCCTCTCTGCCAGCATGAACTGGGCTTATTCTTTGCCTCCTCCCGGCACAGCTTGCTGAGGAAAGAGTTATGTCGGTGTGCCAGGTAGAAGACGGTATGCTATTATGCTGAGTTAAACCACATGGCTCTGTATAAAAGGGGAAATAAATACAGGTAGAGACCTCCCATGACTGCCAACAGCTAATCATGTATTGGTGAAGTTAGTGAAAACCAGATCTGGCTATGAAATATTAAAGAACTCTCATGCACTAGGATGCAGTGGATGCTGAATTCTCATCATGAAAAGTATACAGGTTATCTTTTGCACTTCACTTTCTAAAGTGCTGATGAAGACCAGTTGCGTGTGGGATGCTCATTCCTGCTTATCTATTTTCTTTAACAGTGTAGGTTAATATCACAGTTACCCTTCCTTGTTTCTTCATCACTGAGCAGGTATAATTCTCATGGACCTTACTGATGGCCCCAGAGCTATCAGAGACTGGAGTCCTCTGCCTAACCCCAGGGCAGATTTAGCTTTGGCAGCAGCATTGTAAATTTCCCCACATACTAGTTTGTCTCAGCCCTGACCTAAAGGGACCCACTCTTACAAATAAACCAAATATTTAAAAAAAAAAAATTCTGAAAACAAACATTTTCAACTTTGAAAAAAGGCCAGTTTTTATGGTGGCTTGCTGCTGCCGCTGCTGCTGCTTTTTTAATATAAAAAACCCTATTTGGAATGAAACATTTTTAGCAGTTCTAGTTAGTTTTGACGTGTATCCCCTTATAGTCTTCCTAAGGTAATGGCTCTCAAAGGGTAGTCATATGCAAAGCTAATTTGTCATTGTGGGGTAGCATGCAGCAATGATGCTGCCTGATAGATCCAGAGGGGTAGCCGTGTTTTCTAGTTCAGCGAAACAAACAAGGAGTCCTGTGATACTTTTAAAGATTAAAAAATTTATTTTTTGCATGACATTTGTGGAAGAAATCCTACTTCGTCAGATGCTAGAACATGAACATTTAGAACATTTTTCTAGAATCTGATGAAGTGGGATTTCTCCCAAGAAAGCTCATGCAAAAAATAAATGTTCATCTTTAAAAGTGCCACAGGACTCCTTGTTTGTTTTTGCTTGATTATATCCCACCTTCCTCCAGGACTTTCAATGTTTCCAAAGGCTTTTTTTTTTTTTTAGCCATCAGAATGGGGGGGAGGCCTTTGCTGCACCCTGTGTTCCTAGTTAGCTAACTTGCATTTTCCCCTGCCATTTCAACTGCTTCAGTATTCTTCCTGAAAAACTGTTGTGCAGTATTATCTTCTACTTTATTTATGTCTTCCATCACTGGTATCTTCTGTGTGGGGTAAAGAAACTGCAGCAGTCTGTCCCATAGGCTGTTGGAAACCTTTGGGATGAAAGATGCTATATAGCCATGGGAGGTAGTGGTGGTGATATATTAAACAGTGATTAACTACTCCACCTAGATGGCTCATTTTTTATTCTGCTCCTTAGCATGACAGGTCAGTCTGTTCTCTGTCTGTTACACTGATGATGAACCACAAATAGCCTCTGGGGCACAGTGCACTTTTGTCATTTAATGGCTTCTGTTCCTGTCTCCTTTGCAGATCATGATCAGTAGATAGTATCTCACACCATGACCATGGCTCCTCGGAAAAGGAATCGTCATGCTTTGGGGTTTCTTTGCTGCTTTGGGGGCAGTGACCTCCCTGAAATCAACCTCAAGGATAACAGCCCTCTCCAGTTCCTGGAGTTCTCTGTCCCGATCCCACCAGCAGAAGAGCTCAATGCTAGGTTCTCCGAACTTGTGGTGAGTTTCTGCCATTTGAACTTAATTTTTAGGTTGTGGGAGTGTTCTCTTGTGGGGTAATGTAAGCTCTTTGGGGCTGGGGCAAGTGTTGTCTTGTTCTGTGTTTGTGCAGCACCTACCACAGTGGACTCCTGACCCATGACGAGGGCCCTTAAGTGCTATGATAAATTTATGATTTCTTATCAACATCCTGTGTTGTTTGTATTAACGGGAGCTGGGAAAAACCTCCAGTGAGTCTTATGGACTACTTCCCTGTTTTGTGGTAGTATTTAGTTAATTGCTGCCGAGTAGATGGCTTTTTAACTTTTGCCTTGACTAGTTCTTTGCTAAAATTCAAAGGGAAAAGATGGACAATGACTTGGACGCCAATAATATTTCAGATATGAATGGGGTTAAATAATTAACTATGGTGATCCTTTCTCACAAGGTTAGGCAAATAGCAAGATTTAGGGTTGGAGAGCAATTTTTCCCAGGGCACATTGGTAGGGATACAATTTCATCAGTGGTTTTGATCTCTGACCATTGCTCCAGGGATCAGTTTCCTACGAGGGCCTTTGGGCTAAAATGTAGTATGTTAGGGTTAGTACCTACTTATCGGGAAATTCGGCAGCAGTCAATGGGAGTTATGCAGGCTACACACAGTAGCATCACTCCCATTGACTTCCTAACTTCCCTTTAGTGCACCGTCTCCACTGCTCTGGGTCAATGGGAAATACATTCCGCCTTCCGAGGAGGTCATTTAATTGAATTGACTTCCGGATCAATTGAGCAGGTCTTTAGTGTTGTTGAATCAATCCGGATAGATCGATGTGATGGCAGCGAATTTGCTGCCATCAGTGTGTACATATCCTTAGAGAATACAATGGCAGGTTTGGGTTTTTGACCTGGGTATGGAATGGAGATAGCACTTGTCAGTGATTTCCTGCTGGTGACAGATGAGAACCATGTAACCGTGATGATTCTGTTTTATCTCTTAACTGCCTTTGAAACCTTTGGTCATGAGCAGGTGTTGACAAAGTTGAAGGTGTTAGCAGGAATGGAAGAAATTGTCCAAGACTCAGAACAATGGGCAGTACTGACAATTTATCAGTTCCTCTAATGCAATGTGCTGAAGGATTACATTGTGGCCGCACCTCCCCCTCCCCATTCAGCATGGATGTGAGGCTATGGGAGGAGATGGAGACAACATGGGTTATGATGCCTGCAACAGAAAGAGGACACCCAGCTGGACCTTGTGTCTGGGCAAGACTGAGATTTAGATGAAGGTGAGATTCTCTGACTACAGATAGTAATTGGATTATGCTGGTGGAATCAGTTGGACTAGCAAAGCAGAGAGTGGCTCCCTCAATTGGAGTGACATGCCTGACTATCAAATAGTTGGCAAAAAGGAATGTCCTACAGGATCTGCCCCTGCCTCAGGGTGACCACACAGCTGCAGTGGCCTAGATGGTTTTGCATCATATATGATTAGTCAGAAGATTGCAGCCTTTTCCTTTAGATGTGGACTTCGCCACACTGACCCATGCCTTTGTCAGTTTTAGACTTGATTACAGTAATGCACCCTGTATGAGGCTACCCCCTTGTCTACTGGACACTGCAGATGATATAGAACATGGCGGCTTGCTTGCTGACCAGTGTTTCTTATGGGAGCACATTAGACCAATGTTCTGTGATCTACATTGGCTGCCAGTTTATTTCTGGGTGAAATTTATGGTGGTGATTTTTCATCTACAAATCTTTAAATGGCTGGTCCTGGCTAGTTGAGCCTGCCTTTACCTATGTCATACTATGATGGCTGATATAGGTAGAAAGCACTGGAACTAATTTTCCCAATGGAGGTCCCTAACTAAAGTGTTTGCTCTGCACCTTAATTTGCCAGAAATTGAATCTGCTAAATGTCAAGGCACAATGCAGGGTCTATGATGCTCTGCCAGGCTTTGGGGAGGACAAATGTCTGACAGGAGACTTTGTGTGTGGAGGAGGGGTGGGATTTTGGGGGAAACTATTGAAATCTAAATAAACCAAATCCATTTTTGTGTATTTCTTGTTCTTATTAGAACCATGACCTTCTGAGGACTTAATTGTTGGAGAAGAGTACTCTCCTTCAGAAGGATAAGGGAGTGTTGCTTAATTTTGGAAGATGTTCTGATGCTATTGTGAGGGATGTTGTATGAGTTCCGAGAGAGAGAGAAAATAGTATGGGATTTCTGAATGTGGTTGCTTAGGACAGAAAGTAGGTTGGTGGATCACAGGATTTGCCCGGGAGGCCTGGTTCACCCACAGTTCCCAGCTTATGTTCTCTGAAACACTGAAATAGAACAGAACACATTTGTATTGACGGCTGAGATGAGGTTTTAATTGGATTAGAAAGGTTCAGTCTGTAAATGTTCCAGTGTAAATCAGCGACCTGGAAGTTCTTGAGCAGGCTTTGCCTCATATACCAGCCACCCCACTGTTTATCCTTCATGATCTTCAAGACAAAAAACAGATATGACTGTGGAATCTTTTGACCTAAATCCCTGAGTGAAATGGTGGCACCGACGTAGTCTGAGATCTCTAGAGAGAATGCCCAGACGTTATGGTCTTGCCTGTACCACCTTTTCTGTAAAATGGTATAATGAAAAATATTCCTGCACTTAATGGATATATCTCTCATTTCAAAGCCCAATTCTGTTCTCCCCTTGTGCAGCTAAAATCTGAATCATTGTCCACCCTGAGAACCATGGTTGGATTTTCATGTTGTTTTTTTCGCTCCCTCAATATTCAGTGTTTCAGACTTTCCATCTGGCTTTCTGAGGGAAATGTCTACCACAAAGGATCCCTTCAGGTGCTAAGATAATGGGTCAGGTGTGTGTCTTTGTCCCTGCTGTTCCTATCCTTTTAATTTCATCTCCAAACAGGTAGATTTTTGGAAGCCTGTCTCACTCATTGGGAGATGGAGTTTGCAGTGTGCTGGGTGGTATTTTGGGGGTCCTGTCATCCCCAGTCAGGTTCTCAGTGAAAGCAAGGAGGCTTTTCACTCACCTCAGGAGGGGCTGCCAAATTAAAGTCCTGGCTGAGCTCAATGAGAGCGGCCTCGGCATGTCTGGTGTCCTTGTGCGGGTGTTTAACCCATAGGCCATCTGCCAACAGTGATTGCTTCAAAACGTACCTCTTATGTTGTTGTTGTAATAAGTCCATGTCCTGTGCACCAGTCCTTGACACAAAGCAAACACCCATTCAGACTGTTGTGCTTCTGGGGCATTCATAGTCCAGCTAAGCTGTGCATCTCAAGGGCCAGCCCTAACTCTTCCTCTGGCCCTACTATATGAGGGAAAGAAACATCTGGAGCTAACATCTCTTCTCTGATGGTAGAATGAGAGAAGGGGATGCCCTGCATCTTGACACACATTTGGGGTGGCTTTGTGTCCTAAAAATGGTAAAGCTGATCCCAGCTCATCATTCTAGATGGCTTTTGCTTGCTGTCTTCCACCTTCTCTTGCTCTGTGTCTCTTCCCAGCTGGCACGGTACATGCTGCCTTCTAATGAAGTGTCGCTACAGTTGGTGGTCTGGCCAGTATGTGCCAAGCTGGTTGTGTGCCTGCCGGCAAATGTGGCCATGCTAAGAGCGTATGTTTTCCTTTGCACAGATTTACTGACTGAAGAACTACAGAAATTCTAGGAGATTTGTTTTAAAATCTATGGTGAAAGAAGGGGACCCCCTACCCCATCGGCAAAACCCCAGTTCCTGGTTGTCCTTCATGGGTACTGTGAAGCTATGATATGTCCTCTCCAGGATGAGTTCAGATTCCCTCTGTTCAAAGAAGTGTAGGAAGTCCAAGGCTTCTGTTGCTAGGGGAGATGATTTGCTTTTGAAGTCTCATGACTCTGGAGGCTTCACCTCCCAAATCTGTCAGTTACATAGGCAACCCGATGTCAAGTGTGAACTCAAACCGTACCCAAGAAGGGTAGCTCTGACTGCTGCAGACACAGAAAAATCAGAAAAATGAAAGAAATGTCTGCTCTTAGTCAAGAAAGAAATGCAAAAGGTTGCTTTTTTAAAAGAGGACATTGTCAAAATAATTGTGCTTGCTTTCTCTCTCACATCTATTTAGACCAGAAGCTCCTTGGAATGAGTCTGAGTCATTTTCTGTGACTTTTCACAAAGCTGAGCATGCTTAACAAAGCAGTGATGATATTTGCCTCACTTGGGTTGCCAGTACCACAGTAGATTATTAGAGCTGAAAGAATTTGACAAATTCCTGGTTATTTTCCATCTTCACACTGTTGATGTTGCAGTACTTTCTTGCACTTCGCTCAGCACGACTTCAAACAGGTCAGATTCCCTTCCTGTTTCTCTTGCACGCAATGCTGTTGTGTGATACGTTTGCGGTTAGGAAGGAATATTTAAATTTGCCTTCTTGCTTTGGCCCCACAAAAAAAGGCTAATTTCCTTTTTAATTCATGAAGCATTTCTATCCATGATACTTCTTTATTTTAATGAGAAGGTAAGCGTTGGGCCCGAACCCCTAAAGTCCAACTCTTTGGTCACATATGAACAGCTTTGACCTTGCAGACATTTTCTAAGACAAAAAATTTCCATTCATTCTGAGTGTGAAGATCTTAGGTTTTCCCATCATTTCTCTGCTGCTGTCCACCCCCATCATCCCTTTGAATAAAAAGGATTCCTTCCTGTCTTCGCCCCTTTCAGACCCAATTATTCCAGTCCCTAATCAGTTGGAGAGGTAGGACATTGCTTAGTGAGCAGTAACTTGCTCTCTCCTCTAAGGGACTGAGCACTCTTGCCCTGCCTGAAGAGTCCTAGCCCTCATTAGCATAGGTAGTAAGCGAAATACCTATTGAGCCCATGTCTCAATCACTGCTTCAGCAGAGTTCTCGGCCTGAACAGCAAGCGACTGGATATCCAAAGTGTCTCTTCCTCAGCAGCATTCCCAGTTCCAGAAAGACCAGGTCAATAGGGGACAAAGTACTGAACCTCATTCTCCAAGGGACTCAACATTTACTGCACTATTGGCCTGGGCCAACAGTGAGAATGAGATGAACTGCGACTAGGAAATAAGGCTGGTTCCACGCCACAGCTATGTGCTCCTCTAACTAATAGCATAGGGACTGTCTGCCCCTTCCATCTGTAACCCAAAATCTGGCTTCTTTTTCCTTCTCCTATTACCTTTCCTTACATAAATTCTTTGTGCTGGCTTCCATGGCACGTGAAACAACCCCTGGTTTCCGAGTTAGGAGAGAGCTCTACTGTATTGCATTGCCTCTCACAGAGGGTTCTAAAGCTCTTTCTAAAGTGGAAGTTTTCAATTTTATAGTGTACAGAAAGTCTGATTATTACTGAAACAATGTGTTGATTACCCCAACATGAAATTTATTCACAATTTCATTTCACGGGAAACTTCAAAAATGTTTTGGCATAGTTCTGTTTTGGAACAAAAATATTTCAAAATCTTGCAATTTCCTGCAAAAAAAGAAAATCAGGTTTCTACTTGACTCCGGGGCATGGATCTTGCTGCATCCCCTGGCTTAAAGTGATTTCCATCATATGTAGTATTTACAGTTTGGTTCAATGGCTCTTGCCACCTCCACTTTGCAAATTGTTCCAGAACCCCTGTTCTGGGGCGGTGTTTGTGGGTAGCTTCAGGGTCACATAAGTGCATAAGCAAACTAGGCATATGTTTAGGGCCCAGATTCATGATGGGGAGCTCCATTTGGCCTGGCTCTCTCTCTGGACGTCATAGAGGGGCAGCTGGGCCAAACCTAAATGCCACTGTGATCTGGTATGCTACTTTTTTAAGTTTGTCCTGGCCACTCCTCTGTGACGACAGAGGGACGGCTGGGTCAAATTTGAGTAAGTGATATTGCAACCCAGCAGTCCAGCAGTGTTGTCAAAGCTGCTGTGTTCTCAGGCGGGTGGGCAAAGACCGTTGCTCCAAGTCAGCAGGACTATAAAGAAGTGGAACTTCATGGCAGTGTCCATGCAAACAGAGGGAAACTTTGGGGGGGGGGGGGGAATGAACAGAGAGGTGGTTTGCTTTATACCCATAAAATGGGTGCCGAAAGGACCCAGGCAATGTAGAAAGAAAAAAAGAGAGTCTGACAGAGCCAGCCAGTATGTCCGTCCTGCACTTTGTCATCTCAGCCTCTTATCATTTCAACAGCCTTAAAATACCCCCCTGGGAGCATCTCTGCCACAAATTAGAACCCTAATGGGATGTACGATTCTTACTGTATTAACGTCACTGCACTAAGAAATAGGCCACAGTGTAGCTTTATATGAACTTCTCACTCTAATGCAGCCCTTGCCTTAAGTGCACTTTCAACTATGTCAGAACGTGCAAGTGTTATCGAGGCAGTTGGTAAAGTATTAAAGACACTCTGGAGGGATCAGGGATGACTTCTGAACAGCAAACAATTTCACAAATGCATAAAAGATGAGATCTCACTAAAACTTCCAGGTGTTCAGTAGTGGGATGCAGTCAAATCAGTGTCTTTGTATATCATTCTCTGTTCTGAGTGTCAAATCGATGGGGACTTGGAGCAAAGCTTGCATTTCTACAAGCTGCTCTGTTCTCTGCCCTCTTTTTTCTGGTCTACACACCTGCCCTTGTACTGCTGAAATTCAGTAATATTCCATTAAAACCAGTGGATTGCTAGGATGGACAAAATGTTTTCCCTTCAGCACAGCACGGGCATCCTACCTCAAGCGTGTCTACCACAGTGAGTGGGTCCTACTTGGGATGGTGTGTAGGCACAGCAAGTGCATTCCACCAGGAATGTATCCAGACCTTCCATGAGCACAGTATATGCAGGCTACCCAGATTTTTGAGCAATACAGCAAGTACATTTTGCCTGGGGTGTGCAGCATCAGTTAGTCACCACCAAACTGACATAAAACATCACATGGGCTAGATCGTTAGCTGGTAGAAATCAGCGTCACTTTGTTGACCTCAGTAAAGTCGTATTGATTTACATCAGCTGAGGATCTGCCACAAGTTCTGTGATAAGGTAGCAAACTAGCGACACATTCTATGAGGTGATCCATTCCAAGTGGCTTGTCCCGATACAGTCTAAAAATGGGGATTTCACAAGGAATTTCACAAACACATGAGTAATTTTGTGGCCTCTGGCTTCCCCACACCCAAAATCTGGCAACACAAGACGGACCCTGATTTGTCCTTACTTACAGAAATGGCCATGCAGATCAGAACTTGTCCATTAGCGTCAGGGTTTGTGCATGAGTTACGCATATGTACACGCTTTGGAAAATCTAGCCCTGCAAGACCAGAACTCCAAAAGAGGATGGGTTCACTAAGAAAAAATGTACACTGGTGGCCAAGGCCTCAACATGCTACCAGCAAATGGGTGATGCACCTCCCAAACACCCCTTTGTGGTCAAGGGTGGCTCTGGAGCACCCTGCCTCAGTTTCTCTTCTTCCCTCCTCAATAAGCTTCATGCATGTGCTTCTCTATATAATTCAAATATCAACATTTCAAACAAAATTTGGTCTCAAAATAAAATGCAGCTCAATTCCCTGCTTTTGGCTGGTCTCTCCCAGCCCTACCTGCCTGGATTCTTGTACTCCTAGTGTCTCAAATTCTTCTTGCATGCACCTATGACACTCCCAGTGCAGTATCCCACCATTTCTAGCTTTTCACTCTTTCTTCTCCCCAGAACAGGCAATAGAAGGAAAGTCTGAAGAGAGCAAGACACACAGCAGAAGCATGGAGAGCCTTTGCCTTCAAAGTCCTGCTTTCATAACAGTTTCAAAAATCTGCATCAACAGCTCACCTCATTTGCTAGTAATTTTAATGGAAATGAATCACCTCTGACAGTCATGTACAAACTTTACTCAGGCAGCTATAGTCTAACCCAGAGGTTCTCAATCACTGTGTCGGGACACAGTAATGTGTTGCGACACAGCGGTAAGTGTGTGGCAGAGAGCTGGGAAGATGGCTGGATTCAGCCTGTGGGGAGTGGGTTGGTGTGCCCTGTGGGGTTGCGATACACCACCAAGTGTGTCGCGACCTGCAAAAGGTTGAGAAGCACCTGTCTAACCTGACAGAGAAAAAAGGTTTTGTGGTTTATCTCCCTTCAGCTAAGAAGGCACGCTACTACTGTAGGGCCCGGCTGATCTCTCTGCCTTCAGAGCAGATGCCTTAGATATTGACTCTAAGATCTTTGCCCTCTTTCTGGCCCCACCGAATATCTGAGAAATACCAGTTAGTCTCTTTATTGGGATTTTTCTTATAGCCGCCACTGAAATGTTCCTGTTTAGCAGCCTAAGGGGAAGGAGGCCATAATTAGGAAGGGGGAAAGTCATGGTTGGCCCAAAGCCACCTTGTCTCCTGATCTAGTAGAACCAGAGCTCATCATATGTGAATGAAACAGAGGGGCCTCTCCAGATCTTGATTGCATTTGGCACAAGAGCACTTTCCTGGTTAATTAGGAACAGCAATTCAGTAATATAAATGTATAGCAGAACTTGGCTCAGGCAGTGTAAAGGCCACGTGTCTGGTGCAGGAGGGAAAACAGAGGTACCTTTAAAATCTATTTTCAGTGAATTTTCTACTAATCAACAGCAGCAGTGATTGAAAGGTCTCTATTTAGCCACCAAAGTGGTGAGGCATAAACAGGATCACCGTAAGCTACCCAGGACCGGATTAACCCGTCAATGGGCTCTCGGCAAACATACGTTTTGGGCCCCTCCCTACATCCTCTATGTATGGGTATAGTAGTTTATGCTGTTCTTAACAGTCTTTCTCTAGTGCTATTTAATGTTTTATGAGTTCAAAACTATGCTAGTCACTCACAAATCAAATAAGACCTGAGCCCTGCTTCGAGTTTACAGTCTAATTTCAGACGTGAGGCAATGAAGGGAGGTGACCAAAATAGGAAGAGGGTGGGGAAAAAGGACAGGGCAGCAGGAGAGTAGTGGTCTTAAGGACCATGTCAGGAAGGGCATTCCATCTGTAGGGTCTTGGAGGAGTTTATGGGAAAAGTGGATAAGCAGGGTATTGAGGCTGGCATTGCTGAGGACGGTGGTGTGATGTAAGTTACAAGGCAGGGAGCGGCAGAGTTTTATAGGACTTTGGCTTCAGTTTTGTTGTGTTCACCTTCAGTGTGGTGCTGAAGGGATAGCAGTTGAAGGGATCTAGAGGGGGTGTCATGGTCTGAATGACAGGCTAGTAAAATAATCTCTCCAACCGTGGTTAGGTTTTCACAAATTGGAGCAGGGCGATGGGAGCGGTGGGAAAGAGAAGAAGGGCTGCAGTAAGATGGAGAATGCTGGACACGTGGATGTGTGTTTTCATTGCAGGAGTGGAAGGGAAAGGTCTGATCTTAATGCTGTAGAGGAAGAAAGGGCAGGATTTGGCTGTGGCCAGCATGCAAAAGGCAAAGGAAAGGGAGACCTTCAACTCCTGTGTCGATGAGGACCATGTAAGAACTCCGATAAGGAAGAGTCAAAGGTACTCCCAGAATAGGTGTCAGCAAAGGAGGGAGAGGGTAAAAATGTAGGGATGGCTGGAGTGAAGGCCACCCAGGCAGATTTGAGTCCTAGCATACAGGTGTGAGTCAAAGCTATGGAAGCAGATAAGAGATGTTGTGAATGAAGAGGAAAAGGAGAGACTGAAAGTTAGTGAAATCCCCATGGACAGTGGGACAATGAGGAAGGAGGTCTCCCAGACACAAGGTTGAAGTAGAGAGCAAAGAGGTAGAAGAGAATTTATTGAATCTAATTTGTTGAATTTACTCCAAGCTAATTAATTTTCTGCTCTTGCTCTCTTTCTTCTCATCTCTCTGACTCAGTCTGCCTGCTCAACAATGGAGATCAGAAAAGATCATGGTCTGAGTAATATGCCATCTGTGTACATAGCAGGGGCTGTAATTCTCTATAATACCTTAGTAACATTGTGTAGTACTACAACGGGGGGAGAATGGGCAATATGCCACCTTTCTGGGAAAGTGGTTGGCTGGCACCTTCCTCTGTGATGGGTGGGGAAAAATCTTTTTCTCATCACATGTAGCAAATCAGCAGCCATTTTGCTGCATTCCTTTGGAATCCAACTGGAAAATCCTCTTGTGATCTTGGTATATGAAGGGGGAGGGAGATTGTTGAGGGGGCTTTCTATGTTGCTCATCACTCCGGGCCTCCTCAGCAGCTGCTCTGCCTTAGATGCACTACGTCAAAGGGAAGGAAAGAGACTGATGCCTTCCACCTGGGGCTGGTGTGTTGGCTTGCCCACTCCTATGGAAGCCTATTTGCATTTTTTACTGACAGGTCTTTAAAACGCCCAAAGGGCTGGTGTTGAGGGGTAAGCAAACAGGGCAATTGCCCAGGGGCCCCATGCCACAAGGGTCCATGTGCAGTGAGATTTGGGCTTCGGCACCATACAGTGGGGTTCAACAGTTGACTTCGGAATCTCTGCAGAAATCCAATGTGTGAGCTGGGAAGGGAGGCAGAGTGGGGGTGCACTCTTTAGTTTCTGCCCTGAGCCTTGGCGAGCCCAAGATCATCCCTGAACTTGGGGGAAGGGAACAGCCATCAAGAGCAGTGCTTTCCTCAGAGCTATATGATCTGAGCACAGACCTGAGAGCCAGGAATTCCTGAATTCTCTTCCCAGCTCTGGCACTAACTCCTCTGGGGCCTTGTGCAAGTCACTTCATTTCTCTGCCTCAGTATCCCTATCTATAAGATGAAGATACTGCGTAAAAGTCTGCATATTGTTAACTGGGCCAAGGCACAAGTGGCTTGTAGGCAAAGTGAAACACCCATCCTGGTCAGGTGCTGTATTCTGATCTTGGCATTGTCCCTCTTCAGTAACAAGTCTACTGTGTGTTAACTCTCATGCAGAGTTTATACTCTTTGAGGTGGGGACTGTCTGTGTGTGTACAACTCATATTTGTAGGGCACCGTTTCACTTTGAAGACTATCACAACTGACTGGGTATAGAATCATTTACCCAGAACTTCAGAGCAGCCCCCTATGGGACAGCGTGTTTACCAATATGTCACAAAATTATGTAATCGTTTATTAAGTGGGGAGCTAAAGAATAACAGAAGTTATTCTAACTAAAGAATAACTAAAGTTGAAACTGAAGGGGAATTTTGTGTAGGCAGAGTGTAATTACCCAAATTGGAATTTGGCCAAGGATATCCCTGAGTCATGGAAAAGACTATGGGATTTTTAATGGCCAAGGAAGGTCAGGCCTTAATATTACATCTCAGCATTGACAGCAACAGCTGGATGAGTCGTCTGTCAGTATGAAACTGTTGGCTGCCTTCTCTACATTGAGATGCATTTGTATTAAAAATTAAAATTAAAAAATAAAAAAGTTAACACTGAATGGTAACTGCATTGAAGAAATGCGCAGGATCCACAAGGTTAAATGTCCAACCTTCTCCTGCTTCATTCCCCATATTTAATGAGGTTTCCTATTAATGCTTTTTAAAAGATTTAAAGAAAAAAAATCCTTGGCTTGTGCTTTATCAACTCAAATTATGTCAATGAAGTAGGTGCCACGCTACTTTTGGGGGTTTATCAGTGAGATACACAAGGGTGTGAGTGGTTAACTGCATTACACCATCACACCTCCAAGGTGATTTAAAATGCACTTTTTGTCTTAAGGCAACAAGCATCACTTTTTGTGCAGCAATGAATGTACTTTGTGGAATAGTTTCCCCAAGGAAGGTAGAGGAAATCTCATTGCATGGGATAATTATAACTACTTTGGAGCAATTAGTAGGAAATATAATACTACTTCACTAATTCAGGGAAGAGATTGTAACACATTAAATGTGACAGGTCTCTTCTATTCTTGAAGTCTGGGGGGAAATTCTGTTCTCTGTTAACAGTGGTAAAAATCTAAAGTAAATTCACTGAACTAATTGAGTTAGAGAAGGATTATGTTCCAATTTGTGCTGGTGTCAATCCAGAGTAGCTATACTAAATTTAGAGGAATTAGGGCCAAATTATGGTTTTAGTTACACTGTTGCAAATTTGAAGTAGTTGTCTAGAATTGGTGCCAACTTCTAATTTCACTTATGCCTGTGTAAATTTGAAGTAACCCCCCCAATTCCATTGGTAGATTAGAGTTCCTATGCGTTTCCACCTGTGCTTAACAGCAGAGTTTGGCCTGCTGGTCCTGAGCTGGAAAAGAAGACGCTGACAATTTGTTAATTTCACACTTTAAAAATCTTACTTGGTCTCAGTTTCTCCTGCCCTTTTACATAATATTGTCTCAGAGAACTAAAGGTCAGCCAAAGCTTTGTCTTGTGTTTTTCCTCAGCAAAGGCATATGGTAAATAGGATGCACACAAGGGGATAGAGGTGAGGGGGAAACAAGAGGGCAATATCCACGCCCCTGGAAACACAGCCTGCCTTTGGCAGGAGACTCTAGCAGAAGCCATTCTTTTGCTGTGCCTTTCCCGAACCACATTCTATGTTCTGAGCCAGAAGAGTGGTGTTTGAGCAGGAAGTGATCAGAGAGGTGTGTGCCTGTGTGCTTTGGCACAATCCAAGCTGTGAATTGCTCTAGCACAGGAATCTCCTCTGAACTCATTAGAATTAAACAGAAGAGCAGAGACTTTGGGGGTTGGGGTTAGGGTGGGGAAGCCGGAAAGGTAGCAGCTGAGATGGTGATTTCCTGATAACCTTTCCCACACCTAGCTTCCCCTGCAAAGTCTCATCTGAAGGGCTCTGGCCTGAAAAACAAACCTTGGGCAGGGAGAGGGGGAAGGGAAATGAAGGGTGGTGAAGGGTCACTTGTGCTGAGACAGCACCTCTTTTTCTTATTGTTTAATATTGATGGTAACACCCAGCTGCTCCAATTGGGTGAGAATCCTCAGGTGCTTGGTGTGATCCAAAGATTGCTCCAAAGTGCTTAGACGCTAAGGTGGTGCACAACATACAACTGGTGGGAAAGAGGGAGACAGTCACCAGTATTGTGT